>JAIUWE010000005.1:0-304736 GCA_022750525.1 Halotydeus destructor
TGTGAGCTCCAGGAGCGTATCTGAGACGCTGAATATGGTCAACAAGTGGCCCATATCCCATCCCAGAATGCATCATATTGACTCCAAGAGTAGCTCAGAAGGAGCACTGGAGGAGCGCTGGAGAGCGTCATATGGGAGTCATCATACTGCAAAAGTGAGCTCCAGGAGCGTATCTGAGACGCTGAATATGGTCAACAAGTGGCCCATATCCCATCCCAGAATGCATCATATTGACTCCAAGAGTAGCTCAAAAGGAGCGCTGGAGAGCGTCATATGGGAGCCAACACAGTGCAAAAGTGAGCTCCAGGAGCGTATCTGAGACGCTGAATATGGTCAACAAGTGGCCCATATCCCATCCCAGAATGCATCATATTGACTCCAAGAGTAGCTCAGAAGGAGCAAGGAGCGCTGGAGAGCGTCATATGGGAGTCATCATACTGCAAAAGTGAGCTCCAGGAGCGTATCTGAGACGCTGAATATGGTCAACAAGTGGCCCATATCCCATCCCAGAATGCATCATATTGACTCCAAGAGTAGCTCAGAAGGAGCACTGGAGGAGCGCTGGAGAGCGTCATATGGGAGTCATCATACTGCAAAAGTGAGCTCCAGGAGCGTATCTGAGACGCTGAATATGGTCAACAAGTGGCCCATATCCCATCCCAGAATGCATCATATTGACTCCAAGAGTAGCTCAAAAGGAGCGCTGGAGAGCGTCATATGGGAGCCAACACAGTGCAAAAGTGAGCTCCAGGAGCGTATCTGAGACGCTGAATATGGTCAACAAGTGGCCCATATCCCATCCCAGAATGCATCATATTGACTCCAAGAGTAGCTCAGAAGGAGCACTGGAGGAGCGCTGGAGAGCGTCATATGGGAGTCATCATACTGCAAAAGTGAGCTCCAGGAGCGTATCTGAGACGCTGAATATGGTCAACAAGTGGCCCATATCCCATCCCAGAATGCATCATATTGACTCCAAGAGTAGCTCAAAAGGAGCGCTGGAGAGCGTCATATGGGAGCCAACACAGTGCAAAAGTGAGCTCCAGGAGCGTATCAGAGACGCTGAATATGGTCAACAAGTGGCCCATATCCCATCCCAGAATGCATCATATTGACTCCAAGAGTAGCTCAGAAGGAGCACTGGAGGAGCGCTGGAGAGCGTCATATGGGAGTCATCATACTGCAAAAGTGAGCTCCAGGAGCGTATCTGAGACGCTGAATATGGTCAACAAGTGGCCCATATCCCATCCCAGAATGCATCATATTGACTCCAAGAGTAGCTCAGAAGGAGCACTGGAGGAGCGCTGGAGAGCGTCATATGGGAGTCATCATACTGCAAAAGTGAGCTCCAGGAGCGTATCTGAGACGCTGAATATGGTCAACAAGTGGCCCATATCCCATCCCAGAATGCATCATATTGACTCCAAGAGTAGCTCAGAAGGAGCACTGGAGGAGCGCTGGAGAGCGTCATATGGGAGTCATCTTACTGCAAAAGTGAGCTCCAGGAGCGTATCTGAGACGCTGAATATGGTCAACAAGTGGCCCATATCCCATCCCAGAATGCATCATATTGACTCCAAGAGTAGCTCAAAAGGAGCGCTGGAGAGCGTCATATGGGAGTCAACACAGTGCAAAAGTGAGCTCCAGGAGCGTATCTGAGACGCTGAATATGGTCAACAAGTGGCCCATATCCCATCCCAGAATGCATCATATTGACTCCAAGAGTAGCTCAGAAGGAGCACTGGAGGAGCGCTGGAGAGCGTCATATGGGAGTCATCATACTGCAAAAGTGAGCTCCAGGAGCGTATCTGAGACGCTGAATATGGTCAACAAGTGGCCCATATCCCATCCCAGAATGCATCATATTGACTCCAAGAGTAGCTCAAAAGGAGCGCTGGAGAGCGTCATATGGGAGCCAACACAGTGCAAAAGTGAGCTCCAGGAGCGTATCTGAGACGCTGAATATGGTCAACAAGTGGCCCATATCCCATCCCAGAATGCATCATATTGACTCCAAGAGTAGCTCAGAAGGAGCACTGGAGGAGCGCTGGAGAGCGTCATATGGGAGTCATCTTACTGCAAAAGTGAGCTCCAGGAGCGTATCTGAGACGCTGAATATGGTCAACAAGTGGCCCATATCCCATCCCAGAATGCATCATATTGACTCCAAGAGTAGCTCAAAAGGAGCGCTGGAGAGCGTCATATGGGAGCCAACACAGTGCAAAAGTGAGCTCCAGGAGCGTATCTGAGACGCTGAATATGGTCAACAAGTGGCCCATATCCCATCCCAGAATGCATCATATTGACTCCAAGAGTAGCTCAGAAGGAGCACTGGAGGAGCGCTGGAGAGCGTCATATGGGAGTCATCATACTGCAAAAGTGAGCTCCAGGAGCGTATCTGAGACGCTGAATATGGTCAACAAGTGGCCCATATCCCATCCCAGAATGCATCATATTGACTCCAAGAGTAGCTCAGAAGGAGCACTGGAGGAGCGCTGGAGAGCGTCATATGGGAGTCATCATACTGCAAAAGTGAGCTCCAGGAGCGTATCTGAGACGCTGAATATGGTCAACAAGTGGCCCATATCCCATCCCAGAATGCATCATATTGACTCCAAGAGTAGCTCAAAAGGAGCGCTGGAGAGCGTCATATGGGAGCCAACACAGTGCAAAAGTGAGCTCCAGGAGCGTATCTGAGACGCTGAATATGGTCAACAAGTGGCCCATATCCCATCCCAGAATGCATCATATTGACTCCAAGAGTAGCTCAGAAGGAGCACTGGAGGAGCGCTGGAGAGCGTCATATGGGAGTCATCATACTGCAAAAGTGAGCTCCAGGAGCGTATCTGAGACGCTGAATATGGTCAACAAGTGGCCCATATCCCATCCCAGAATGCATCATATTGACTCCAAGAGTAGCTCAGAAAGGAGCGCTGGAGAGCGTCATATGGGAGTCATCACACTGCAAAAGTGAGCTCCAGGAGCGTATCTGAGACGCTGAATATGGTCAACAAGTGGCCCATATCCCATCCCAGAATGCATCATATTGACTCCAAGAGTAGCTCAGAAGGAGCACTGGAGGAGCGCTGGAGAGCGTCATATGGGAGTCATCATACTGCAAAAGTGAGCTCCAGGAGCGTATCTGAGACGCTGAATATGGTCAACAAGTGGCCCATATCCCATCCCAGAATGCATCATATTGACTCCAAGAGTAGCTCAGAAGGAGCACTGGAGGAGCGCTGGAGAGCGTCATATGGGAGTCATCATACTGCAAAAGTGAGCTCCAGGAGCGTATCTGAGACGCTGAATATGGTCAACAAGTGGCCCATATCCCATCCCAGAATGCATCATATTGACTCCAAGAGTAGCTCAAAAGGAGCGCTGGAGAGCGTCATATGGGAGCCAACACAGTGCAAAAGTGAGCTCCAGGAGCGTATCAAAGACGCTGAATATGAACAGAAAGTGGCCCATATCCCATCCCAGAATGCATCATATTGACTCCAAGAGTAGCTCAGAAGGAGCACTGGAGGAGCGCTGGAGAGCGTCATATGGGAGTCATCTTACTGCAAAAGTGAGCTCCAGGAGCGTATCTGAGACGCTGAATATGGTCAACAAGTGGCCCATATCCCATCCCAGAATGCATCATATTGACTCCAAGAGTAGCTCAAAAGGAGCGCTGGAGAGCGTCATATGGGAGCCAACACAGTGCAAAAGTGAGCTCCAGGAGCGTATCAAAGACGCTGAATATGGTCAACAAGTGGCCCATATCCCATCCCAGAATGCATCATATTGACTCCAAGAGTAGCTCAGAAGGAGCACTGGAGGAGCGCTGGAGAGCGTCATATGGGAGTCATCATACTGCAAAAGTGAGCTCCAGGAGCGTATCTGAGACGCTGAATATGGTCAACAAGTGGCCCATATCCCATCCCAGAATGCATCATATTGACTCCAAGAGTAGCTCAGAAGGAGCACTGGAGGAGCGCTGGAGAGCGTCATATGGGAGTCATCATACTGCAAAAGTGAGCTCCAGGAGCGTATCTGAGACGCTGAATATGGTCAACAAGTGGCCCATATCCCATCCCAGAATGCATCATATTGACTCCAAGAGTAGCTCAAAGGAGCACTGGAGGAGCGCTGGAGAGCGTCATATGGGAGTCATCATACTGCAAAAGTGAGCTCCAGGAGCGTATCTGAGACGCTGAATATGGTCAACAAGTGGCCCATATCCCATCCCAGAATGCATCATATTGACTCCAAGAGTAGCTCAGAAGGAGCACTGGAGGAGCGCTGGAGAGCGTCATATGGGAGTCATCATACTGCAAAAGTGAGCTCCAGGAGCGTATCTGAGACGCTGAATATGGTCAACAAGTGGCCCATATCCCATCCCAGAATGCATCATATTGACTCCAAGAGTAGCTCAAAAGGAGCGCTGGAGAGCGTCATATGGGAGCCAACACAGTGCAAAAGTGAGCTCCAGGAGCGTATCTGAGACGCTGAATATGGTCAGACAAGTGGCCCATATCCCATCCCAGAATGCATCATATTGACTCCAAGAGTAGCTCAAAAGGAGCGCTGGAGAGCGTCATATGGGAGTCATCATACTGCAAAAGTGAGCTCCAGGAGCGTATCTGAGACGCTGAATATGGTCAACAAGTGGCCCATATCCCATCCCAGAATGCATCATATTGACTCCAAGAGTAGCTCAAAAGGAGCGCTGGAGAGCGTCATATGGGAGCCAACACAGTGCAAAAGTGAGCTCCAGGAGCGTATCAGAGACGCTGAATATGGTCAGAAAGTGGCCCATATCCCATCCCAGAATGCATCATATTGACTCCAAGAGTAGCTCAGAAGGAGCACTGGAGGAGCGCTGGAGAGCGTCATATGGGAGTCATCATACTGCAAAAGTGAGCTCCAGGAGCGTATCTGAGACGCTGAATATGGTCAACAAGTGGCCCATATCCCATCCCAGAATGCATCATATTGACTCCAAGAGTAGCTCAAAAGGAGCGCTGGAGAGCGTCATATGGGAGTCAACACAGTGCAAAAGTGAGCTCCAGGAGCGTATCTGAGACGCTGAATATGGTCAACAAGTGGCCCATATCCCATCCCAGAATGCATCATATTGACTCCAAGAGTAGCTCAGAAGGAGCACTGGAGGAGCGCTGGAGAGCGTCATATGGGAGTCATCATACTGCAAAAGTGAGCTCCAGGAGCGTATCTGAGACGCTGAATATGGTCAACAAGTGGCCCATATCCCATCCCAGAATGCATCATATTGACTCCAAGAGTAGCTCAGAAGGAGCACTGGAGGAGCGCTGGAGAGCGTCATATGGGAGTCATCTTACTGCAAAAGTGAGCTCCAGGAGCGTATCTGAGACGCTGAATATGGTCAACAAGTGGCCCATATCCCATCCCAGAATGCATCATATTGACTCCAAGAGTAGCTCAAAAGGAGCGCTGGAGAGCGTCATATGGGAGCCAACACAGTGCAAAAGTGAGCTCCAGGAGCGTATCTGAGACGCTGAATATGGTCAACAAGTGGCCCATATCCCATCCCAGAATGCATCATATTGACTCCAAGAGTAGCTCAGAAGGAGCACTGGAGGAGCGCTGGAGAGCGTCATATGGGAGTCATCATACTGCAAAAGTGAGCTCCAGGAGCGTATCTGAGACGCTGAATATGGTCAACAAGTGGCCCATATCCCATCCCAGAATGCATCATATTGACTCCAAGAGTAGCTCAGAAGGAGCACTGGAGGAGCGCTGGAGAGCGTCATATGGGAGTCATCATACTGCAAAAGTGAGCTCCAGGAGCGTATCTGAGACGCTGAATATGGTCAACAAGTGGCCCATATCCCATCCCAGAATGCATCATATTGACTCCAGGAGTAGCTCAGAAGGAGCGCTGGAGAGCGTCATATGGGAGTCCATCATACTGCAAAAGTGAGCTCCAGGAGCGTATCTGAGACGCTGAATATGGTCAAAAAGTGGCCCATATCCCATCTCAGAATGCCTCATATTGACTCCAGGAGTAGCTCAGAAGGAGCGCTGGAGAGCGTCATATGGGAGCCATCACACTGCAAAAGTGAGCTCCAGGAGCGTATCTGAGACGCTGAATATGGTCAAAAAGTGGCCCATATCCCATCCCAGAATGCATCATATTGACTCCAAGAGTAGCTCAGAAGGAGCACTGGAGGAGCGCTGGAGAGCGTCATATGGGAGTCATCATACTGCAAAAGTGAGCTCCAGGAGCGTATCTGAGACGCTGAATATGGTCAACAAGTGGCCCATATCCCATCCCAGAATGCATCATATTGACTCCAAGAGTAGCTCAGAAGGAGCACTGGAGGAGCGCTGGAGAGCGTCATATGGGAGTCATCATACTGCAAAAGTGAGCTCCAGGAGCGTATCTGAGACGCTGAATATGGTCAACAAGTGGCCCATATCCCATCCCAGAATGCATCATATTGACTCCAAGAGTAGCTCAAAAGGAGCGCTGGAGAGCGTCATATGGGAGTCATCATAGTGCAAAAGTGAGCTCCAGGAGCGTATCTGAGACGCTGAATATGGTCAACAAGTGGCCCATATCCCATCCCAGAATGCATCATATTGACTCCAAGAGTAGCTCAGAAGGAGCACTGGAGGAGCGCTGGAGAGCGTCATATGGGAGTCATCATACTGCAAAAGTGAGCTCCAGGAGCGTATCTGAGACGCTGAATATGGTCAACAAGTGGCCCATATCCCATCCCAGAATGCATCATATTGACTCCAAGAGTAGCTCAGAAAGAGCACTGGAGGAGCGCTGGAGAGCGTCATATGGGAGTCATCATACTGCAAAAGTGAGCTCCAGGAGCGTATCTGAGACGCTGAATATGGTCAACAAGTGGCCCATATCCCATCCCAGAATGCATCATATTGACTCCAAGAGTAGCTCAAAAGGAGCGCTGGAGAGCGTCATATGGGAGTCATCATACTGCAAAAGTGAGCTCCAGGAGCGTATCTGAGACGCTGAATATGGTCAACAAGTGGCCCATATCCCATCCCAGAATGCATCATATTGACTCCAAGAGTAGCTCAGAAGGAGCACTGGAGGAGCGCTGGAGAGCGTCATATGGGAGTCATCATACTGCAAAAGTGAGCTCCAGGAGCGTATCTGAGACGCTGAATATGGTCAACAAGTGGCCCATATCCCATCCCAGAATGCATCATATTGACTCCAAGAGTAGCTCAAAAGGAGCGCTGGAGAGCGTCATATGGGAGCCAACACAGTGCAAAAGTGAGCTCCAGGAGCGTATCTGAGACGCTGAATATGGTCAACAAGTGGCCCATATCCCATCCCAGAATGCATCATATTGACTCCAAGAGTAGCTCAGAAGGAGCACTGGAGGAGCGCTGGAGAGCGTCATATGGGAGTCATCATACTGCAAAAGTGAGCTCCAGGAGCGTATCTGAGACGCTGAATATGGTCAACAAGTGGCCCATATCCCATCCCAGAATGCATCATATTGACTCCAAGAGTAGCTCAAAAGGAGCGCTGGAGAGCGTCATATGGGAGCCAACACAGTGCAAAAGTGAGCTCCAGGAGCGTATCTGAGACGCTGAATATGGTCAGACAAGTGGCCCATATCCCATCCCAGAATGCATCATATTGACTCCAAGAGTAGCTCAGAAGGAGCACTGGAGGAGCGCTGGAGAGCGTCATATGGGAGTCATCATACTGCAAAAGTGAGCTCCAGGAGCGTATCTGAGACGCTGAATATGGTCAGAAAGTGGCCCATATCCCATCCCAGAATGCATCATATTGACTCCAAGAGTAGCTCAAAAGGAGCGCTGGAGAGCGTCATATGGGAGCCAACACAGTGCAAAAGTGAGCTCCAGGAGCGTATCTGAGACGCTGAATATGGTCAACAAGTGGCCCATATCCCATCCCAGAATGCATCATATTGACTCCAAGAGTAGCTCAGAAGGAGCACTGGAGGAGCGCTGGAGAGCGTCATATGGGAGTCATCATACTGCAAAAGTGAGCTCCAGGAGCGTATCTGAGACGCTGAATATGGTCAACAAGTGGCCCATATCCCATCCCAGAATGCATCATATTGACTCCAAGAGTAGCTCAGAAGGAGCACTGGAGGAGCGCTGGAGAGCGTCATATGGGAGTCATCATACTGCAAAAGTGAGCTCCAGGAGCGTATCTGAGACGCTGAATATGGTCAACAAGTGGCCCATATCCCATCCCAGAATGCATCATATTGACTCCAAGAGTAGCTCAGAAGGAGCACTGGAGGAGCGCTGGAGAGCGTCATATGGGAGTCATCATACTGCAAAAGTGAGCTCCAGGAGCGTATCTGAGACGCTGAATATGGTCAGACAAGTGGCCCATATCCCATCCCAGAATGCATCATATTGACTCCAAGAGTAGCTCAAAAGGAGCGCTGGAGAGCGTCATATGGGAGCCAACACAGTGCAAAAGTGAGCTCCAGGAGCGTATCTGAGACGCTGAATATGGTCAGAAAGTGGCCCATATCTCATCCCAGAATGCATCATATTGACTCCTTCAGTAGCTCAAGAGGAGCGCTGGAGAGCGTCATATGGGAGCCAACACAGTGCAAAAGTGAGCTCCAGGAGCGTATCTGAGACGCTGAATATGGTCAGAAAGTGGCCCATATCCCATATCAGAATGCATCATATTGACTCCAAGAGTAGCTCAGAAGGAGCACTGGAGGAGCGCTGGAGAGCGTCATAAGAGAGCCATCATACTGCAACAGTGAGCTCCAGGAGCGTTTCGAGACGCTGAATATGTTCAAACAGTGGCCCATAGCCCATCTCAGAATGCCTCATATTGAATCAAGGAGTAGCTCAGAAGGAGCACTGGAGGAGCGCTGGAGAGCGTCATATGGGAGCCATCACACTGCAAAAGTGACTGCTATATCGCTTTCTGCAGACGCCATATTGAGCTCATATATTGTCTCAATCTTTATCGAGTCATAGTCGCCTCAGTCAGGGCGATGTGAGTTCGAATTTCCGAGTCGCATCCACTGTTTCCTGGAGTCCACGACTCGAGGCTGAGTCTCCGCCGTGCATGCGTACGAAATTACCCTCCCCACCAGATCCTGATGAAATATCCCATAGTTTCCAGCGACTTTCTGATCCGACAGCGGTGCTGATGTTCTTTAGTACGTTTTGTGACATCCTAACACTTGGCAGATCAAGGGTCTCGCAACAAACATTAACATTCACAGGGGGACAGCGATATAGTGCGATATGTTGCAGGGAATTGGTCATTCCCTCAGTAACATGAATCGAGTCAAGTACACTCTAGCGCCTTTCTTTAAAATGGCCGACACGGGTGTCTGAGTGTAGGACTTGATGAGCTGAATTGATCGACGTTGCTTTTATCCCAGGGAAATGGACTAGTCAAAGTTTACCGAACTTTCATTGAAACATTTTCCTGGTGCTTGAGGGACTATTGAAACTTGAAAAAATGACTGACCACTGAGTGCGCTTGAGTTGAGTTCTGAGAGGAAAAACGAGGTTAGGTTAACGCCCGGAGGGACGATGTTAGGTCCGGGTAGGTTCACCACTCGGCATGATACCTATGTCTGGCTAAACTTCCGTTGAGGACGAAGATGAAAAAGTTTAGGTTGAGTTGAGAGATACCCGAAAAAGATAGGCAAAGACGCCGGAAGAGCGTCCATTGGGGCCAGTTTCTCTCTGGCTGTCATTAAGTCAACATCGTTTTCTCTGTGAATTCGTGAAATGGCCCTCTTCAATCGTTCAATGCTTCCTCGTGACGCTGTTGAGGCCGAAAAGTTTGCCATCGACCGTGGCCTGATCGTGGAGACCAGGGTCTGCAACCGCCACAGTAACAAGACACCGACATCCGGGATAGTTCCAGCGACAACGGTGAGCACATTATCTTGCATTCTTCTCTGACCTTTCCTATTCAGGTTTCTTGTGGAGAACGCAAGAAGTCGGTTGCGGATGGTAGTTGGTTTGAGAACGCCCGTCTAGAGCCGAGGAAAATATTTGAGTGAGTTTCATGATGTTTAGCAGCTTCGCCTAATCTTTTGTCAGTGTTATGTGGAGACCGCCCGCTGAGATGACCCGACAAAGTTCGGCAGGTCTACCATTGCGTACTGGTACCGCTATTGTCGGGACATGGCCGTTGAAATCATCGCGGACAAGCAGCTCGACGAAGGTCAACTTGGTGGTGAAGGCGTGGTAGTTCAGGTAAGGCAGTACTGATTCTCAATTTCGGCTTCATGAATTTTTTCAGATTGACGAATCGAAATTCGGGGTGCGAAAGTTCCACAAGAACGTCGAGTCGGAGGACACTGGGTTCTCGGTATAACCGAATTGGAGCTGGGTGAAGACGACACAGAATAAGTGATCTCAAGCATGCCACTCATCTAATTTCCCTCTTACACTGCTAGGTTCAAGATGGTTATGCTGCCAAACAACAAGCGGGACAAGTCCACCCTCGAGTCGGTGATCGTTCAGCATGGGGCGCCTGGCTCTACCATCTCGACTGATGCTTGGCGGGGCTATCTCGGCCATGAATTCGTAAATCACTCGGATCAACATGGATTTAACTGGGTTTGTAAGTATCATGGTCTCGCACCTCCAGTTCTGACATCTCTTCTTTCAGCTGGCAAATGTGTTGATACACAACAGATAGAAGCACTGTGGAGGCGGCCTGAAGATGCTTGTTGTGCGAAACACCCAAACAGCAATGACGTAGACTTTGCCACTTTTCTCTCAGAGTTTCTATGGCGCCGTCACTGCAAGAAGCTCAAGCAAGATCCTTTCCTGAGCCTACTTCCTGGTGTGGCTGAATATTACAAGCCAGCTGCCACTTTCTAAATTAGACTTAAATCCCATTGAATTTCAATGTGACTGTGGAGATCAAATTAATAGAAAATTTATTATAACTTTTTAACCGATTATTTCCTTGAGCTGGAATTGACGCCATTCGACCAAGCTTTTCAAACCCTACAATTAGACACCCTTGTCGGCCATTTTAAAGAAAAGGCGCCAAGTGTACCCATGAATCTGCTGACTTAAACCTTTGAAAAGTCTGCGGTAAAACTTTGAGTCCTACGCTTCTGTGAAACGGCCACTAGCATAGTGGTTAAGACGCTGGATAGATTTAGGGGTTCGAATCACTCTAACTTTACTTTTTTTGTTTTTATAACTTAGAAAAAAAAACAGAAAAGAGAGACGTAGTACATTCCGAGCCTGCATTTATTGGCATGACTATCAAGCCCTTGACCGGTAGGCCAGCGAGTGCTTAACGAAGGCTGTAGGTGGAAACTTCAACTGCTGACTGGTCAAAGGTAGGAGTCAGCTGATTCATGTTAGTAAGGGAATGACCCCTTCCCTGTAACATGTCGCGATATATCGCTGTCCCCCCCCCCTGTGAATTTTTATGCTTGTTGCGAGCCCTTTGGATTATAGTTGACGGCATTCAGTAAGTTTACAGGATGGCGAAACTGTTTTCGGCGGCGAACAAAAAATTAGCTCCAGCTTAGTGTGCGCATAATCATGTACTTCAAATAATTTTAACGGTTAACTCTATGCAAAAATATCAGGATTTTCACGAAGTGCAGGATTGTGCGCACATTAACCTGGCGCTGAGTTTTTTGTCCGCCGCCGAAAACAGTTTCGCCAATCTGTAAACTCACTGAATGCCGTCAACTATAGCTGGTTTATTGGACAAAAAATGTCGCACGCTTGAAACTAGTGTTGCCTTGAATCAGGATTCGCGCTTCAATTCAGTCACCGAGTCAGTTGCTCGACAGGTGGCGCTTGGGTGGTGTTTTCATTTCATCATGACAACGCCACTGCTGTTTGTGTTAATCGCAGTTATTCGACAAGATGACTTCGAAGTCAGTCAATTCAAATACAGTCACCCCGACATTGAAAGAGTATGTATTCGGGGCTCATTTAGGACAAGGAACGTACGGTGTTGTCTACAAGGCGTGTAAACGAGTGAGTACTCAATGATGACACATGTAGAATGAAAACATTTCGAATGTATGAATTAACACTTCTTTACTACAGGGCAGTAGAGGGAAAGAATTGTTTGCCATCAAGTGTGTACCTAAGAAAACTTCAAAAGCCTCAGCGGACAATTTAATAAGTGAGATCAGTATACTGAAGAAGATCAAGGGTGACTTCATAGTCGAATTGCACGATTTTCACTGGGACCATTTCTACATCTATCTCATATTCGAATACTGTGATGCCGGTGATTTGAGGCACTATCTAGTTAAACACAAGTGTCTACACGAAGAGCTAGTCAAACATTTTCTACAGCATCTGGCATCAGCTTTACACGTGCTGAGAGCAAATTCAGTTGCTCACTTCGACCTTAAACCGCATAACCTGTTGCTAGCACACAGAGCTGATGGCAGCTTAATACTCAAGGTGGCTGACTTCGGCTTTGCTCAGCATCTCTTCGACAATGACGAAGTCTCAACCCTATGTGGCAGGTTAGTTAGGTTAAGCCGTCCATTTTGTAGAACTAATATCGATTTCTCCTGTTTCTCTATTTTTCCTGTCAACGTTCATGAACCGTGTAGCCCGTTGTATATGGCACCAGAAATATTCCTCAAGCGTAAATACGACGCAAGAGTCGACCTGTGGTCAACCGGTGTCATCTTATACGAATGCCTATTCGGTGAAGCACCTTTCAAAGCGGACACAGTCGAACTAGTGGCCAAGAAAATCATCAGCAAAGAGAAATTCAAAATACCTGGAAAGAGCAAAACCAACGTTTCGTCATCATGCAGGGACTTACTCAGTAGATTACTGGAAAAAGACCCAGAGAAGCGGATTAGTTTTCAAGACTTCTTCGAGCACTCTTTCATTGACTTGGAGCACATGCCGTCAAAGGCATCATATGACAAGTGTGCTAAACTCATCCAACAAGCCGTGGAACTGGACAAGGCAGGCTCATACAGCGAGGCTTGTGACCATTACATCGCCGGATTGCAATATGCATTGCCCATAATTACTTGGGGAACAGGAAGCCCTGACTTCAAGAAAGAGCTGGACACGTTTCGTCTTCGCGTTCAGAGCTATGTGAAGCGCGCCGAAGAGCTGAAGCGGAAGTGTCATGTTTCCAACCTCACTGGCGAAGAAGAGATGGCTTTCTTGACTGCTTTCGACGAAGCTGAAGAAGGCGACTCATTGGCCGAATGCGGTCTATCTTCCGAGGCTCTGAACAAGTATACGAAGGCTCTCGATGTCTTGGTTCCCATAGTGTCACGCTTTGAAGGAGCCGAGAAGGAGAACATTTACAAAGCTGTTCAGCAGTGGATCGAAAGGGCAGAGAAGCTGAAGCTTGCCTGTGATGATCGCCAGGAAATTTCATCAGAGATAGCTTGCAGTGATGAATCGCAAAATCGCACTCTTACATCTTCCTTGAATGACACAAGCCGCCGTCGGAGGAAGCGGCCATCTTTGAAACTTTTACCGAAGACAGACAAAGATTTTTCTTATTCGGATAACTGCCGAGTGCAGTGAGTGCATTGATTTCCTCTCAATCAACTAAAATGTAGATAAAATATGTTCAGTTTTTTTGTTAGTGCAATCTCCGGACAGAGACATTAAAATCCTATCTTTCGCAGTCTACGGATATGGTTCTGTGACTATTTCATGGAGTATGAGCTTCGGCCTCATCTATACTGAATCCAGCTTCGAGACGGCATGGGATGAGATAAAATGTCTTAACTGAACAAGTTTTCTTTCATCGAATTAAGCGTCTTGTATCGATTGAATCGATTAAACCTTCTCTTTCTTTGAATCTCTTTCAGAGGTGCAGCCTCGAGCCTCAATTTTCAAAGTGTCAACCCCGAGACATGATAATATCACAATTTTGCAGCCCAGTGCGCTTGCCCCACTGCATTGCACAGCTTGTATCTACGTCGTCAAAAAAACAATGTGAGCAATACAATGCACTAGAGTTAAGGCCAACCTGATAAAGTCGCGTTAGCAATGAATTGTCAAACAACAAATAGCATACTCCTATCAGGGACTGAACATGTTTGCAGCTTTATTCTGTGCATGCTTGGTGGTTGTCCAAGCCAGCCAACCGGAAACAGCTGGACCAACTACGACAAGCAAAGCCAAGGTGATCCTGTCCGGTGACTCCTTGACCGCGCTGTCATTTACCCGTGATGGCCAATGGGGTTCATTGCTACAGAACCGTCTAGGAAAGGCTGCTCAAGTAGTGAACAACGGGCTTTCAGGCTATACTTCCAGAGATTATTTGGCAAGATTGCCTAAATTGTTCCAGAAAACGATTAACTTTGATGATGTCGCTTGTGTCACTGTTCTCCTTGGAACCAACGATTGCCTAAAATTGGCTGCAGATCGAGCCGTGTCGACCTCAGAATACATGACCAATCTGGCGAACATTGTCCAGTTCTTCGTTGACAAAGGCTTGGCCAAGGATAGAATCGTCCTCATCACGCCGCCGCCATTTTATATCGAGAAGTTCAACCGACGTGCCAAGGGAGGTCGAACGGCCACCATGGGTAGAAATAATCGTACCATAGAATATGTCGAAGCTTGCCTTGAAGTGGGAAAGGCACTGCAAGTGGAAGCTCTCAACCTACACCAAGCATTCACGCGTGACTCACGAGGAGAAGCCCTGGTCACTGACGGAATTCATTTCTCAGCCGAGGGATCCAAATTGCTGTTTCAACATCTTTGGCCGCTGGTGGAGTCCAAGGTTCTGAAGCACACTGGAATCGAAGAGTTGTAATTTTCGGACATCGTATTCAAAAACTGGAGTGATGCAATGTTTAATTTTATTTTCAAGCTGTCATTTTTTTCGTAATTCGCTTAGTAACGAGATTAGTTCGCTACTTTGCGATGAGTACATGACCCTGAGATATTAGAGACAATCTATTCCATCTCGCTGTTAATTTCACAGTGCAACAACAAGGCCTTAAAGTTATCAAACAAAAATGGTGCTTTGGAGAGTGAAAAGTATTGCAGTTCTTTTATTTGCATACTTGGCGGTTGCGCATGACGACCAACCGGAAACAGCTGGGAAAAGGGCGACAAGTAAGGCCAAGGTGATCTTATTCGGAGACTCGTTGACCGGAATGTCATTCAACGACGGTCAGTGGGGACAATCGCTAAGGGACCGTCTCCAAGGAAATGTTGATGTCGTGAACCGCGGATTCGGAGGCTATACTTCCCGCTTGTGCCTGGCAATGTTGCCGGAATTGTTTCCAGAAACATTCAACTTTGATGACGTGGCTTGTCTCACTATTCTTCTCGGAACCAATGACTGCATCAAGCACGAGGCTCACTTGAGCGTGACCACCGCAGAGTACATGACCAACATGGCGGCCATCATCCAGTTCTTTGTGGACAGAGGCTTGACCAAGGATAGAATTATCCTCATCACGCCACCGCCATTTTATACTGACAAGTTCAACCGGTGGCTCGAAATGACGATGCCAGAACTTTTCGTTGGTGGCGATACTTCGCACAGAACTTTCAATAATCGATCCATTGAGTATGCTGAGGCTTGTCTTGAAGTTGGAAGCGTAACACAGGTTAACACTCTCAACTTGAACCAAATATTCACACGTGACCCACGAGGCGATTATCTGGTAACTGATGGGATTCACTTTTCCATCGAAGGCTCTCAATTATTGTTTAGTAACCTTTGGCCGATGATGAAGCCAAAGATTGTTAAGCACATTGGAACTGACCAATGGATCGCTTGATGACGACAACGGTATCTAAATTTCATCAAATGCTGACTTTCAGTTTTTATTGGTATAAAAATAAGTCACAGTGAGGTTTCACTAGTTCACTAGAAAACGTGCCTTTGAATGCTATTAGCTCCACGTGATAGGTGGAATATCGTCAGCTGTAACTGCTATTTGTACTCCCCTGTTAGGATACCGAGCAGTCATGTGATCAGTCACGTGGACCAAATGAGCCAAACCTCTTGAGTACAATCAGATCACGTGAAACATCTGCGTATTTGACAAGCAGCGGAACATGTGTAACGGAACAACTCACGAGGACTTGGCTTCACTGTCTTGGTGCAAGGTCTTGCTGCTCAGAATCATAAGTATAAGGAGCGAAACATAATATTTTGTTAACTTAGATCTTCTCATCATTTCTATTTGCAGGCCGGAGTCAAATGTGGATTCAGGCCGTGTTTGTCTACTTGCAGCCAACAAAGCTCTTTCATCGCTCCTCGATATCAAAGCTAATCAATCAGCTTGAGAAATGAGTTACATAGCAACAGATTTCATTGTGGAAAAAACTATAAAAAAACATTATACACCGTCAGTTGAAACTTCAGTGTGATAACGGTATCGGCTTTCTATAGCTGGCAAAATGAAATCAGCGCTTTCAACCGTAGCTTTGCTAAGACTTGCAATATTGGCTTCAGCCATTGGGTATTCAATGAGCCTACCGGAACCAGTCACCAATGTCAGCTGGTCAAAAGTTATCCTGTTTGGAGACTCACTGACCGAATGGTCTTTCACCCAAGATGGCCAGTGGGGGACTTTGTTGGGGGACCGTCTCCGAAGAGTGGCTGATGTCTTGAATCGAGGCTTCGGTGGCTTCACCTCAAGACAGTGCTTAGCAATGTTGCCTCAACTGTTTCCGGAAACGACAAGCTTCGACGATGTCGCCGCCTTAATCATTCTTCTCGGAACTAATGACGGCGCACCTGAAGGCAACAGTGTTCGTGTTCCCTTGAACGAGTACATGACAAATATGGCTGCCATCGTTCAGTTTTTCGTCGACCGGGGTCTACAGAAAGACAAAATAGTCTTCATGACACCACCGCCTCTGTATGCCGAAAAAGGGATAGCTTATGCAGTGGAAACTTACCCCGAATATAATATAAGTGAGGTCTATTTCAACGGCTGGGAGGCCAGTGCTCCGAAGTATGCCGCTGCCTGCATCGAAGTGGGCCAAGCATTGCAAGTGGACACTGTCAACTTATACGACATACTCACTAGTGACGGTAGGGGAGAGGCATTGTCCAACGATGGCATCCATTTCTCTGTCGAAGCGTCGAAATTGATATTCCAAAGCCTATGGCCACTGGTAGAGCAACGGATGCTGAAACTTATCGGGGCCGAGACGTTGACACCTAACTTTTCGGACTTCCCTGGAATGCCAAAGTTTCTCTAAATCGGTGACACATTGAAATATCACAACTCGGTCTATGTTCTATATGAGCATGTTATCTTGCATAATGCCCTTCAAAAAATTAGGCCAACAGAAATGATTGTGTGATTGTTCTTTGTCTTGGCTTAATCTCAATCAAATTAAGTGTGTTGCTTTAAAACACATTTCATTGATTCCTGAAATAAATTTCAAGGTGTATCAGCTATTGTATTTGGGAAAGAATAGTAAAAGCCATCATATACTGTTTGAAGAATGAAAACAAGATATATATGAAGTGTTTTAGTCGCACAGTCACTCTTACACTGTACTCAAGCTTAGCAAGATACATACAGAGAGTTGCAACTTGTTCATCTGAAAAAAGCTCAGCTCCTGACTAGTGGAATGAAAATGGCGCTATCTACTATATTTCTGTTCGGACTTGTATTGTGGACCTCGTCAATTGGCTTTTCAGCGAGCGAACCTGAAACACTCCCAACGAAAGTCAGCTGGTCCAAAGTGATTCTATTCGGAGACTCGTTGACTGAGCTGTCGTTCACCGAAGACGGCCAATGGGGAACTTTGCTGGGGGACCGTCTCCGGAGAGTTGCTGATGTGCTGAATCGAGGCTTCGGAGGCTTCACCTCAAGACAGTGCAAAGCAATGTTGCCGCAGCTGTTTCCGGAAACGATGAGCTTCGACGATGTCGCCGCCCTGACGATCCTTCTCGGAACCAACGACTGCTTCCCCGAAGCCCAAGGTGTTCGTGTGCCTTTGCCAGAGTATATGACGAATCTAGCCGACATTGTCCAGTTCTTCGTTGACCGTGGTCTTCCCAAGGACAAGATAGTCCTACTGACGCCACCGCCGCTGTATCACGAGAAAGTCTATTCCGTTTTCTCCAGGAGTGAACACGCAGGTTTGAATATGACGTTCGATTTACAAGGCTGGAGTAACGACGCAGCTAAGTATGCTGCCGCTTGTGTCGAGGTGGGACAAGTTTTGCAAATGGACACCCTCAACGTATATGAGCTGCTCACGCGTGACTTACGTGAAGATGCTATTTCCGAAGATGGAATCCACTTCTCTGCCCTGGGTTCGAAACTCATTTTCGAACACTTGTGGCCATTGCTAGAACCCAAGGTGCTGAAGCACGTCGGAGCCGATAAGTTGGTCCCGAATTTTTCGGACTTTCCCAGAATGTAGAAGTTTCCCTGAATCGGTGGTGCAGGGAAATTTCACGAATCGAGCCTATGTAATCATGTTAACTTGTGTATCACAAACACCTTCAATCTTATTGTTGTCCACTTGATACCATTATTTGTTCATTATCGTGACCTAATTTCAATGAAATCAAGCTTGTCTCGTCGACTCGCATACGCCATAGAAGTTTTGCTAGGTGCTAGTTTCAGCAGTATGCTATTGATTTTTGAAATGAAAGGTGTATCAGCTACCTTGAAACTCGATTAGTCATGCGGAACGACTACATAGCAAAGATTTCTGGTTGTCATTGCTTTGATGATTAATGAATATTTTCAATAAGGGTTTTCAGCTTTATTAGCTCCTCAAACTTCTCTGCTATGTTCAGCTTTACACAGCAGTAATTCAATGCTGAAGTATAGAAATTTGAGTGCTAGGTGTATTGGGTTTGAGCGAATAGAGCATGTTGTCTTGACGACAGCGTGCACAGAAACATTTAGGCATTCTTTCTCATCTCTCTGAACAGTGTACATGTATATATGGTTCTCTAAATGATATGGCGTTGAATTGAACATACCAAAGACAGTAGAGTTATGTGCACTGCTCATTAGAGGCGAACGTCAAGTAGTCGATTTTTAGTAGACGAAAACGAAAGGCTAAGATAGACTTAGATAGAAGAAACAATCATGCAAAGAATGCATCAGAGTTTTTTGTTTGCGATTATGCGTATTTTTAAGTTATGAAACTTTTCATGTTTTCCACTCCAAATGAAATTTCTCTCTTGTCTTCTCATTACCTTCAGTTTATAACCATAGTAAGTTTAATAGGCATCATTATGTCCTTTCTCTTTGTACACTGTAGTGTATAAATAAAATAGAGGGTTAGTTATGAATTCCGCAGTTTCTGACTTCGAGACTCAAGACTAATCAAGTAATCAGCTGATCGAGGAAAATGGCTACGGCCGACTATTCTGACCTTACTTCTTTTCAACCAGATAAATCTGTGCAAGATATTGAAGCTTGCTTGCTCAAATATCAGCTGATATCAACAACAGCCGGTCGTTTGAAGATTGGCCAACACGATAGGCGTCGGCAGTGGTACGCCATCTGCCGGATGCTTATGGACGTTCTGATGTCTCTGAGATACGCTATTTCCTTAATCCTATTTCTCAGGCAGAGTGATTCATACGAGACATGGTGCAACTATAACGGAGAATACTTCATGGCATACGAGGGCGTGGCTGTTCTCATCTTCTTGTATGCAGTTCCAAATCTTCTACTTTGCGGAATGTTCCGCTTGACCATGATTATACTGGAGACTCGCAACAAGCTGCACGTCATCACATGGTACGATAGCCTCATCAATGGCAACGGGCATGACCTCGGGCTGACTGGATCGAATTTAATCAAGTTTAGGCAGAAAATCCACCAATCAGCGAAGCAGCTGAAGATCTTGGACCGACTTTGGATCGCTTGCTTCATAATACATTCTGTACCTTACGTGGATACGCTGATGACACGGCCCCCTATTTACATGGTAGTCTATTATACCTGCTGGTTCGTTGTGAATTTAGTCAGCAATAGCCAGCTATTAGGCGTCATATGCGCCCTACCAATTATATGCTCCTTGAGTTATGAATATTTCAAACTCGAGTATGGTCAGATAAAAACAGCTCTCAAGCAATATATGAGTCTTGACAACGACAACATCAATTCCAGTACGCTGATGGAAATATTGCGCAAACACAATGTCATGGCTGGCCAAGTGGCCGACCACAATGAGGCTGTCAAGTGGATCCTCGGCATCTACAAATATGTCTGCAGTCCCATAGCGGCCATGTCTATATACTTTGCTTGCACGGGAAGCCTGGATGTCCCCTTCGTAAAGGAGACGATGGTCATCGTCAACCTCGGCCTCATACTGGTCATCGTTCGCTTCTCATTGGCCGCAAGTGGTGTCTACAGCTCGGTAACTTTAGGTACCATTGATATACTTAATTCTTATCACGCTTCTCATTTACAAGGGACTATCGTGTTACACCCTTTTGAATTCGGTGCAAGCAAGAAAAGTACTCCACGTCAAGGCGAAAAGACACGTGAGTGACCATCTCCGTGAGTTAATGGCGCGTGACCGGCCCGCTACTTTTTGCCATTGCAGCTCCTAGATACAATCAGGGTCATGGGAGGCCGACTTCCGGTTGCTTTCTATTGTTTCAACATTCACCCTTACACTGCTCGCTCTTTCCAAGTGGTGAGTTCAACCCTTCACACAAGCATCATGATTAACCTTTCATCCAGTTTACTGCAGAGACTCTGAGCACTTTATTTCTACTATCTGGCGCCATTAAGACTTGAAACTGATCAGGTCAAGATGCATCGTTCAGTTGGCTTTCCTGCAAGGCATTGCAAGAATCAGGGTCTACATTGCTTACGAAATGGTTGGGATCCAGCAGAGCAACGTTATATATTCAAATGAGTGCTCGATACGTTCAAATACGGTGTAATAAGCATCTTTTAGGAAAAAGCCTCCAAAAATACGCTACGCTATAGAATAAAAATCGACATACTCCCACGTTCAGGTCTCAGTTTTAGAACCATTTTGGCGAATGAGGTTTTGAAGTAGAGCTGTTGCCTGTACTCTTGGCGAAGTTGGCGAACTTTGAATTACATTTCAGAATTCAAAATTCGAACTGGAACATGTTGACTTTCATTCGACTTCTATGAGAGCGGGCTCACCAACGCTTGAAGTAGAGGCCGGCGCGGGCCGGGCTGTCTCGGGTGGGCTGAGCGGCCGACCGTCGGCCTGCGGGTCGGGCGGTTACGGGCCGTCAAATTCAGCTTTGTCACACTTGCGTCACACTTGCGCATGCGCTGTTACCTCCACGGTCGGGCCGTTCGGGCCAAGCAGGATTTTTACGGGCCGAGAAAAAGCGGCCCGTGCCGGCCTCTAGCTTGAAGGAATGAAGTACTTAGCCAACTTTTTCTCAGCAGTAGCAACATATATTTTTCTCTCTCTCTCGCTCTCACTCTGCGCTCGTCTTCTCCACAAGCGCTGAGATTGAATATTTTCATGCTCTATTCTAGTTTGAACTCGAAATGTTATATCTTGCTCTTCAAACGGAAATTTCCCACGGGTCCCAAAGTCAACGAGTTTGATGGACACGATGCACATAAGTTAACAAAGTTAACAGCTGAACTATCTCGAGTAGTTCTCACACTTGTTAGCACTGACGTACGAGTTTCCCGGCAAAACAGTAATCGACAAGGAGGGGATACTTAAGTATCCCATAATCTTGATAAATGAATAGCCGGTCTCTTCAGACTCTTACCGTTGAAGAGCCTTGACATAGTGCAGCTCAAGCTTATATGCAGCATAGGCGACCAGAGGCTGGTATTTTGACACCAAATCATTTACGGCATCACAGCTGATGAGTTCAGACCTGCATATTAGTATAACGAGCCATAGCGCGAAGTGTAGGACAATGCGTAGTTGCTCAGAATCTACCTGAAAGTCGAATAGCCGATGGAACCAACTATTCAATTGCGAGAACCCATCAAACATATCCGGTCTGGCTGTTAATAAGCCGTTATCATTCGGGATTTCGGTGTTACTCGCTTTGTCCATTTTCCTGCCTGCTATGTCTAGCTTCAGGTCGCAGAAATTCAATGTGAGTTTCTCACAAATGGAATACTCGGTGTATTGGTTTAGTTTCTCGAATATGTTGTCTTGGCAACAGCGTGCAAAGACAAACTTTCGCATTCCTTCGTATAGCTCAGAAAGGGTATTTACTGTTCCCTAAATGTCACGATATGCAATTGAACTTAATCGAAGACAATAGAGCTATGTAAGCTGATCATGAAACTCGAACATCAAATAGTTGATTGCTTCAGAGATGAAAACGAAAGATGAAGAGAATCATGAAAAAGAAAATATTAAAGTGGTCACAATCAAAATAATTTTTTCGTATATCTTCATGTTGCTTGCGGTCTCTAATCATAATTTCTTTGATGAGCTTCTTGATGTCGATCTTTTTTGACTGTATAAATACGGGGAAGGCTTAGCTATAAATGCCACAGTTATTGACTTTAAGAGACTGAATACTAATCAAGTATACAAGAAATATGGCCACGACTTTCTGTTCGGACGATGGTTCGTTTCAACCAGATAAATCTGTACAAGATATTGAAGCTTTTCTAATCAAATATCAGCTGATATCGACAACAGCCAGCCGTTTGAAGATTGGCCAACACGATAGCCGTCGGCAATGGTACGCCATCTGTCGGGTGTTACTGGACGTTTTGGTGGCTCTGCGATACACTATTTCCTTGATACTATTTCTCAGGCAGAAGGATTCACACGAGACGTGGTACTACTATACCGGAGAATACATGATGGCATACGAGGGCATGGCTGGTCTTCTCTTCTTGTATGCCATTCCCAATCTTCTACTTTGCGCACTGTTCCGGTTGACCATGATTATACTGGAGAAGCGCGACAAGCTACACGTCGTCACGTGGTACGATAGCCTCATAAATGGCAAAGGACATGACCTCGGGCTGACTGGATCGAATTTAATCAAGTTTAAGCAGAAAATCAGCCAATCAGCGAAGCAGTTGAAGATCTTGGACCGACTTTGGATCGCTTGTTTCATCATTCATTCTGTCCCTTACGTGGAAACGCTGATGACACGGCCCCCTATTCACGTAGTAGTCTACTATACATGTTGGTTCGTTGTGAATTTAGTCAGCAATAGCCAGCTATTTGGCGTCATATGCTCACTACCAATTATATGCTCCTTGAGCTATGAATATTTCAAGC
This sequence comes from Halotydeus destructor, assembly GCA_022750525.1. Lineage (NCBI taxonomy): Eukaryota > Metazoa > Arthropoda > Arachnida > Trombidiformes > Penthaleidae > Halotydeus > Halotydeus destructor. The sequence goes on from JAIUWE010000005.1 coordinate 23,179, forward strand.
TCGAGTATGGTCAGATAAAAACAGCTCTCAAGCAATATATGAGCTTGGAAAATGAGAACATACTTCGCAATTCCATTATGTTGACGCGAATATTGCGCAAACACAACGCCATGGCGGACCAAGTGGTTGGCCATAATGAGGCTGTCAAGTGGATCCTTGGCATCTACAAGTATGTTTGCAGTCCCATAGCGGCCATGTCTATATACTTTGCTTGCACGGGAAGCATGGGTGTCCCCTTCGTGAACGAGACGTTGGGCATCGTCAACCTCGGCCTCATATTGGTCATCGTTCGCTTCTCATTGGCTGCCAGTGGTGTCCACAGCTCGGTAACCTTTTCTACTACTATGTATTCCTTCGCTAAATCCTCATCTCCTCCTTATCTCCTTCTCAAGGGACTTTCATGTTACACCCTTTTGAATTCGGTTCAATCGAGAAAAGTACTCCACGTCAAAGCGAAAAGACACGTGAGTGACCATCTTTCGTGAGTTCATGGCGCGTGACCAGCTCACTAATTTTTGCTCTTGCAGCTTCTAGATACAATCAGGGTCATGGGAGGCCGACTTCCTGTTTCCTTTTACTGTTTCAACATCCACCCTTACACGGCTCACTCTTTCCAAGTGGTGAGTCGGGCAACTCACGCAAGCGTGACTCTTAGCGTTTTCTTTCAGTTTACTGCAGAGACTCTGAGCACTCTATTCCTACTAGCTGGCGCCATCAGGCCTTCCAACTGAACAAGTCAAGATGGATGACTTATCACGTCACCACAGTTTTACGATAAGTGTCACATAGTTAATAAAAAATAGAATTGTTGTTTGGCTTTATTTAACTTCAAATTGAATTGTATTATGACATCAAGCTCTTTACAAATCAGCCATTGTGAATTTCGTCTTGGTAGTCTTCGTGAGATAAAAAAGGTAGTTGTAGTAAAGGCGCTTCTTTTAAAGACGAAAGAGGCGTTCCCAATGACGTCAGCATCTCGTGACCATGAGACAAGCGTATCTGGAAAGTTAGGTTTTGACATATAGAATTTCCTTCCGCTCATTGGTTTGAAATAGTTTCAGGGAGAGTCGTGTTCGGAAGAGTGTGTTTTCATTTGAATCAGGAATTCAATTATGCGTAACTGATAAGAAAGTTTTTCTCTCGCTCTCGTGCTTAAAAATAAATTGTCTGTCAGCTTGAGCCTCTTTGAGTAAACTAATTCAATATAACATTGATATACTTGTTATACTATATATACGTAAGCCTGCCAGGCATTCCTGCTCTCTTATTTCTCGTGTGACTAGTGGCGCCACTGGTTCGTCCTTGAAACCAAATTAACTTGACAGTAAAACCTCGTGCAGAGCCTGCAGTTGCGATATTTCAGGCGCGAGAAGAGCATTGAAAACAAGTAGTCGGCCATTTTGAAAAGTGAACATGCCTTGGCCTAAAGTTGTCTTGCTGGGTGACTCGCTGGTAGAATTCAGTCTCAGTCCAGATGGTCAGTGGGCCGCCCTTCTGGGCGACCGACTGAAACGAGTGGCCGACGTGGTTGTCCGTGGCTTGGCGGGCTACAATTCAAGATGGCTGCTACTTGCCTTGCCCAAGTTGTTTCCAGAGTCGGAAAGCTTGCATGACGTCAGCTGTCTGGTCATCCTTATTGGCGCCAATGACAGTAACCCGCAAGAGTGCCCCTTTGGCCTCGGTGTGCCCATTGACGAGTACAAGGTCAACCTGAAAGCCATTGTGGACTTTTTCGTCGGCCGAGGCTTGACCAAGGACAAGATCATCTTGCTCACTCCGCCGCCATTTTACAAGGAGGAGTTCAACGCTTGGTTCATGGCTGAAGCCCCGCAAGTGCTGAAAGACGGCGGCTTGATGATCAGGAGTGACGAGAATGCCCATCAGTACGCCCAGGCTTGTGTCCAAGTGGGCGATGGACTACAGTTGACTACTGTGAACCTGTACGACCCTCTCAAGGCTGACCCGCGAGGAAGTGGACTGTTCGCCGATGGACTTCACTTTTCGGCCCAAGGCTCCAAACTGGTCTTTGACTCAGTATTTCCGGCTATCGAGAGTCGAGTACTCAAGCACACCGGAACCACAGAGTTGACCATGCAGTTGCCAGAGTTTTTCGCAGTCAACCGTGCTGATCCGAGCTTGAGCTTCTAAGTTGTGTCTAACAAAGGCGACACCTGTCGGCTTAGCTTAAGAACTAACATGCACTTGCAGACATGATGCACGATGTTATGATATTACAAGACTAATTGAAATAAATTAACGGAAGCAAGGTTAAGCGGGAAGTTCGAATACCTGAGAACGACTTTCCAATAGATAAGTGGATAATATTCATCATCCACATTACATTTTCATTGAAACATTGCATGCATTTAAAGTTATTAATTCGAGATTTATATAACGAGAACAATATTCAGTGAATGACGTCATCCACTTTAACGAGATAAGGCGTAAGATGACCCCAGTCTTGACCACATTTCACGTTGACTGCCATCTTGACTGTGAGCTTTTCAGGTAAATCTTTGGCTACTTGCATCATGCACTTGGAAACGAGCTTTGCATATTCCTCAACAATTTCAGCTTTCACGTCAAATATGAGTTCGTCATGAAGTTCTAGAATTAACTTGGCATCCATCTTCGATTCGAAAGTCTGGCTGTGTATCTCAATCATGGCCATTTTGATCAGATCAGCCGCAGAACCTTGAATGACAGAATTCACGGCTACTCGCGCACCTGATGACTGACGAGCCGGTTCTCGAGACTGAATATCCGGCACAAGTCTCAAACGACCGGAAATGGTTTTGATACTTCCGCTCTTCTTGCAGTCTTCCTGAACTGTTTTGATGAAATTTCGCACATTGGAAAAAGAAGCAAAAAATGAGTCCTTGAACTCTCCAGCAGCTTCCTCAGTGACACCAAGGTCATCAGCCAACGACTTCTTGCCCTTGCCGTAGATGAGCCCATAGCAAATGGCTTTGGCCGCTTGTCTTTGGTCATCGGTCACTTGGCTGGCTTCTATGCTGTACATCTTGGTAGCCACTGTGATGAAAACGTCTCCTTGCGAATTCAGCGCATCAATCAGCGTCTCATCCTGGGCTAGATGGGCAAGGATGCGAAATTCTAGCTGCGAGTAGTCAGCTGATAGCAACTTGCGACCTTCGGGAGCGACGAACAAACTACGAACGCTAATAGGAACCGTTTCTTCGTTCATAGTGATAGTGGTGTTCCTTTGAACACCTAGTAGATTCGGGTTTTCCATCGCGATTCGACCAGTTGCAAGATAAGTGTCTATATCTCCACATGTTCGGTACTGTTCAGTGGCTCCCTCTTGCCAGGAGAATTCTTTTAAAGAAGCTACCGTCTTGCTGAGGGCAGTGTTGATTATGCGATAATGCGATATCACTTCGGGTAGAGGATGGAATTCTTTGAGCTTGTCAAGCATCTTCTTGTTGGTAGATAAATGGATCGGAAGCTTACCTTCTTTTCTTATCGCCTCCTGTCGAATAGGGTTGTGGTCAATGACATGAGCAGCTTTTGACAAGAGCTTCAGGTCTTTAAAAAGAACTGACGCAACTTGTTTGGGCGAATCGAGATTGAAGTTTGGTTTCTTGGACATTTTTTGGGCCGTTTCTGCGAGATGCTTCCTCATTCTGGCCCAGTGCTTCTTCTTTTCGCTAACCGCGTTCAAGTCAACCGGCATGCCTGTAAATTCGATTTCAGCGAATAAGAGTTGCACCGGAACTTCAACCTTGGTAAAACTTTCGGTCAAACTGTATTCGCTAAGTTTGAGCTTCAGAGAGGCTGCCAGTGGATGCATCAGTGCAGTCATAAAGGCTATAGATTGGCGATTTTTCTTGACTAGTGGTTGATAATTAGGACAGTGGCGGTCAACCAAATAAGGGATGTCTTTAGGCCGACCAGCGTCAGGATTTAGCATCCAATCAGCGACAGCCACAGGAAACCATTTCAATTTGAAGAGAATTTCTTCAGACATTCCGAGACATTCTTTTAGCTTTCGATACGAAGATTTGGCATCAAAAATGATCAGCTGATAGTTTGACAAGTCGATAGACTTCAGCACTGAAGACAATTCCATCAAATGCTCGCTTCCTTCGAAAACGAACGTTTTTTCGTGGTTGATATTTATCGCCACTCGAATCAATACGAATCTTCCATGGTCGTACTTGATTCCGCTTATTTGAGAATTTCTAGACATCGAAGAAGCTCCACCGATGCGCTTTTTCGGAGTCACAGTGACATTCTTAGCAACAAACTGCAATGCCATCTTTGTTTCACATTTCAAAACAGCTGCGAACTCTGCCAGTGAGTCAGCATTTTCAACTTTCAACTCTTCAACGCCGCTAATCAGTTTATCTGAATCACTAGTAGCCTTGTCTTCAGCCACAGACGGCTCTTCGCCCATCGCTTGCCGGAACAATTCCTCTGGATCAAATTCCGACCGAACCGATTGCATCGACTCATCCAGGCTTCTGTTCACCTTCATTTTTTGTCTCGGTATCTCAGACGTAGCAGGGGTGCTTAGCCGCCTCTTGGTAGGAGTCAATCTCATGGGCGTTGCCGTTGAAAAGAAGCCATCTAGAGTCTCCTTCGACGGACTCGGTGACAAACTAATCTTTTTTGGTGGAGTTCCAGATGTTGACGGCAGCGCCATTTCTGATTCGAATTTCGGTTCTGATTCCTCAGCACAAACTGAGCTTTCATTACCGTAATTCACTGAACTTGGAATCTCACTCGTTTCAAAAGCAGCCTCTGCACTTACTGCACAGGTATTTTCCAAACTTCCGGCGTTTTCATCAGTTTCAGGGACCGTTTCAACATCTCCACCGGAAAATTGTGAACCAGTAAATTCTGGGCTTTCTGGAACGATGTACTCGATGCGGTTGATATCTTCAACCAAACTTTCGCTTTGGTTCATGCTCGTACTTTCCGTAACACCAGCTGCCAAGTAAGGCTCACTGGACCGAATTTTAGCCAGCGACTGAAGGGCGAGCAATTTCTTTGGGTTTTTGACAGGAATGTTTCTCTTTTTAAACTGAGCTTTCTTTTCTCGGATATGTTCCTTCGCTGACTTTACTTTGAAGAGTTCTTTAGCTTGTCCATTTTCTGCACTTTGCGACCAATTAATCTTGACACCTACATCAGACTCTATAAGCTCCCTGGCTTCCTCAACCATACATTTACTGATTTCTTCCATTGTCATTACTTTCTGGTGATGCTGAATATACATTCGGTTGCCTTGCGATCTGATTTTCATAGGACTTGCCGCATCAAATTCAATATTAGTATTCAAAACTTTCTCAATGTCTGTCTCAGAAGCATGAGCAATTAACTTGACAGCATCGTAGTTTTCTTTGTATAACTTTCGGGCCAGTGTAGCGGTCATGGAAGGAATTCTCATCAAGTCGATCAGTTCTCGCTCAACACCAAAGGCAAGCCTTGACTGAAAGTTAGAAAATAAAAGTTCTAAATTCCTCCAGCCCAGTTTAGACAGAAAGGTTGAAACCATTCCAGAGAACGTAGCTACTCTTTCTTGGAGACCCTGAAGCTCCGCTCGACCAATTTCGTACTTAGTGGCAACTTCATCAATCGAATACTCTTGAATTACATCTTGCAAAGCAAGTGCAACATACAGCCTTCTGTAAACGTCATACTTGGCAACTTGATTGGGTAAATACTCGCCGGTAAAGTTCATGATATTTCCATACCAATGTTCGCCTATGAGCATCTCAGCAACGTTACGACAAGGCTCGAATTCAGTGTCATATTGGAACTTGTCCAACAGCTTCAAGTAAGTGGCTTTCCTGACCTTGATATGTTTAGCATAGCTCGGCGGAATAACGTGATACAATATCTGGAGATCGGTGTTGAGAACAAATCCTTTTCGGGCAAGCTTAAGTTCTTGGAGTAATCTGATTCCGTCATTTGGACTGAGAGAAGAAGAGACTACCCCTTGACCAAGCTGTGAAGCTGAATATTGTTGGCTCTGAGTTTTCTCGTTCTGACTTGATGTCACAAAATGACACTCTGAGAGATAAGATAGGACCTTCTCTGCAACTGCAGCCCTCGATGACCCATGATTTTCAATGTCCAGCGCCGTTGCCATAAGGGTGCAGTTCAAGAATGAAACAACTTCGTCAACAGTTGACGTTAATCCGGTAACTATCGCTTCAAGTATTGCTCGTTGCAATGAGTCAGGTATGTAATCGCTGTCATCATCTAGTCTCAAACTTGATGAGATCATTGGCAGCTCAGCTTTGACCAGCTGTTTCGCAAGCTCTTCTTCACTCTTTTTAGCGATCAAAATGGAATCGCCTTCATCGTCTATTCCCATTCGTCCAGCTCGACCAATCATCTGTCGATAAGTGAGCACGTCCATCATTTTGTTGTGACCGAAAGCGGGAGACTTGACAATCACTCGGCGAGCAGGTAAGTTGACACCTGAAGATAATGTTGACGTGGCGACGATTACTTTCAGAATATTCTTTTTGAAACCATCCTCAATTATTTCTTTCTGCTCGTAACACAGGCCAGCGTGATGGTATGCAATTCCATTCGAAATCAAGCGAGACAACATCTTGTCTTCTCGCACCGGACAAGAGCGAAGTTGCTCAATCAGGTCAGCAATTGATTGCTCATTCAACGCTCTGTTAATCTTTTCTTGACTGTTTGTCCCCTTTTTGCCTTCTCTAATTTGAGCGATGGTATTAGAGATATCAGAAGCTAGATTTTCTGTTCCCAGCTTGTTATTGAAAAATATTAAAACGCCATTTCCTTGCGCAACTGTTTTCAGCGTTAAGAACGTGATGTATTCAACTTCGGCTTTTTCGGGTGAGAAACGCTTATCAACTACAGGCAAGCTGTTTTCTCGATCAGTTAGTTCTTGGTTCATGTTATCTGTACGATACAGCTTGTTGCCAAACTTAATCTTCTCCGTCAACGGAACAGGTCGGAAGTCTGTTTGGTAGACAATCGCATCAAGCCACTTGCCGAGAAGGTCCAGATTGGGTAACGTGGCAGACATGCCGACAATTTGAATGTGCTGCTCAAGAGACTTGCCAACGAATAACACCTTGGATAGAAGAAGTTCTAGTAGATAACCGCGGCTGGGATCGCCCAGCAAGTGGATTTCGTCTACAATGATAGCGCCCAGTATGTCGAGGCGCTTCTCTTGAAGTAGTCTCAGTAGATAGTTGTTTGCTTTTTCTATGGTACAGATTGCGACATCAGTGGCATCAAAGCCACCCGTTGTGCTGTGAGATCCCATGAAACCACCAACTCTAACTTCGGAATCTCTCAGCATCTCTTTCAAACTTGACATCTTTTCCCTTGAAAGCGACACATACGGCAGTATGACTAGAACTTTCTTTTTCCGCTCAAGCACCTGTTTCATGATGAGTATGTCGGCCACAAGTGTCTTGCCAGCTGAGGTAGGGGCAGAGAATATCAGATTCCGACCACTGAGGACACCATCTTGCCTGAGACACTCTCGTTGCCAAGGAAACATTCTTGACACTTTTTTACGGAGGTAGAAGTCCACCGCAGAGTCCGGCAGTCCCCAATTGGTCAACTCTAAATCCTCTTCAGAAGACTGGGACAACTGAGTACCAATCGGCAATAGAGATCCGACAGAAAGTTCATGATCTAAAATTTCATTTTGTATATCTTGGGTAAAAACCGGTGACGGCATATATGGTGCATCATCAGCCAGTAAAGGACGGTTTTGGGCTTTGACATTCTTCAGAGTTGGCGTCGAGGTAAAATTGCTGACACCTGTTTGAAAGGAAACCCAAATATAGTTTCATTTATCAGAATGGTTACTAACTACCTTGACTATTTTTGTCGAGGGTTGACTTGATTTGATTGTCCGATCTGGGCTTGACCTGCGGCCATTTCTGAGTCAAGCTCATTTTACTTGCTTAGCAACTTAGATGCTCTTCAGTCATGAATTAAAATCCTGGAGCAAATAAAGCAACGATCGTGATTAGCAAATCAACATAAATAAGCCTTTTAATCTTGCTTAGCGAATCTTAGTCAATTATACAAGATTAACGCTAAACAAGAGGCATAATTTTAGAACAATGATCAGACATATCAACAGATTGGTCAGCGGCGGAAGCGTTGGAACAGCGGGTGCGAGCTGGCACCCTTTTTCCGCTTGTATTCAGCGTAAACCGAGTCATCGGCACCCGAAATGGAAGCCATATTTCCCGCTCTTTTCGAACCCGAAGCCCCAGGTCGGTACGACATCCCCTCTCCAACAATGCGCTCTTCTTCAGCATCGGCATCATTTGCTCTAACAACTTCTTGCAATAGTTTGAGCTGTGATTCTCGATCACCATAAAGAAGCTTTTCATCTTCCATTCCTTTCAGCTCAGTTACAACCTTGTAACTGTAACCCTGATTGACTAGGAACCGTTGCCTCTTCCGTGAGTAGTGCATTTCCATCGTATCTGACGAGACGAGCGAATAGAAGAAAGCATTATACTCTTCACTGATGCCAGCTCCTTTTTTCGCTCTCAAGATACGACCCAATCTTTGAGCCTCTTGTCTCCTTGAGCCTCCGTGACTTGAAACTTGAATCAACACATTGGCTTCAGGTAAATCAAACGATGTATCAGCGACTTTAGACACGAATATTGTGTTAATTTTGGGGTTGTACTTGAAGTTTTGCAAAATCTGCATCCTTTCTCCTTGAGAAGTTGTGCCGTAAATATACGGTTTCTTCATCGCTTCAGCATAATGTTTTAAAGCGTATACATTGTCACTGAAGACAATGATTTTGTCATTGCGTCTCTCGTGGTAGTTGATGAGAAACTGACAAGCTCTAAACTTGTGTGGATTCATTGTGTAAATCAGCTAGAATCAAAAAACCATTCAGTCAATATCACGAAGAAGTGATAAACAGCGGCGCTTACCATTCTCTTTGAAGTCTTTGTGGAAAGGTATTCACGATAGAATTCTGGTGACATTTTGCACCACACTTCAGCACACTGAACCTTAGCAATGTATCCGCCATTTTGAAGTTCTAGCCAATTGGCTTCATACAGTTTAGGACCAATAAGAAAGTTCAAGTCTGCAATCTTATCGTCTTCTCTGACAAGAGTTGCAGTGAGGCCAAGTTTCGTGTGACACTGTACAGTTGACAAAACTCTTCTAAACATCTTTGCAGGAATGGTATGAACCTCATCCAGTAACATGATGCCCCATTCTTGAGTGGTAAGCCATCGCATCACTTGCTCTCCCTCCCAAGAACGTTTCTGATTGTGAGTGATCATAGAAAATGTTGTGATGAAAATGGAGCAGTTTTCATACTTGTCTTTGGCATCTGAAGTAAAACGACAGACCATCGAGTCATCAGCTGTTGACCACAATTTAAACTGAGTCTTCCACTGCTCTACAGAAACAGCTGAATTGCATAAGCAAAGACATCTTTTCCTGACGGTACAACAAGCCGTAACGCCAACCAAAGATTTCCCTGCACCACAGGGCAACACTATGACCCCCGACCTAGCTCGGCCGTTGCCGAACATTTTTCGCAATGACTTTTCTTGGTAAGGTCTGAGAACAGCTGACGGGCGAAGGTCAATATTGATATCAGGATTGTGAGTATCATTCTTGAAATCGTATTCAGCCAGCAGTGGATATTCAAGTTCAATGCATCGCTTTTGCAAATTCTCAATTTCTTTCAGAGATACCTCGAATGAAACAGTCTGACTGTTTTCGACGTCATCGTCATCATCATTCTCCATCTTCTCCATATAATTCACAATGTCCTCAGGGACACTATCTTGGCCTGGGTTCGTCTCACCATCGGCGGTGGCATTTTCAGTGCCACTAGCTCCATGCTTTGATGTGAACAGCCCACTGGGACCAGCTGCTTTGCTTACAATTAGCTCTTCTTCTTCAGTTCTCTTGAGACGACAATTTTGAATTACCGGATCTTTCAGAAGTTTTTGTATAACATCTGGAAACTGTGACTCAACGAAGTAGCGATTATGCTTCAGAACCAACTTAACTTTGCCATAACTGACTGTACACATCTTTATGTAATCTTCTATGCCTTTAGGTAAGTCCGTTTTACTTAATCTTTTCATGTAGCCGATAATATCTTCCGTCTGAAGTCCCACAGACACTGCAGCATACAGAGAGTAAGACGTCAATTTGTATTCATGGATGTGCTCTGGTCGAGAGACTGGCTCCGAAATGGCGATCAAGAAGTCATGAGCATACTTGTAAACAGGCGAAAACGTTTCCAGGAATATATGACCATCAGGAGCCTAAAAAGAATGCATTATGAATACCGGGTTGTGAGGGTCTCATCATGCAATTGACATACCACCCAGAGAGGACGAGCCAAGTGGTCAGGCTTGAGTTCAACTTTTTTGCCTTGATCCATGCGACAGTCTTTAGCTCCAAATTCGTCTACGTTATCTTTCTCTGCTATGTTCCTAGTTGCGGCAGCAGGCATTCCTTCGGCTAAAGGAGAGGAAACAAGGAGAAGGTTTTGATTAGCCGGTTGATCGAGTCAAGCTAGGCTTACTTGAAACTTCGGTGTCATCATTGTCATCGTCTCTGGAAGACGGTTCAACGAACCCTTTCTTCTTGTAGTAAGGCTTATCTAGATTCGACGAAGGGTATAAGCATACTAGTTTCAAAAAGAAATGTCAGCTCACCTTTCTTCCCCATTCTCACGATTGGCGTCTCTTTGTATTTGAATCAGCAGAGGTACACTAATTGGCAATTGACTGTTAGTCTCAACAACTGATGAGCCAACACCTCTACTTATTCCATACGCTGCCGACCACTGACCATCAAGTATACCTCTTATTCTCTATTCAGACAAAACTTACCTAATTAAACCAACGCAATTGCAACATATTAAAATAAACAACGAACTCAACGCTGCTACTCGCGCAATGGCTAGGGACCGTGTAAGTATCTAGTCGCGCTCTCACTCTTATGAAATTATTTCGCTCCTCAGCGCCACCTATTGCGCAGATGTAGCTTCACTTCGGGCGGGAACTGTCACTCTCACAGTCAGTTGCATTTTATGTCTTTAATTGTTTACTTGTTGCTTTGGTCTTGATTACTGCCAGTTTACTAATTCACCAGAAAAAAACATGAATGAAACTACTAGAGAAGCAGCTTCATTAATGGTGACCGACGAAAATGATGCTGTAATGGCGGAAATCAGTGAATATCGGGACACTCTTGTTTTGAAAGGAATGGCCAAATACGAGAAAATCTATGACAGACAAATGGCCAAAGTGTTCAAGAAAGTCGAGTTGTCGAAGGATGAAGAAATGAAGTTGCTGCAAATCAAAGGCGACCATCTGAATAGTGTGAAAATCAAACTGCATGACCGGTTCGATTCTGTTCTACACTCGGACAAAATACAAGAGAAGCTTACAGAGCTGTATGACATCAATAGCGAAATACCTGATCATCTGGATATAATTGAAGCAGTGAACGATGCTAGAGTTGAAGCGTTACCCAAATTACAGTCAATTAAGAAGCAAGTAGAAGACTTGACTGTTCCGTGGGTTGAAGGGACGAAATTTGTGCAGGGTCGGATTGATGAGAAGAAGAGAAACATCATAGCCAAAACTGAAAAACTCAGAGCAGTAAGTAAACAACCTTTTTACTCAATCACTTCATAATTGTTTTTACTTAGAAACTGGAGAAGCTGAATAGTATTCTCGACGAGCCGTTCGAAAGCATGATTGTCAAGCTGCCATAAATTGCCACTCATCTAGAGTTTACTTCAATTGCCTTAAATTTCGCAAGAAGCGAATATTCTGGTATTTTTACTTGTCTGAGAATACATAAATTAGTCAATCATATATAACTAAATGCCGCATTTCCGGTCATTCTCGCTTTTCAATGCCAGCGAAGATTGGGTCGAACCTGAGCATTCCGCCACCGAAGCGGAACTTGGGCTTCAGAGGGGTTCTAGCAGTCTTGACGAACTTGTACTTTGATAACATGTCAGCAACCAACAGCTTTCCTTCAAGTAAAGCGAATCGCATGCCTACGCAATTACGGATACCAGATCCGAAGGGAAGGAAAGTGCACGGCTTTATCTTATCTTTGTTTTCGGGCATGAATCTCATTGGGTCAAATGTTTCCGGTTCAGGATAATTTTCGGCGTCGTAGTGAACACTCCATACTGAAATCTGGACTTCCGTCGCCTTCGGTATTGTCATCTCGGTTCCTGGCAATGTGTAATCTTCCGAAGGTGTGCGCCCGATGATGAAGAGAGGAGGATACATTCGTAGAGTTTCAAGCACAACTGCATCCAAATAAGGGTAATTCATTATCTTGTCATAGTCGAGATCACCTTCGGAAACTTCGTTGTACAATCTTTCTTGTATCTCAGGATTCATGGCTAAAAGATAGAATATAAAGCCAACCCAAGTTGCTGTCGTCTCATAGCCAGCTGATAAGAACATCACTGCCTGAGGGATCATCTCTTCTTCCGTCATCTTCTTGGAATTTTTGGGATCAGTGATAGATGATTCCTCCCAAGCATCCAAGAGCAACTGAAGGAAGTCATTGCCTCTCATCTTTTTATCTCTTCGCTCTTTGACAATTAGCTCGACCACTTGTCTAAAGTATCGCATCGCTTCATGGGGAAAAACTTCAGGAGCGAAAAAGTTGAATATTGACTTCGGCAGAATGAGGAAGAGTAGAAAATTCAAGGTATTGAGTTTAAATAGACGCTCAGCATTGGCCAAGAATTGATTGGGTTTTTTCATATCATAGAAGTCACTCTTGAATGCAAAGAGACATTTGGCTATGACGTCGACGGTGTACCTTCCAAATATATCTCGCAGGTCGATATCTTCCCCGACACGAAGACCAAGCGCAGTTGCGCAATCTGTCGAGCACTTTCTCATGATTGGCAACATACTCTTCATCTTTCCCGAGGTGAAACATGGCGTCACGATGTTTCGAACTCGGCGCCATTGGTCATCTTTCATATTGAAAAGAAGCAGCTTCCCAGTTTCATCGAACATGTCAAGAAAGGTCTCATGATTTACAAATACATGCGAGTCCTTGATGGTGATGTGCTTGATGAGCTCCGGGTCGCTGGTCACCAAGACAGGCTTAACTACATTGTACACCCTAGAAACTTGGGCTTAAGTTGGCTTTGACAAAATGGCTGCCAGACATACCCATAGGTTCGTCCGACTGTTTTCGAATCTTTCAGTAACACTTCGTGCATATCGTCAAGAAAATTGTCCAAAGCATGGCCGACAACCGGAAGAATTCTGGGTGTTGGAATTCCAATGTTTTTCCAAAATGAGTGTTTCTTTTTTATGTATCTATGGATGACAAGAGTCGGTTACGACGAAGTTTGCGCGTGTGTTAAATCTTACGAGTAAATGTAGATGACTGTCATCAGAGCCACAGTGACCAAGATATAAAAGACGCTCATCTTAGCACAAAAAAACTGGCAAACGTAAACAGTTAAACTTGTTGGCGTTTCGTAGTCATCTAAGTGGGCTCTTAGCTAACTTACATACACTGCACTTAGGAAACGGTCCCGAATAACAACTAATTATTGTGCCAACTCCAAGGCCATTCTCATCACATACAAAAACTGTTTACTCTCCACTTCAGGCTTATATACTATCTTTTAATTTATCATGACCGACATGGGGTTCATCCGACTGTTTAATTCATTCCATTCATTCAATAGGGCATGTGCGCATGCTCTGGCGAGAAATTGAGAAAATCTGTTGGCGCTATTCAAGTTTTGGTCTGATAGGCTACCATTGCCGTTTACGTACACCAACGTAAAGAGGATCGAAGTCCAGCTGTCCGATGCCAGCCTTGAAGATTGGCTTCAGAGGTGTCTTATCAGTCTTGAAAAACTCGAATTTGGTGATCATATCAGCAACGGCAACCTTGGCTTCAAGGAAAGTGAATCGCTGTCCAATGCAGTTTCGAATCCCAGAACCGAAGGGAAGGAATGTACACGGCTTGATCTTGTCCTTGTTCTCAGGCATGAATCTCATGGGATCAAACTTTCGGGGATCAGTAAAGTTGTCAGGGTCATAGTGGACACTCCAAGTAGGAATTTGTATCTCAGTTCCTCTTGGTATAGTTATATCTGTTCCTGGAACTTGATAATCAGCTGAAGCAATCCGTCCTATCAAGGATGCTGGCGAGTACATCCTCAGGCTTTCGTGAACAACGGCATCCAGGTAGTGGTTGTCCATCAACGTGTCGTAATCCAAGTCCTTGAAATCTTTGAACTCTTGGTGCAACCGTTCCTGACAATCGGGATTGAGAGCGAGAAGATAGAAGGTGAAACTCAGCCAGATAGTCGTTGTATCGTGACCAGCTGATAGGAAAGCTATGGCTTGAGGTATCAACTCGGTCTCCGTTATCATTTTGGACTTTGGCTCAAGCCCTTCCTTATCGTCCCACATATCTATGAGCAACTGCATGAAGTCATGTGCTCTTATCTGCTTATCTTTCCTTTCTCGTATAGCTTTCTGGATAATGCGCTCAAAATACTGCATAGCGCTAAGTGGGAATACTTGAAGCTTCAGCGCTCGGTATATACTTCTTGGCAATGTCACGAACAGAGCGAAGTTGAAGACATTAGGTTTGAAAACAAGACCGACGTTGTCAATGAATGCATTTGATTTGGTTCGATTGTAGCAATCAATCTGAGAAGCAAAGCAAGTACTGGCAATCACGTCCACCGAGTAGCGAGAGAAGAATTTTCTCAAGTCGACGTCTTCGTCAACATAGTCGTCCAAGGCAACAAGACTATTTTTCGCGCAGTTCCTTATGACCGGAAACATGCCCTTCATCTTTCCGGAAGTGAAGGCTGGGCTGAGGATGTTTCTCATGCGACGCCATTCCTCGTCCTTTAGATTGAAAAGGAACCTCTTTCCAATCTCACCGAATGCATCCGAAAAGTCCTGATGATTGAGAAAGATGTGCGAATCTCTGATGGTGACATTTTTGATGATTTCTGGGTCACTCGTCATCAAGATTGGCTTCGTCACCTGGTAGGTTCTGAAATATCACAGTATTAGAACAATTCAAATCTGAAATCAAACCAAGTAGCCTACAGTAGTTAACCGACTGTGGTATCTTCCTTATCTAAAATTTAATCCTTACCAACAATTTATCTGTATCGACACACTGAGTTTCACATATTCTCCACCATACACTCACCCATATGTCTTGCCACATTTTTTGCTATTTTGTAGCATGACGTCATGAAAGGGAGCTAGGGTTATGTCGAGGGCATTGCCGACAATGGGCAGAACTCGGGGAGTCGGTACTCCCTTGTCTTTCCAGAACGAATGTTTCTTCTTGAAATACCTATTCGGACGAATTGGGCATGACGGCGGGCGATTAGCGAGATATTGCTTACGTATACAAGTATACTATGACCACGGACGAAATGGTGGCCCATACATAAAGAGAACTCATCTTGACAGCAGCTCTGTCAATGATCAACAAGTATGAAACAAAACAGCTTTAAATTGCAACGCCCTAAAAATATTTATCGGGTAGTCTAATCGGCAAACTCTTGACACTTGATCTTGGATTTAACACTCGCTGTCCTTGAGACTTGCTGTAAACAGTCATTATCTCCCGCTGTAGTGATGAGCATTTTAGTCGGTTAACCAGACTAAAACTAAGACTTTCAGACCAACTAAAATACTAGTCGTTTCACCGAACTAAACTAAAATTTGAATTTCGGTTGTCATCCAGAAAAAAAGATCTGTAAAATTTCATACAGATTAAGACACTACCACTAAAGGTACGTGAGCAGCTCTTCGAAATGCTTGTGACACAAAACTAAAATATTTTGACCGTTCTCATCACTATCCCGCTGTCTCATTACACTTTCACTGAAGTGCCATTGTGCTTCAGGAACCGTGAATGAGGTCACGTGCAAAAATACTCGATCTCAAGTGTGAGTGGTGGTGCCGTCTTGTCAGGAAACGGAAACCAAGTGCCTGCATAGAAAAAACCAATCGGTATCACACACAGTTAATATCTGTGATGATTCATTACAGGTTTTTCAACGGCGCGGCTGGAATCAGAAATCGCTCGGCGACAGTGCCATCTAGTGGCGAAAAAATACAATTATGCTTAACTTCGAGTTCGTTAGTGATTCACAAATGCTTGTCTTGTCAAAGATATTTTTGATAAGATACACGTACATGCATGTACTGTCTCTTAATCCGAATCATGTCACAAAGTTCTAGAATGTCCATTTGCTCCCAAGAACATAAACGCTCAAATACAGTAAGTGTAAGTATAAATTTCTAACTCGAAGTTGGCTCTCATGGCCGCCAAAAAATTGGCCAATGAGGCGTCATCAAGAGTCTAATATACGGTGACTCTCTATCGTCCTTAGAGTCAAGGAATTCTGACGATTAACTCTCTCTATCAAGAAAAACTGACAAGTCTTTGCTTAAAGTGGAACCGTGCTAAGGTTCCGTAGACACTTTTTATTTGAACCTGATTCAACTAGTTCATCTTTATCAGTATGAAAGGACATCACTGCCGTCTACGAACGCCAACATACAGAGGTTCGAAGTACAATTGTCCGATGCCAACCTTGAAACTGGGCTTCAGGGGTGTCTTATCAGTCTTGAAAAATTCGAATTTGCTAATCATGTCAGCTACGGCTACTTTGGCTTCAAGAACACTGAATCGTTGTCCAATGCAGTTTCGAATACCAGAACCGAAGGGAAGATAAGTACACGGCTTGATCCGGTCTCTGTTCTCAGGCATGAATCTCATTGGATCAAACCTTTCAGGATTAGCGAAGTTGTCAGCATCGTAATGGACACTCCAGGTAGGGATCTGTACCTCAGTACCTTTAGGTATGGTTACATCAGTTCCAGGCACTTGGTAATCAGCTGAGGCGATCCGGTTGATCATAGCTACCGGTGAGTACATGCGTATACTTTCGTGCATTACGGTGTCAAGATAAGGGTTTTCCATCAGCGTGTCGTACTCCAAGTCTTTGATATCTTTGAACTCTCGGTGCAACCGTTCTTGAAATCGGGATTCAGTGCTAAGAGATAGAAGGTAGAGCTTAGCCATGCGGAAGTTGTCTCATGACCTCCTGATATGAATGTTATCGCTTGAGGTATCAGTTCCGTCTCCGTTATCATTTTGGACTTCGAGTCAAGACCTTCCGTCTCGTCCCATATATCTATGAGCAATTGCATGAAGTCATGTGCTCTAATCTGCTTGGCTTTCCTTTCTCTCATTTCTTTCCGAACAATGTGCTGAAAATACTTCATGGGGCTGTGAGGGAATACTTCAAGCTTCAGCACTCTGTACAGCCATGTCGGCAATGTCACGAACAGAGCGAAGTTAAAGATATTAGGTTTGAAAACAAGACCGACGTTGTCAATGAATGCATTCGATTTGTCTCGATTGTAGCAATCAATCTGAGAAGCAAAGCAAGTGCTTGCTATCACGTCTACTGAGTAGCGCGAGAAGAACTTCTTCAAGTCGACGTCTTCGTCGAGATAGTCTTCCATGGCGACAAGACTATTCTTCGCACAGTTCCTCATGACCGGAAACATGCCCTTCATCTTTCCGGAAGTGAAGGCTGGACTCATGATGCCTCGCAATCGACCATTCTTCGTCGTCAAGGTTGAAGAGAAACTTCTTGCCAATCTCATCGAATGCGCCCGAAAATTCCGGATGGTTGAGAAATATGTGCGAATCTCGAATAGTCATATTTTTGATGATTTCTGGATCACTTGTCACCAAGATGGGCTTCGTTATCTGATAAATTCTTAAGACGCGACATGAAATACCCATCATAGCGTTCATCAGGACTGTATGTGACAAGCAACACTGACGTTCATGGCATAAACTTACCCGTATGTCTTGCCGCATAGCTTTGTATTCCGAAGCATAGCATCGTGAAAGGAACCAAGGGTGATATCGAGAGCATTTCCAACAAACGGTAATATTCGCGGCGTTGAAACACTTTTATCTCTCCAGAAAGAATATTTCTTCTTGAAATATCTAGTCCAAGGAATTCAATATGGCATTAATGCAGGAAATAAGCATAATATTTCTTACGTATACAAGTAGATTACCACCACAGCTAGGATTGTAGCCCATACTTGGAAGTTGCTCATGTCGACAACTTTGAAACCCTTTGTCTTAGTCTATGACGAGCAAGTCGACAGAATGAAGTGAAAGTGCACGAAGAGTTGGTCTCATATCCAAGATCTCGACACTTGATAATGGTATCTATACCCAACTGCCCTTGACATTTGTCGTCAACAGTCATAATGTCTCCCACGGTCTCACTAAGCTTCGCTATTTCTATTAGATTTGTACCCTGGACACCAGGTACGATCGGTAACGGAAAGGCCAGAACGTCAGCGGTTGACCCACTTGACGGGTAGGCGGCGACCCTTTGTCTTCTCCGGCCGCATTCACCTTCAAAGTGGAACCTTTGCTTCTCTCTCTCTTTTTTATGTTTTATATTATTATATTGTTATATTTTAACTCTGTCTCAGAGTTTATCATTGCCGACCTTGAAATGAAATGGCTACAACTTTGTTTTTTTGGAGTGACGAGACATCATTGCCGTGCACGGACTCCAACATATAGGGGATCGAAGTCCAGCTGTCCGCTACCACCCTTGAAAACGGGCTTCAGGGGTGTCTTATCAGTCTTAAAAAACTCGAAGTTCATAATCATTTCAGCGACCGCAACTTTGGTTTCAAGGAAACTGAATCTTTGCCCAATACAGTTTCGAATTCCAGATCCAAAGGGCAGAAAGGTACATGGCTTGAGGCGGTCCTTGTTCTCAGGCATGAACCTCATTGGGTCAAACTTTCCGGGATCAGTATAGTTGTCAGGATCATAGTGAACACTCCAAATAGGAATCTGTACCTCAGTACCTTTGGGTATCGTTATGTCAGTTCCAGGAATAAGGTAGTCATCAGAAGCCAACCGTCCCAACAAGGTCGCCGGCGAGTACATGCGAAGACTTTCGTGCACTACGGCATCAAGATACTGGTTGTCCGTCAGCTTATCGTAGTCCAAGTCTGTGATACTGTTCAACTCTTCGTGCAACCTTTGCTGACAATCGGGATTGAGGGCGAGAAGATAGAAGGTGACGGCCAGCCAAACAGTTGTTGTGTCATGACCAGCTGATAGGAAGGCTATGGCTTGAGGTACCAGTTCGGCCTCCGTTATCATTTTGGACTTTGGGTCAAGCGCCGCATCGTCGTCCCAGATATCTATGAGCAACTGCAAGAAGTCATGTGCCTTTATCTGATTGGCTCTTCTTTCGCGTATAGCTTTCTGGACAATGCGCTCAAAATATTGCATGGCGCTGAGAGGGAATACTTGGAGTTTCAGCGCTCTGAATATGCTTCCAGGCAATGTCGCGTACAGAGCAAAGCTGAAGAAATTCGGCTTGAAAACAAGGCCAACGTTGTCAATGAATGCATTCGATTTAGTTCGGTCGTAGCAATCAACCTTGAACGCAAAGCAAGTGCTTGCAATCACGTCTACCGAATACCGTTAGAAGAATTTCCTCAAGTCGACGTCTTCGGCAACATAGTCTTCCAAGGCAACGAGACTATTCTTCGCGCAGTTCCTTATGACCGGAAACATGCCCTTCATCTTTCCGGAAGTGAAGGCTGGGCTCATGATGTTTCTCATTCGACGCCATTCATCGTCGCGTAGGTTGAGAAGAAACCGCTTGCCGACTTCACCAAAGACGTCAGAGAAATCCTGGTGATTAATGAAGATATGCGAATCTCGGATGGTGACGTTTTTGATAATTTCTGGGTCACTCGTCATCAAGATCGGCCTCGTCACTTGGTATGTTCTAAAAATATCAAATGATCATCACAATTTAATCCGAATAAAACTCAAGTATCGCAGCTTCCGATAGACTCAACCAAGTTGTTTTTCTAGTCTGAAGTATAACTCTTGTTCACAATTTTCGCTTGTTAGCAAAACCCACATGCAAACCTCAGGACTTTGCAGTTGGAAATTCTGATATACCTTGCATACAGGGCGCTCTTGTCGATCACGCCATATGCTAAACGCCTCCTTTAATTGGTACTGCTTCCATTTCCGTTGAACCCACCGCTTGTATGTGTGATTAATCGCATAGCTACTCTATTACTTTATACCTATGCAGCACTTAAAATGCTGAGTTGCAAAGCTTGGAATTACATACCCATATGTTTTGCCACATTCCTTGGTATTGCGGGCCATAACGTCGTGGAAGGGAGCTAGCGTTAGGTCAAGGGCATGTCCGACAATGGGCAGAACTCGGGGGGTCGGTACTCCCTTGTCTTTCCAAAACGAATGTTTCCTCTTGAAATACCTAGTGGGAGAAATTTGGTACGATTGTTAACTGCGAGCCAGATATTACTTACGTGTACAAGTAGACTATGACTACAGACAAGACTGTGGTCGCTACATAAAGAGAACTCATCTTCACAGCTATGAAACACTGTTCGTGAGGAGCAGGTAAATTGGAAAAGGTTAAAATAGAATCGCTCTGTAGCTACGTTAACTACTTGTTTAATCGGCAAACGTTTGACATTTGAATAATGGATTCAATACTTCGTCCTTGAGATTGCTGTAAACAGTCATTATATCTCAAGCGCTCTCACTCTACACTCAAGTGCCATTGTATTCTAGGAAGAGTGAATTCTTTCTCGTGTTTACGTTCAATTTGGTGGCGCCATCTGTGCCAAGATAACAGAAATAAAACGGCGTAGAAAAAGATCCATCGTGGAAGAATGAGCGAGATTCAGATACGACCCGGAACGAGGCTTAGCTCAACAGCACGCGCCATCTAGCGATGATCCTAATTAAAAGCTTAGTATCAATATTTGAACTGCTAACATTTGGTGGGCTCAAGTATAATACACAATCACTAGCTGCGATTACCGAACAGTGAGTAGGAGCACGTTTTCGGAACTTTGCCAATGAAGGAGTTTGTAACAGCGCTACCTAGTGGCGACAAAACATAAACTGATACAATTATGCTTTACTTCGACTTTCGTTAGTGAATAACAAATGCTTGTCTTGTCAAATACATTGTTGGATAATGGAAAAACTTTACAGAGGTCATCCTGATCGAAACTTCTACATATACTGTCTCCTAATCAGAATTATATGTCACAAAGTTCTAAAAATGTCCATTTGTTCCTAAGGGCGTCAATCGTTTTCTCTCAAATAAGTATAAAATAGTTCTAATTCAAAGTTGACTTTGGTTCTGTTCACAGTTCTTGGCAATTAGTTCCTTATCGTACACTCAACACAAAGATGATTAAAACTAACTATTGTAAACCAGATACTCTTCCGAATGGTTTTAGACTAAACTGTTCAGGGTGCCCATCATGGCGGCCAACGAATTGGCCAATGAGGTGGCATGTGTCATCAAGAGCCCAATGTACGGCGACTGTCCCGGATCGTCATTTCCGGTTCTGAAGTTTGACTCGGTCAGCTTGTGGACAGTGTCCACAGTGTACGCATAGTTGGCGGCCACCTCTTTGAGGCGATCTATTACACATGTCACTTGAGCTTGGGAGCGCACTGATAGGATGAGCACCTCAGAGAGCTCTGACATCCGGTCCAGCTGACCGACACAGTCAACAAGATGATTCAACACTTCCGGTGAACCTTGGGTGGAACATTTTACAAATGCCTTGGAACTGGAAGCAAACAGCTTCGTTTCGTGAACTAAGTGATCACGTGACTTGGTGAGCTTTGACTGATCGCCGTCGTGTTGCTGATTGGTTAGCTTGTGTAATCTATTCTCGTGAACCTCTTCCAGTCTCGACAACAGTAAGTCGATGTCTTTTTGTGATTGACAGAACAGCTGGTCCAGGTCATCACGAATTTGTTCATAATCAAAGGTCACGTGACTAACTGAAGGAATTTCAGAGCCAACAATGCTGTCACATTTGGTGTCCCCAGAAAACTGATTAGACTGATTCGAATCACTTGATGACCGCCGACTCTGGTTAGCCTTCTCGAAAGCAATTTGTTTCCGCCGCTCGGCAATAGATGGCGATCCTGGCGGTAACGGAGGTTTCGGTGCTTTCGGCGGTTTACCAATAGGTGTCGCTGGCACGTCTCGGCCATCTGTGGACATGATGCTTGAAATTTTGTCGCTGTCATTGTTCGGCGATGATTCCTGAAGCGTCGGCATGCCATGTCGTCCACCAGGGTGACCATTGTTCGAACTTGAACCTTCGGAATTCGATACCGGCCACTCGCTACTGGACACGATGGACTCGTAACCGGAATCGCCGCTCGAACTGCTATGAACCTCCCGTATTCCTGTTCTAGGACTTGGTACATCTTGGCGAGAGGCTGACAAGTTGAGGTCGACTTGAACATTGTTTAGAACAACGTTAGAGCTTAAACACATCTTCTTGACATCATCCGTTGCGCGCCAAAATTTTGCAATGACATCATCTTCTTGGCTGTGGTCAATTGTTGCCGTCAAAGATGGCGGTGGCGGAATAATCAGCGACGCATAAATGTCCTCTTCGTGACCAAGATCAAGTTTGGCCCTCTGGCCGCTGGTCATCCGCTTCCGGGCCACAAATGGCGTCCGGGGTGGGTTAGAGTTGGGAGGTGGTGGCGGCACAGAAAGACTGGCAATCAGCTCGTCAATATTGGACGGCAAGTGGTCCGTAGTGGTCATGGGCGTCTTCAAGTCCGATAGAGTGTCCACTAGGTGGTCAAGGTCTGCAATGACTCTACTGGTGTCCAGCTGTGCTTTTCTGAAGCAACCAATCACGTCATCACCGTCACCTCGGTACGGAGTGGGAGGGGTTTGGTTGATGAGAATACTCGTACTATTGGCGGGAAACTTGACCATTCGGTCATCGTCGTCAGGGGTGGCCGGTGGCGGCAGTGAAGTCAAGTCGATGATGTCCGACTCGCTGTACATTGTGTGCTGCGCAAACTGCAAAGCTTCGTCGCCATCTTGAATGTTTTTAAGAACTTCAATCAGTTCATTTTCAGTGTCAGACAGGTTTGGCATTTGCTCGGGACTTTGAATTCCAAAGGAAGCCAGTAGTGCCTTCGAATCAAAATGGCCGCCAAGTGTGGTCGCCTGATCAATATTCGTAGTCGGAATGACCAGAGATAGTCCTGACGGTCGTTGGTTCAAACCTGTTGTCTGGTGTACTGGTGAACTGTTTGGTGTACAGTTCGAACTGTCCTCGGTGTCACTGTCCTCTTCATCGTCCAATAAATCAACGTTAATGGCTTCTTTGACTCCTAGAGAGTAGAGAGCGAGCAAATGTACATTAGACACATGAGGACATTCAGAACATTACAATGTACGTGTGAAAGAGCAGCACGAAAAAAACTGGTGACAGGTTCGTAGCCTTGACAGAACTATCAGAGAACTGTCCTCAGAATGGTCATATCAACAAATTATTTCGATGCGGTCAGCGGAAGAGGAGGAGAGAGGAAGGACATTAAGCACGCCGTCACTACGTCTGAGTAACCTTCGACAGAGTGGTTCTAAGTGTCCTTAAGATGACTTACCGAACTGTTCAGTGGTTACAGGCACTTGGATAGAACCGTTCAGATGACTGTCATCGAGTGACGTCAGGAGAAGCAAAGAATCGGCCGCTTTCAACTGGGTATGACCTTCGGCCAGCTCAGTGTCCAGTTGGTCACTGTCACCCGACCACTGGGACATTTGCTCCGGAAGAATATTAGAACTCGACAGTGGGTCCCTTGCTTCTGTTCGGCTAGGCAACGGTCTAGCACGAAAGTTCGAAGCTGCCAAATAGTTCTGTGCGTCCGTCACGATTTGGTTCATCTCGGTGACTCTTTGGACAATGTCGTCGTCTCGAACACGGCCATCATGATGTTCAGGTTTTGTTTCGAGGTGTTCGGTCGATATTATAGACGGCAATTCAATGCCGGCGCCATTTTGCTCCTGAAACACGCGGCTGTGGTCATCGTCAGAACTATTTGCCGTTATGGACGACGAGCAGTTGGAACCATTAGAACCTTCGACACTGATGTCCATAGAAGAATTATTGAGATTCATATTATGGTCAACAAGGGACACCAGAGATCCATCGGCGTCCATCTTGTTTTTGGCAGGCGCACATATTATGCCATTGAGACTGGACATCGTTGAACTTGACGTAGTGGACATTATGTCCGAATTTGGGGCCGGGGTCACATGAGTATACCTAGGGGGCGGCACCGTCAAATCGATACGTCTAAACTGGCAGCCACTGAGAGCGGGCACGTATGCCCAAGGGGTCTCTTTGACCAAGTGGTGGCCATGGTATGATGGTGCTGATAAAACTTGGATTAGAGAAGTGTCTTTAAAGTGAGTTAAGACTTACCAGAATCTGACCACCAGGGGTCAATCGTGTCCTTGAAGACTGGAATTTCTTTTCGGGGAGACGACCCCTGACCACTTGTTAACAAGCGGTGGTATCCTTGAATTGCTACCACAAACTCATCGGCATCCTTTTCTTCCAGAACGAACCTGAGCGGGCCGCCACTTTCGTGGCCTGTGCCCGGGCTTTTCTGTTGAATTTCCACATTGTAATACATGTCATCGTCGTCACGTGTCATCTTGATAGAACTAATCTCTTCTATGCGTCCCAGTGCAATGGGCGTGTGACCCCTCATGCCACCCACATGGCAAAGCCCGTACTTGGGGCTGACCATGATGGCCGACTCGACGGGCGAGTCTCTGACATTGGTTGAGAACAACTTGGCCCCAAAGGAAGGCAGCTCGCTGATGATTCTCAGGTAGTTGACCTTAGCTTGAAGGGCGGTCAACGTTTTCTGCCCACTCGGGCACAGGGCTTGGTTCGACTTGACAAAATGGCCGACCAGTTTGTGGAGCTCCTTGCGCTTCATCGACTCAATCAGGGAAACGGGTATAAACGGACCCAGACCATGTTCCTTTTCAATGGCCTTCAGGTTGACCTTGCCCGCCGAGGTGAGGAAGCCCGATGATATGGCGTGCTGGTGCAAATGTAGGGCCGACAGCTTCAGGGCCAGGTCATACTTTAATTCGGGACTGAAGCGCTCGTTGACCACATCGTTCACCGTTTGAACGTACAGGTAGTCAAAGGCGATCGGGTCCAGCTGGTACAGTGCCCCAGCGTCCTTTGGCACGAAGGTGACCCGAAGCAGGCACCTCAAGCTGTGTGACCCAGGGCGGGCAGCAATCTGGAACAGAAACGGGTCAAATCGGGCCACTCGTTGCAAAGATAATGCGCTTCTAAAAGTGCGCATGCGCAGGGAAACGCTGAAAACTCACCCTTGCCGGGGCGTCCTTTGGGTCAAGTATGGTCAACTTGTTTCTTCTACTTGACTTGATTTGCTCGACGCACAGGCTGAAATAATTTGGGCACTTGATAGACAGCTTTTCAATGAGGGAATTAAGGACATCCTATAGAACAGTTTCATTGTCAGTCAGGTATTCACTACAGAGACGCTCCCTTACCTGAATGCAAGTTGTCGAGTCGTACTTGAACGTTTTTGTCTGACCATTTTCCAGGAATACTTTCAGAACATTGGGCAAAAATGGCGTCGAGGGGCAAAGGGGGCTCTCGTTGAGAATGACCCCTTCGGCGAACCGGACTCTCGAGGGGTTGTTCCTTAATTTCGCCTTTTTCGCTGCCGTCAAGATGGCCGATTTTCGGGCCGACTAAAGGAATGCCGAGAGGAGAAGAGGGAGAGAGAGAGAGAGATTTTATAACATGATTCTCGTCACGTTAGGGATGCGAGATTTCGGATTGACGAAGATTAAGTTAGCGAAGGGAAGGAAAAGGAAAATGTTCTGAATATAAACTCGACCTGTTCTGTCGAAAGGAGAGAGGAGAGCGAAGAGGGAGAGACGCGTCGGGAAAAGGGATGACGGAGTAAATAAGAAGTGAAAGATCATTGTCGCGAACAGACTTCGACGGACGAGAGATCTGATTAAGGACATAGTCCGAGATCCGGGCAACGAGCTTGTGCTCGAAGTTTCAAAGGGAGACCGTAACAGTTCTAGAACTGTTCAAAGGTCATATGCGAATTGAATTGCCGCAGGAAAAGTACTTACATTATTCGTATGAGGCTGACAAACTGTCATTGTTACTGAATGTTTACAAGACCTAAACGGAAAGGGAGTGGGAAGGGAAAAGAGGAGATTAAGAACCAAATTCGAAATGGTTAGAACATACTTGACCAGTTCGATGACATGTTCTCTCGGCGCGTTGCAAACGTCTTCGCCGTTGATTTTAAGTATGTGGTCCCCAGACTGTAACAGCCCTTCACTGGGTCCGCCTATGTTTTGAACAGTTCATACAACGTCGTTAGAACTCGATAATTACTTTCGAAAAAAACGGAAGAGCGAGAGGGAGGGGGAGAGAGCGGGAGAGCAAACTTGATGGATTACCTTCTTTAACGAATCGAACTAATACTGGGCGCTCAGAGCCAGCTACGAAACCAAAGCCCAGCTCTGAGTCACGAGACAATGTACAAGTTCGTGGCTCCGGTGGTTGGTCATCTTCGTCCTTTCGCGGATCCTCGTACGTTGTCGTTTTGTTCAAGTGACTTTTTCCGATACATTAAAGGATGGCACGAAAGAGGGAGAGAGGGAGAGAGGGAAAGGAAGAGAGAGGATGGCGAAGAGAAAAAGATGTTAGGACATTCGGTGGACAGTTTGGAACAAAATGGAGAATTAATATCAGCACTCATAAGTCACACTAGCGCAATATCGATAGTTCTAGAACTTTTTGACTCGCGACACGAGAGAAGGAGAGATCAAGCCATTTAGAACTGTTCGTCTTTTCGATTTTCACGGCTCTAGCTTCAAGCTGGCGACGAGACATTCACAGTTTCATATTTCGAAGGACCATGAATGTTACAAATAACGGGAATCATCATACTAAGCGAGAGGGAGAGCGAGAGAGGGGAGAGAAGGGGGAGCAAATGTTCTCTGGTGTGTTCGTGATTCCAAAATGGCAGGCAACGTCCTAGAACTGTTCTGGCAGCTTTGAACCAAATCATCGGTTGCGAACGACTGATATTATGGCAAACCGAAGGCGAGACTCGATGGCGGACCCAGAGTTCGACGCCCTTCGAGTTCTAGAACATTAGGGCAAACTCGCACTCACGAGTATGAACCTTTCAGGCCCGTCTCTTGCTCTTGCTCTCTCTTTCTCGCCGTCTCACTATCAATATTGGTAATCTTTCAATTAAGGTTCTAAAGCTTCGCAAAATTCGAATAGACTATATTCCATAGAACAGTTCTAAGCCCTCGAACTTAATGGACTCGCTTCTAATCTATGGCGAGAAATGTTGCTCTCACGAGGCGCAGTTTCTTGCTCCAGAACTTAATTACATATCAGCGTCGAGCCAATTTATGGGTCATTAAGCAATGGCGCTAATGTCCCTTTCCTGGCCCCTCGGGGACCGTTTGTAAAGTGCAAACTTACTTGATGAAATAACTTTGACCGTCTTTGTCCGCAGCTAATTCCCAGCCATAGGGAAGCGACTTCTCCAGGCTTGACCACGCCTCCGACGGTGGCAGCCATGTTGAGTTTTTGTGGTCATGGCTGTGAGAGGGGAGAAAAAGAGAGGAGAGGGAGAGACAGAGTGAGTCTTGAGAGGCATCATGTGACCAGTGGTCAATAATATAGTTCGTGACCATTAATGGTCAACGGGATGGACGTAATTCAATTTCCTTCTTGCTCCAGGGTCTTGATGAGAGGAGAGAGAAGAAAAGAGGAAGCGAGAGGAGAGCGAGGGGAGAGAGTGAGGAGGAGCTGGAGAGATCCTCATCATTAAGTCAACAGCTTGATGTAATGTATGACTATTTTTTCGGGGCATGTTGCAGTGTGATGGAAAACGCAACACCGGAAACGGAAATCAAAGTCAATTGCGTATTAGCCAGTGGCGAAATAAAGTGAAAAAAAGAGCGAAAGAGGATTCGTTTATACAATTTGTTAGGCTTTCATTTCGATATTGTACACTTGAACAAGTTCTGGAGCACTTCGATGAGAGCGACGAAGGGGAGAGGGAGAGAGGAAAAAAGAATATCCAAACATTTCTCTCGAAATATACATTGCCAAGTCAAGTCGACATTATTGATAAATCAACCGGAAGTGAATTTCCTTGTTACTTCCGGCTCCTTTGAGAGCACATGAATACAGAGTGAGAGACTGCCTCAAATTTTGACAAAGTGATGCGTGCAAAAAGGATTCAATTTCATCAGGTCACGCGTGACCACTTACAAAAGGTGAACAAACAGAAAGACAAAGACAAGCGCAGTTTATGGCCGAGATTATGCAGCGACATCACATAGGATGCTGTGTAATTCGAAGGGACCATCTCTTTATTGCTCAATACATACCGCAAACAATATCTATGCATTGTGCTGAGCTAGGAAAGCGAGAGGGAGGGAGGGAGAGGAAGAGAGGGAAAGAGAGATGCTAGAAGCCTTTCTCGCTCGCCCTTCTTTTGATCGCGTGAACATCATTCCGTGTTCTTGCCTTCGGGTTCTAGAACTGTTCTATATATAAACCCTGATATTGACTAAGAATTCTGGTTCACTGAGATAATGCATTGAGAGGAAGGGAGGGAGGAAGGGAGGGAGAGAGGAAGGGAAAGAAAAAGATCCATTGAGGAAAGCAAAGAAAAGGACCGGAACCGGGAAAGACACGAGAGCGAAATGAAGAGGGAAAGAGGGGGGAAGGGAGAGAAAAGGGAGCGAAAAAAGGGAGAGAAAAAGGGCGCCAAAGAAAACAGCATTGTGAGGGCAAAGTAAACGTCTAGCTTGTGCTGCTGGTTGTTTGGTGTCTCGTCTTGAAAGATGAGACACTATTGCTCTCCCTCTCCCTTCTCCCTCTCACCCGATCTCTCTGCTCATGGTCAACAGCGACAGTGGATACTTAAGGAAATGTATCAGGCTTGAGTCAAGAAGAGAATGCAAAAACAAGGAGAGGGAGAGCGAGAGACGAGTAAGTCGCGAATAACAAGTCGATTCATTGATATGTAATCTCCTCTCTTTCTCTCTCTCTCTCCTCTCCTCTTCCGAAGCCAAGTTTCTAGGGAAGCTAGAATCCAATTAAAGCAACTAAGTTACGCAAGGAATCAATATCAAGTCC
The DNA here is from genome assembly GCA_022750525.1 of Halotydeus destructor. Taxonomy (NCBI): domain Eukaryota; kingdom Metazoa; phylum Arthropoda; class Arachnida; order Trombidiformes; family Penthaleidae; genus Halotydeus; species Halotydeus destructor. The sequence continues at coordinate 52,347 of JAIUWE010000005.1, forward strand.
CACAGTAAGAACCAGAAAAAAGATCCCGTTCGATTCAAATTTGCAACTGCAATGAGAATTAAGGAAACGGTCCCCTTTGATATTTAATTCAGTTCGTCGGCTTACTGTCATTAGTGTGGGATTAATCGAACAAACCTACCTTGATTTAGTTGACATTTTCTTTTTCATGCTCATGTCGAGTTAAACCATAGATCAGAACTATCTCGAACAGAACCAGATTCGAACTGACTCGAAAAAGAATTCGAATAATACGGACCTTGACAGCAAATGTTCAGTTGCCAATTAGAACAAGGACTAAATGGAATTTCGAACTTGTGAACTGTTCAATTTAACGGGCTTCAAGTTGGTTCGTTTAATCGAAAACAATGCTCGTAATGTTCGAGATTGAACTGTTCGAATTTTCTCAAACTGACGATAATGTTCACGAAGAGATTGCAATTAAGCACACTGATTGAACATCTTCAGAACATTTGTCCAAAGTCGATGCAGAACTCGAAGAACATTAAGGACAATGTCGTTAACTAGTTTCGAACCAACTAGAGTAACAGGTCACATAGGTTAGCGACTAAAACAAGATGGCGTCTAGCTTCGAAGTGAAAACCAAGTTGATGTGCAACTGAGAGATACGTTACAAGTGAGGCAGGAAACTATGGGGACAGTGAGTCTTCCTCATCTCTCTCTCTCCCTCTCGCTCTCTCCCCCTCTGTGTCTCTCACCCTGGCGACCGTTGCTTCTAAGAAGGCAAAGATGCGGCATCCGCCCTCAGGACGGGCCGCCACGCTCTGAGACAGCGAGAGGGGAGAGAGGCCTCTCCTTGACACCCGACCCAGAGAGGAGAGAGGGTGGGAGAGGACCAGTGAGAAGAAAGGAAGGCAGAAAGAGAGGGAGAGAGGGAGACAGTGGATGCCATGTTCTATTCTTAGAACCTATGACTGCAAGCTGCTGTAATTGACTCCCTCTATCTGTCTCTCCCTCTCTGCCTCCTCGCTCTCGACTTTCCTTTTTCAAGTAGGCGAAACTCCTATTCGGCTGAACTCGAGTAGGCAAAAAAGTGCAAAGTAAACAGAAAAAAGGAACTGTTGTAGCAAGAAATTTGAATATTTAGTGATAAAAAAGCTCTGTGATGCACTTCAATCTCAGCTTCCTCTCTTCCTCTTCTCCCCCTTCCTCTCCCTCTCCCCTTTCTCTGCGTTCTTTGCTGAACATATCGAGCCTATTCAGAACTCGAACACTTGAAATGTCCCAGATGATTTCAATCTCAAATGAACATTTCGAACACTCTGTGAACAGTTCTTAAGAGCTTGCACTTTTAGCCAGCGCAAGAATGTTCTAGAACTTATTTGCAAATTCATCTCAATATGCGAGACAATTTCTGAACATTTAGAAGAACTGCAGTTGCTTCGAACTCGAGAGACTTGCAAATGAAATGACAGTTTAGTCAGCACATGTGAAAAAGTTCTGAGAGCCTAGCGCATTTTTTTCGAATATTTTCTTTTCACTCGAACTGTCCAAACTCGAAATCCGCAGAAATTTTAACGCCAACCGGAAGTCGACCGCAATCTCTCGGATTTCCGGTTCTATAGCGTAAACAAAACATAACTTTGAGATAATTTCGAACCCAATGCCAAAGTAAACAACGAGTTTGTCCAACCTTCGTGTCCAGTCAAGGTTCACGCAACTTCGAACTCGAACAATGGCCACGCTGAGAGGCGAAGTCAGAGCCATTGCTCAGCCACGACTTTGAACAGTTTGATTAATGTTCGTTCAGAATCATTGACTTCAAGTTCGAACTTTCGGCTCACTGTTCTTGTCAGAACTTCGGCAACACAGATAGAGCAAACATTTGAAGGATTGTCCGCCATGACAGATAATAAGAACAAAAGCAAAGTTCTAGTCGACGAAAATAGGGGACGCGAGTTAGTCACACGTGCCTTTCGACTTGCAACGTCAACGGCAAGCGCTGAACTGTTCTAGAACCAACCTTGGACCTTTTCAAACTCGAAAACAAGATCAAGTCGGACTTAAAATACGAACATTGCTCTCAGAACGCTGCTTGTCGAGTTCACTGGCCACGAACTTTGGCCATCCACCATTTATATCAACTCGAAAACGGTCAATCTCTCTCTCCCTCTTCCTCCCTCTGGTCTATCTGAGTCTCTCTCTCTCCCTCCCTCTCTCCCCTAGTTCGTTTCTCATTTCAAGTCCCTTAGGACATTTCCAGCACAGCTGACCGAAAGAACTCGAGCGAATGTTGGCTATTGACAAACAGTCTTTCTTTCTTGGCAGTCAAGCTGAGAAAGAAAGAACCAAACTCGACATTGCCAGAGATAAAGGGAGCGAGGGAGAGGGGAGAGAAGAGAGGGAGAGGGGAGAGCGACGAAGAGGACACAAAGCAAAGATCAATATGAAATGCATTTTATGCGATACAAAAGGAAGAGCGAAAAGTATAACTTTGCCTCGAGGCTCGAACTGTTCTAATATAAGCGTACACCATTTCGAGTCATTACCTTTCTCTCTAACTGACTGCTCGCCGGAAACCGGAAATGACTTTGCAAGCTCCCAATGTACACACAATGGTCCAACGAATAACCAGAAGCAATGTACTGAAAAGTGTACATTTGTCTACTTTAGGACTTTTCGGCAAACGCATGAATAGAACATTATGATTCCTATTATCGCCCGGAAATGCATTCAGCACATTTCAGAACCTTTGCCAGCTCGAGGAGATGTACATTTTCAAGAACTGTTCAAATCTTCTACGAGTAAACAAGACTTGATCAACATTAACGGCTTCCAAAATGTAAACATCCGTTCAAAGAACTTTCAGTTCCATCATAATTAGCGAACAAGAACATTCAGAACATTTCCAGTTCCGGCTGTTTGAACTTGGGTTGAGTTCGAGACCCTAGTGAAAAGTTGTACATTTGCAACTTGTCAGAACTCGAAGATTAGTTCGAAGCAATTGGCTTTGTTTACAGCCGCAGAACATTGGACACACTTTTAGAACATCTTGCAAGTAAATATTTCGTGACAGAATCAAATTCGAACTGCAAACACTTAGAACTTTTTCGCAATGTGCAAACTTTTAATTAGCAAGTTTCGAAGCTGAGAAATGCGAAATGACGCAATTATGTAGAATGTACAAAAACGCCTAAACGCCTCTAGCTAATGTACAGAGAGGCAATTCGAGCCATCTGGACCTTTCGACTATGCGTTCTAACGACGCGAACAGCAGCTTCATACAAGAACCAATTCGAAGTAAGCTCGACCAGTGGACAGTTCTGAACATTGTGTGCAACAATGTCTCTCTCCCTCGAAGGCTGAAATAGGACATTGGTGCTTTCGACTTAATAGAACACATTCGCCTTCGAACTGCCACCTGTTCCTCTCGTGTTCGAACTAGGACCATTAATGACCATGTTCTAGCAGAAATTCGAATTACATAAATGTTCTCGAAATGTCGAACCTGCGTCAGCTCGAACCTTAGACTTGTTCTTTGTCAAGAACTTCAATTCCAAAGTGTGCACGAAATGTTCTAACGTCTCATGCACATTTCAGACAGGTTCTAACCAGAGTCACGAACACATTTAGCGTTCTTACTTACTTAGCTCTCTCGCTCTCTATTCTCTCTCCCTCCCTCTCCCTCTGTCGCTCTCGCTACACGAGCATACACGCGAATAATAAAGCAATTCCGAGCAACCATTAATCTTGAACTGTTCTGAAAAATGTTTTTCAGTAATTAACTTAATGCAGGTTGCCAGTGAGAGGGAGAGAGCGAGAGGAGAGAGAGGGGAGAGCGAGAAATCAATGGTCGCATATGAAATGTGGAAAGCAAATAATTGTCGACAGTCATTAATCAGTGAGTCACGAACCTGATTTTCTTTAATTAAATTCAATTAAAGTAAATCAAATCATTAATGCAAACAAAACATTACCTGAGTGTGCAGCAAGATACAGTTGGCTTTTTCGACTTCGAGTTTCCCATGTTTCAGAACAGTTCTAGCATATTGTACAAACCAGCAATTTGGACATTACTTCACGGCACACACATTAACAAAGTTCTAGTTTTGTCCCGAAGCATACATTATATAATTCGATCAACTAGAACCTAATGGCGCCTCAGGCTTCGAGTTCTAAACTATTTGAACATAGTGCAGATAGATGAAGAATCGAACAATGTTCATATTTCGAAATAGTGATACAAGAGTATCGCGAGCAACTCGAAGCACAGACAACGTACAAGTTCGCGAACACGATACGGACATTCAATCAGAGCCGGAGATCGAATGATAGTACTTAGGACATTGCTTCACTATGTTCGACTGAGATACAAGAACCAGATTATTCTAGTGAAAGTGATTGTTCAGATTCTTGAGCACAGTTCGTGACGGACTTTCGAACCAAATGCATGAACTGTTCTATGTATCAAGGAATGCAGTGAGAACAGTAATAAAGAAACGAGTAAGCGACAAGGCAGTAAACTGGATATATCTTCCCTTCAGGAAACAGGTTCTAGAACTTTTCACGACCGGCCCTCACGTACATGGATATGAGCAACTTCGAACTTGAACCAATGGCTATAGTCACTAGTTCGAAGCGCCATCGCACACTGTTCTACGTTCGGGTCTAATGTTCGACTTCGCGCCTTGTGCCCAATTGTGACTATGCGCACGCATTTCGCGAACTGTGCCACTCGACTGTTCGCAACTTTGCGAGAGCTTTTCTATGTATGAGTCGTGAGAGGGATGGAGAGAGGGTGAGGGGCGAGAGGGAAAGGGAGGGAGAGAGAGCCGACAGCATATTACTTTTATCATGGTTCGAAGGAGGAAATGCAAATAAGAGAAGAGAGATATAGGTGACCAGTAACATCTACGTAAGTGATAAACATCCCTCTCCATCCCTTCCTTTCCGCTCTCTCTCTCGCTCTTTCTCTCTTTTCTTTCTGTCTCTCTTCCTCTCCTTCTCTGGTCTGCCTTCCTGTAGAAGTGAGAGAATGAGTGATAGTATGTGCGAGAAAAATTCAAAACTGTAGAACATTATGCGGTTCAAAGTATAGAGTATAAGCGATACTAGACGTGACATGGAATGTCAAAGACAGGAGAGAGGGAGCACAGAAGAGGAGAGGGAGGAAGAAGGGGGAGAGAGAGAGATGAGCTGATAAACGACTTAGAAAAAGTCAGCACTATACAAGTATAATATAGACATACATAAAAGTCCACCATGTTCAGTTTCTGTGAGCATCAAAGGGAAAATAGACCATCACACTCGCTCTCCTTTCCTCTCCCCCTCTCTTTCACTCTCTCCCTTTCACAACACACAGCTACAGTCCACTAACAAAAAACTTCTCAGAACTTCTTGCTTTCCATCCGGGTTCGAGTTCTAATGCCCCTCCAGAGTGCAAAGGCACCTCACAGAATTCTATCTGCCTTCCTCTCCCTCTCCATCTCTCCCTCTCTTTAGGTGGCTGCAATGCTTTGGGCCATTCATTATCTCCTCTCGTCAAGAACTTTTTGTTTTGCGATGCTTCGAACTAGAACATGTCCAGAGCTCGAGTGTACACATTTGATAACGGAGCCTTCATGGATAATTAGCAATAAGCTTCAGCACGTGACGTAAACTTAATTAGCGTCCACAGGACAATTCATCTCTGTCCTCTCCCTCTCCCTCTCTCCTTCCTTCAAAGTCGCTCTCAAGTGTTCGCAAAATGAAAAAAGCTGAAATATGCTCAAAAGGGTTCTGAGAATGGAGAAGAGATGCAATTCTTAGAACGCCTTCAAGAGTTCGTCGAATTTAAGACATCTCGAGTGGACTGTTCTGAAAAGAAGATGACGCTTCCATTGTGAGCGAAACAACAGGATGCGAAAGAGGGAGAGGGAGGGAGGGAGAGGGAGACGTCACAGTCTATTGAGTTCGTCATTGTCAGCTGCAGTGCGATCACGAGAAACGTCGAGTGTTCGCCAATGTTCTAAACAAAGTTCTCACAAATCGAATTCAGAGAATGAAATGGACCTTTCAATCGCTTCCCAGAGAGGCTTCAATGGAATTCTTTTCAGCTGAAAGAAAAGAGAAACAAAGATGGCCGCCAAATAAATGGAAGTCATTAATTCGAGTCACAGAGAAGAGTTAGTTGTGCGATACAAAGAGGAACGAGGTTTACTGGCTCGATGTGAAACCGGATTTGACATAATTAGTCAGACAATTTATTTTTAGATATTTATGACGTAACGGAACCTGAATGCACATTTCATTTGAATTGCAAATATGTCTACTACTACGTAATATGAGATGCAACGAAAGAAGGGGAGAGGAAGGAGAGGACGAGCGACGTAATTGGCGCCAAGTGTGCTTTCAAGTCTCAAGAGCAGCCTCTCCCCCCCCTCTGCTTGCTCTCACGCGGAATGATCACGTGAGTGAGTAGCTTACACATACACGTACACAGAGAGCGGATGGCAACTCAACTACCTGCTCATGGCGTATTGTTTGATTATGCAACAGCAAAGGCTTGTGCGATGGAGGCGATCTCGCTCCCCTCCTCCCCCTTCCCTCTCCCTCTTTTTCGCTCTCACAATGCAATACAGTGTCGTCACTTTCTTCAGGTTCACGCTGACAATTAGGATGTCAAGCAATCGCTATCATTCAAGCAAAGAGAAGCGAAAGAGGAAGTATTCCCACTCCCACACTCAAGGAAGGGAGAGGGAGAGAGATAGAGAGACGGACAGAGCGCAAGATTTGCTATCTGCCTGCAGTATAATGACTATGGTCACGAATATCTGCCAGAGAGGGAAGGAGAGAGAGAGGGAAGGAGAGAGAGAGGGGAGAGCGAGAGACAGAAATAGGTATGAAAGCAATTGCGGAATATGCTCATTGTCACTGTCATGATCACTAGAGAGCATCATCATCAATCAACTGTGAATCTTCCTCTTCAAACAAGAGGCAGTCATTGAGGAAGAAAGGAGAGGGAGATGGAAGCAGAGAGGGGGAGAGGGGGAGAGAGGGCCGTCGAGTAATAAAAAATGGAAGACTAAATATAGAAGTGAGTTTTCACATGAAAAAAAAGAACAAGGAAATTGGTCTTCGCAGAGCATGTGGCGCCAGCTGGGGTGTCTTTTGTCAACGAGAGGAGAGGGAAGAGCGAGAGGGAGAGAGCCGTGAGGTCACACGGCTGGCTTCGGTTGCTTGAACAGTTCGAGTTTCGTATACATTTCGATCGAACGCTCAAAGAACTAGAAGTGAGTGACTGGTGGCGAAAGGAGAGATAGAGAGGGAGGGGAGAGAGAAAGGAAGAGAAAAGAGTAGCAAAGGAACCCTTTAGTGCAAAGCTGCTCAACTTCCGGCGATTGAGAGCAAAGAGGCAGAGAGATGAAGAGAGAGGGGAAGAGAGGAAGACAAAGCGAGATATTTATGATCTTTTCAAGATGGCTGAATGCGAGTTTATATGCCATTTACACTGCACGTGGGAAGCCTGTAGGCTCTAAGTGTAGAACATTCATGGTGACAGGTGCCAATTAGCCAACATTAATTTAAAGATGTCATCAGCAACGGCAAGTGATAAAGGGGAAGGGCGAGAGACAGCCACCGAGAGCGCGAGAGGAAGAGCGAGAGGGAGAGAAAGGAAGCTGGAAAATAAATTTTGCATCATGTTCAAAGATGTGATCAATAGCATCGATTCGAAAGATGAGTGAACATAATTTCTGATACGTTATCTTCTCAAATGAACACTTCGTAAAAACAACTCCTCTCGAGTAGATAGAACTTCGCGACCAAAGAGAGTGCGTGGGAGAGGGAGAGGAGAGGAGGGAGAGGGGAGAGAGCGGAATGGAGTCCTAAATTATGCCGTTTCAGAAAAAGATGATTGTCTTGAAACTGGAAGCGAGAAACAAAACGACCTTTTCGCGTATATCATTAGAAGTTAAAAAGATGTACATTTTGTACATTTTCACTTTACGTCCTCCTCTCGAAGACTTCCTTTCTTCTAGAACTGTTCTAAGACGTCGAGCGAGTGTAATCGACATCAAAGCTTAGAATTTGTTCTCAAAATTCCATGTCATTTCGCAGAGTGAGCCTCTCGCTCTCGTTGCTCGCGAGAGCTCGCTCTGTCGCGCTCTCTCTCTATCCCTCTCTCCCTTTCTCTCTCCTTCATCTCTCCAGAGGCAAGAACATTAACATTTGAGTACATTATGAGTACATTTGAGGCTCGAAAGCCTTCTTCGAGCAAGTGAACGGCAAAATGTTTCCTTGATGTACTCGAAGGTTCGCCAGAACCTTTGGCAAAATGGAGAAAATAAAACTTCCAGAACCCTGCTTGTGAAAGGGACACGTTCGAGCCAAAGGCATTCGCTTCGAACTTGGACATTTGACGCCGAGCCTTCCAGGTCATCCTTTGCTGGCTTCCTCTCTTTTCACACAAATGTTCAGAATATTGTGACCCTTTCTTTCGCTTTCGTGTTCGAAGATCTCTTTTCAGTACTTGGTGTTGTTCTGTGGTGCGTAAACGAGAGGGAGAGGAGGAGGGAGAGAGAGAGCTTCGAACTCGGACATTGGCTGTACAAAGTTGCGTAGAGTGTTGTGAGGAGTGAATGACAAGATGGACAAGAATAAAGAGAGGAAAGGAATGGCAAGGCCGGGAAATAAGAAGCCAAGATTGGTCGCATCGTCGAGTTCTGGCCGCAGAAAGAACTCGACGACACAGAGAACAAAGGGCTCAGACTTAAGAGGACTCACTGAACTGTTCAAACTTGACAGGAATGTGAGCTAGAGGAGGAGGAGAGCGAGAGAGGGAGAGGAGAGGAGAGGAGAAAGAGAAAGCATCTGCTTAACTACAGAACTTGTCCCTTTGTCATTTAAAACGAACACTCGACAGTTTCGCAAAGTATAGACATTTCGAAAACTCGAAAAGTTTCCTGCAACTGTTCTCTTTTTCTGTGTCTTTCCGGACAGTTCACAATGAGAACAGTTCGAAAGTGAACCCTTCAGAACCTTTCAAGCCAAGGCCAACTTCGCTACCTCTTTTCGAGCGCAAAAACAAAGACCAAATTTAATTAGAGCAACCAAACAGTTCGACTAAAAGAACGTAATTGTTAAGAACTCTGTAAAATGTTCTCAAAAGTGAGTGGCACAAAGGCGAAGAGAGACTTCGAATATGTCCAAAGTGTACAAGATGGTCGAACAGAGTGAGTGACATGTTCGAACAGAAAAACAGGAAACGTTCTAAAACAAGTGTACACTCCAGTACAGTTCAACGGTCCAGCTCACAAATTAGATTAGGAGCCAGAAAGAGGACTCTCTCTCCCTCTCTCTTTGTCGAGTTCTAATTCAGTGGTAAAGAACTCGAAAAAGGTCACGAACCAGTTGTGACATCGAGTTATGAACTGTTCAAGAGGCGATGGTTGTGTTTTGCCGAAAGCACGTTTCGTGGCTTCGAACTGCTCGAGCCTCTGAAAAGGTCAAAAAGTTTGAACAGTTCGTTATGTCGAAATAGAGCCATCGATAATACCGAGCGGCATCTAAGGGCTTAATTTGAACTGTTCTAAATTATTCAGCGATCGAAACAGCTTTCGACATGAGCTGCAGCTTGCTTAAATTCAATTTGGTCCGAAAACGAACCAATGTTCGAAATGTACTGAGAAAGGAAAACAGAACTTACTTGATGTAAAAGACTCGACTCTCCGCGTTTGCCAAAGCTTGAACCTTTCGTCGAATTCCATTCTTGTACAGTTCGTCATTCAGTTGACTTAAATATGTTTCACAATGATTGTCCTTAATTGTTGCCAAGGGATCACTTTGTTGACTAATCGTATCCAAATCAACTTGACAATTTATCTTAATTGGCTTCGAAGGCCGCGAAGTGCCTAGAGACACAATTGACTCGGCGTCTTCCTCTTTGGACATTCTAGAACAATTAAGAACTGGGCGAAGCTGTCAGCAATTTAAATGGTGATCCACTTGATTGTGACATTTCGAAAATATTGACTTGAGTTTGCTCATAAACTTAATTTGGTTTGGATTGCAAGTAGACAGTGTCATCACTTGTTAGGCCGGTGTTTGTATTAAATCACAATCAAACAAACCAGCAGCGTGATTTAGTCGCCGTCTCTCCTCTCCTCTCTCAGATCACACACACACTATTTATTTGAGGCCTTAATTCAGTTGTTAAATTGAGCTAAACATTCGAGTCGGCGTCTCAGGTTCATTGAATCACATTGCACTTGCTTCTCGTCAGCTTTTCGAATAGAGTACACACTGAACAGTTCTTGAAGACGAGAGAGGGAGAGAGACAGCCGCTGAACATTCAACGAGAGAGGGAGAGACACACGGATCGAAACGACTGGCTGAGGAAGAGAGAACTGGAGAGAGAGAGGGAGAGAGAGAGACGGAGAGAGACAGTGCGAAGGCGGACACGCGCACAACGTTGCTAGCAAGTCGATGGCCTCGACCATCAGCTGAGTATCGCTCTCTCCTTTTTCTCTTGCCTCTCTCCCTCTCTATCCGTATCTCTCCCTCTCTCGCTCTGAAAACCGGATTTAGCGGTAAGTATAATATTTTTTATAACTCCATCTCCTTTTTCTTATTCAGCATCTTGTGTATTATAAATTGTATGCCGTCGTCATCATCTTTTTGACAGTCAGTGAAAGAGAGAGAGAGAGGAGAGAGAGTTTATGTTTTTGACTGAATAGCTGTCTCTCTCCAGCAAACTGGTTTGAAGGAACCCCGCCTTCACGTGGGTTCGGGTTAACTCCGAATCTCCCTTTCTCAGAACTTATCCGTACAGGTAATTATTTTAAGTACAGTTTAATATACTTGAGAAAGAAAAGAGGGAGAGAGGGAGAGGGAAAGAGCAGTCAGCTGTGATTCACAGGCGTAACTGCCGGCAAAGGTTTCAGGGTTATGCTTCATTCGTTCTCTCTGTCTCTCGCTCTCTCTTTTTCTCCCTAACTCCACACTATCTCAGGTCATCCCTTAATCACCGTGAAACAAAATGGCGGAAGGATTGAAGAGCATCCAGGAAGACCTGCATAATATTCCACTGGCTGACGACGATGAGACACAGGAGGTTGACGAGACAATCGACCACGTTAAACCGGCTGACAAGTTGCCCACTAATTTGGTTGTTGACAAGTCCACCGGATTAGCAAATCATGTCCAGCTTCCGGTCATGAGTGACGCGGCCACGAGTATGACGCCGACGGTGGAAAATTCTACTCTAGAGCACTTTGAATCGATGTCCAATGGAAGAGACTCGCTAGAAGAACCCGAATGTATGTTTCCTCCTTAACGTTCTTTTCTGTTGCACTTGTTCTAATCCGATCAAGTCTTCGCCTAATGAGGTACTAATTGCTTTGGCTTCTAGCTCTCGACCCTTGTGACTTTGGACCTGACGAGGCAGAGGAAAGAGAACGCTTGATTCAGCAAGTTCTTGAATTGCAAAATACTCTTGACGGTGAGGCATTTCTACTAACTGTGCGTTTAATCACTATTAACGTTTAATTGTCCATTGTTAGATTTATCGCAACGGGTTGACTCAGTTAAAGACGAGAATCACAAACTCAAGTCGGAAAACAGTGTTCTAAGTCAATACATTGAGAACTTGATGACAGCATCGTCAGTATTTCAATCGACGTCAACAAAGAAGTGATTTAAAACGCCCTGAATTGTAATTAGCTTTAATTGTCATCTATTTCCATTCCGTTGCCTGTACAAATACCAACATGAAGTAAAACCAGTTGTGATCGCACTATTTTGCCAGATATTCCTTCTTGATTCAGTAGCCCTTGCGTCCTCTAAATCTGGCTCGAGGGTCAAGCTGAGATGTGAAAAGACAATAGAGAATCAGTCACGATTTAGCAATTGATTGCGAATAGTTCTGCACGTGACTCAACTCAAAAGGTTAACGGTCAAGTTAGTTACTAACCATCGATCGTTTACATTCGTACAGTAGCGTTCTTAAGTGGGCACACTCTTCCGGCAAATCGTGCAACCGTTCCGTCAAACACTTCTTCGGATGGATATGATGCTGTGATTGGATATACAAATTGTGATTAAACTCAACACCGGATCCGTTGATCACGTACTATTCGAACGCAGTCGCTACTCAGAACGCAATCCTTCAAGTCTTCTCGAATTGCAGAGCAAGCCACTCCATCTGACTTCAAGGCGATGCCTTCCTCGGCATCTTCAGTATAAGTCTTAACCATGGTTAACTGTTGAAAAACGCTAAATCCAGCTCTCGTCAGCTGAAGGTGATCAAAGCCGAAGTGACTCGAAAATAAACACTACTGCAACCTCAACATATGATGAAACGAAAGCGCCACCTGCTGGGTGAGAAGAATTTCAATCGTAAAGCCACTTCGTTTATGCTAAGTTGTTCTAAACTTGTCATTGACAGAAAAAGAAATACAGAAATGAATACATTTTATTTTGGTCAATCTGATCGAGTCAAGTGATAAACCGGTTAGATTAAAAAATGGTCTTCAATTAAGGTTAGGTATTTGATGGTGAAGAGAGAAGATAATTAACATTTTCATTAGAAGCTCGTTATCACGATGATTGATGTGTAGCTGCCCTGTTTGAGTTCTGATTCAATTCCAGAGAGGACGGGAAGGAGAAACATTTAGGACCACAAAATGTCTGCTACACGGACTGTGTAATCAAGTATGACAGCGAGAGAAAAAATACATATAACCATTTGATGGCGTAATAGACTATGCAATAGTTTTTTCATAAAAAAGTGAAAACAATTGATGAGACAGAGAAGGGGAAATGATCATGAAAGATATGACCTTCAAATGGTTACTTATGAATAGAACTTTCATTCGAAAGCATACTCATAGGCAAGGTAATCACACAGAAAAAGAGGAAAGATAGTTGATTCAAAAATGCAATTACGGAGACATAAAGGAGGTAGGAAGAGCAAGAGAGGGAGGTAGAGAGCTCTCAGAACAAAGGACCGAATTTCTCGCTTCAAGGCTACATACCAAATAGTACCCTTGTGTGACGTAATCACCCTATCCTGTTGTGACGACCAGTGAACAACTGATGCTCAACGCGAGTTATATGAGTATAAAATGTCGTCAAGTTCTCATTGGTCAGCCAGCACATGAGTTTAAGAATCATTCTTATTGGGCTGGGCAACGATTGCATAACGGAACCGATTTCTGCCTGATTAAGCGAGTGATTGAATCCTATCGGCGAATACTCGTAATTGTGGAGATCGTTGCATTTGAAAAATGACAGCCTTTTTCTCGTGAAGTCAAGTTTCATAAATCGATACACTTCTTCCTCTTCACTCTGAATGACTTGTTTAGAGGCAAATAATGTTGCGTCAGAGAGGACTCTCATTGAGCAAACTTGCGCCTGGACTTGTTTTTGACTTGGATTGAAAGTGACCACCTCTCCGACGCCAAACTTGCGATATTGGCCGACAGGGGGTCTGTTCCTTCTAACTAGATCGGCGTTCACCTTAGACAGGCCGTACTTTCGAAAACCGAGACAGAATGCGCACGTCCTTGATTCGAAGTGCACTCTGATCGCGAAGCGGAAAATGATATCCTTCCAACAGCTGGACTCTAAATAAGGTCCAATTTTCCCAGGCATCAAAGTCGAACAAAACTTCATCGTGGTCAACAGCTTCAATCGCATCACTGATGACCTTCTCAGTGTAGCCGTCAAGAACGAAGAGGCGCTTCAGCGCGACAAGGATTAAGGTTAGAACGTGGACTTCATATCTGGCACACTGCGAGAGAGGCCTGTCTGCATATTCAGCCAGAGAATTGGAAAACTTGTCATTCGATGTCACGAACCTCACGATGTCGAGCGGAAGGTTCATGTCGACGAGATAGCGTCGCATCAGCGCCACCAAGTCAGGCTTGGCGTCCAGGTCAACTTCGATAAACTCTGCAATCTCGCCAGCGCTCTTAATAATGCCAACAGAACTGGGCGGAGCTTGACAGTTCAAAAGCCAGTAGTCGTGGTAATAAAAGTTCCAGTTGATTGGCAGGATGCAAGTCGAGTTCACGTAGGTCATGTCTCTGGCTACCACCCAGCGGGAGAGGTCGGAAGCGTAAATGTTCGTTTTGGCCAGTCGCAGCGATATGTACAAAATCGCCATCACTTTACGGTGCGTCAACAGGTCCCCAAAGGCCATGACACACTTTTCGAGATACGACATCCAGACGCTAATGACGATCGACTTGAAATTTTTCGGCAACTCATTAGGACAGTTTTTCTGTAGAGTTCGAACGTGATCAACGAGTACCTTGTTGAATGCTTCGAACGATGTCCAAGGGGGGTTAGACAAAGTATTGTAGTTGTCGCTATTCATGATTTCCCTCGTCTCGCCCCTGAAGTAACTGCAATTCACGACCATATCACTAGTATCCTGAGGGCAGAGGAGGGGGAGGGAGAGATTACTTTCAGACACCTGTTCAAATATTGACTCTACTTACCTGGCTTTGCCTTTGGCATCGTGTACAATATTTGAACCCATTCAACGATTCAAAGCTGTTGGCACCGCATGTAGCACAATCAACGGCCATTTTGGTTGTGTTTAAAAACTACACGCGAGGTCAAAGGGAGCAGAGAGCAAAAGGCCAAAAAACAGCCAAGCAGGGGAAAGAGAGAGGGGAAGAACGAATTAGTCTCCTCGCAGTCTGTGAGCGAACAAACCACTGCTCCAACATGGCGCTTAATCTCGTCTAGCACTTTGTCTTTTCGACTCCTTAACCCTCTTATCTGCTCTCCCCCTCCTCTCCCCTTCTCTCCCTTTTTCTGTTCACCCTCTCATCCCATTCTCTGCTCCCAGCTTGACATCCAGGGAGTTCTCAAATTTCAGAAAAGCAAAGCTAAACGCTCATCAGTCTAGGCTCTCTTCCGAGCAGTTTGCCGCCATATGTCTCTGTGAAAGCTTTGCCAGCGCCATCTAGCGAAGGGTGGACCTAACAGGCGGAATTTTTCCGCGGTTTGCTTAAAAATCTTCCGATTTTTAATACACATCACGGTTTGAAATGTAATATCTTCCTTTTTGATTTATTATACAAAATGCCATTCAGTCTTGACTTGAACGACATGTTCAAGTTGGTGGAGGAACAAGATGTCGGCAAAGATGGCCCACAACTCGGCGTTCGGTCGGTTGCGCAAGTGGAGAGAGACATGCTTCAAGAGAAGGCAAGACGACTTGCCGCCAAGACACAGGTACGCGAGAACCTCAGGTGTCCCAGTGGCGTGTTCTGTGACCGAGCGTCCAAGATGGCGAAGAAAGACATCCGCTGGGTCACCGAAGAGCTGGCTCACCGGTGTGGTCACGCTGGACTTCCGGCCAAACATTTGAAACATCCGGTCAAAAGAATGACCACCGAGCGACCAGCATCTGCCTCATCGGTGGAAAGTTCATTTGATGCTGACACATGTGCTGACCACGACCATCAATGCTCTCAATCCGAAGACCATGGCAATGGCTGGTGAAAAGAGCTCTCTTCGCTCCCTAGATGGCGCCTCCTCGTCAAGTATTTCTGTCTGCAAAATGATGAATACACCGCTCATTTATGCTTGTTTTCTGTGATACGTTCAAACGGTCCCCGTAGAAAAGGTGTCACGAAAGGGGTCATGAGCGGACCATCCCTTATACTTTTTTTGCATGACAAAGGAGAATACTGTGTGTTAAATAATAATATTTATGTGATAAGAACAGTTGCTCATGAGCGTGGGTGGTCCCTGGTACTGGCATGTCCCAAATATAAATAAGGGGTTGTCCTCTAATCTACATGATAGTAACGGAAGCGACAGAAAGATTTCTTTTCGTAATATTCACACGTTCATTGTTGCTCAAGAATAGAATGAGGGGAAGGAAAAGAGGAATTCTTTGTGTATTTATCTCATTCAATATTTTTCTGCATAATATATGAATTGTCATATTTCCATGAAAGGAGAAAAGAAAGAAAATAATATGTATGTTTTTCGAAGAAAACCGAGCTGCATTTTCGCCGTTACAGGTAAAAATATACGAATATTACAAGATGCTGAAGTTTACCATGACCTTGTCTTTCAAGTCAAGGGGACCACATGATAATAAAAGTTTATCTATTCTGAGTTGGGTTATTGACCAGTGGGCGCGACCAGAAAGAATCGAATAAATATTTCATATTTTTGATTGACAAGAAATGAGGGGAGATGATGTGGCGAGAGGGAGAGAGGGAAGAGCCCAGCTGATGATATGAGAGTCAATCAAACGGTTAAGAGTTGCGTAATCATTGAACATGAAGAATATATGCTAAGTATAAATTGCTTCTGAATAAAAAGAATATTACATAAATTCTTGACCATCATGGGTCGTCAGATTTACAAGGCAAGGCTTCAAGTATCTTTTTTATTATACAACCCCTCTCATGTCTACTTGTCTTCTACATCAGTTGCCTCTTTTCCCTCTCGCCCTCTCCCATCTCAAGAATCATCTTCCGGCATTATATTTTCATATTCTCCATTTTTTCATCCTCTCGCTCTCCGTCATCCTCTCTCCCTTGCTCTCTCCCTCTCTGAAAATCGAAAAAGTGATACTTGATCCTAAGCACGAGAAGTTTGTTCTGTACTAACAGGACAAGCTTCGCTCCAGAGTGTATGGAACAATAACAGAGAGGGAGAGAGATGGAGAGCGAGAGGGGGAGAGATACGAGCTAGACCAGCTGCGGTCAGTGATACTTTGTTCTGCAGTATCATTGAATAGTTGGCGGTAAAGTGCATAGAACAAAGAGGATGAGAGGGAGAGCTAGTGAGACCATGTGTACTCTGAGGAGACCTTTTCCAAGCCTATAGTTTTATTATACCCAGTTGAGAGAGGAGAGAGCGGAGAGCGAGAGCGCGGAGAGGGAGAGAGATGGATTCGCCTCTCATTCAATATGGCGATTGCATGATGAAAATGCTCACTGACTGTGCTTAATAAAGACAGAGTGGGATGCGTAGTGTACCAGAGTGCACGGGAAGGAGAGCGGAGAGGAAGAGGGAGAGAGCGATAGATTGGTTCACCAATATAAAGATTGACAACGTAGTGAGCGCGTGATAGGGAGAGAGGAGAGTGATAACAATGACCATGTAAGGAGAGGACGTGCAGTACGTGCTCAACGAGTATGTTCCAACTAGAACATGCCTTCAGCACACTTGCGTCGCTCTCTCCTCTCCTCTCTTTCCTTCTGTTTTCCCCTCTCGAGTTTTTTATTCCATACTTCTCTGCCATATTATATCAAGTACTCGGGAGAGGGAGAGAGAACCAAGCAGAGCCCTTTTGATATAATATTATGACAGCTGTCGAGCGAACAAAATGCTGGCTATTGAAATAAATTACAAGAGAACCGTTCAAGTTCGAGAGGAAGGACCAAAGGGACCGAATGTGTGGATGAGAGGAGGGAGAGAGGGAGAGCGAAGCTTTAAAGTTGGAGATATGCGCTTATGTAGGAAATCACAACTGTTCGAGTTCGAAGTTGAGCAGTTCAGATGCAAGGTTCAATGGGATAATATAATGTAAACTGTGCAAAATTTCACTACACTTCAATAGATTACTATTATAAGGTTCGAACTTGTACTGTTCAGACTCGAGCTGGAAGACTCTGAGTGACAGAAAGAAGGACACGTGTGTGTGCGACTTTTCGAGTCTAGACATTTTGGACATTGACGAAAGGCAGGACATTGGTCTAAAGTCAAAACCTTCGAGCTGGCCATTAGGACATTGTGACATCTGTGAAATATATAGAAACAACAAGCGGGAGAGGGAAGAGGGAGAGAGCGAGAGGAGAGAGGGCCATAACGTAGGTCCTGTTCACATATAGCCATAGAGCGTGTGTTCTATTCACAGACCTGAGAGATGAAAGAGGGTGAATGAGTGAGAGAGTCCTTTGAACATTTCTCTCATAGAACACTAAAGAGAAGGACAGAGAATGAGAGCGAGAGGGAGAAGGAGAGAGAGAGAAAGCTATTGATGTATGCGGACTTCCCGTTGCTGTATACAATCACACTGGGTCCCACTTATGCCGCCATTTTGGGGTCCTTTTCAATGTCCCATAGTCAGCTAAATTCAAAGGACCCATAGTCAAGGACTGTCTTTCCATTTAACTCCCTCTCTCCTCTTTCTCCTTCCTCCGTGCTATTTTTCAAAGTTTACCCCTGTTTGGCGAAGTCTTTGTAATGTAAATGCCTTTTCTATTAATGTCACTTATAGAAATAATAGTACCAGATGCCCAATTTTGAAGGGGTCGTATAAGAATTGTTAAGGGGTCGTTTTGTTATGAGAATACGACAAGCCAATTGGAAGCCAATCAAAACAGAGATCTGTTGTCTGCACTTATAGTCTTCCTTTGTCTTTCTTTTGTCTTTGGCAATGTAATAGAATTTTCTGGAAGAACGGAAATCAAATTCGTAGACCAAGCAGAGAGACACTATTTCATGGACAATGATAGCAAATATATACGAGTACTGAGAATGAGCTCATGGAGAGAGGAGAGACAGAGAAGGAAGAGAGGAAGGGAGAGAGAGAGAGAGCACGAGGGAATCCATTCATTGAAAATAACAGTAGCTCAGTTCGAGAAAAGTATCTGAGAGAGGGAGAGCGAGAGAGAAAGAAAGAATGGGAAAGGGCGTCGAAGCGAAATTATATTCCTCTCTAACGGAAAAACCTTTTCTTATATTCTGTGCGAGTCTCTTTTTCGTCGCTCTCTCTCCCTCTCGCTCTCTCCCTCTCTCCCCATTCTCGTTTCTGTGAACCGCATCCTGATCAGAATCTGAATACAAAGCCGAATGCTATTTTGCATATAGAATTCTCTCTTTTTCGCTCTCTAGGCAAGTAATTCAAAAAAGGAGAGAGCCGAAGAAAGACCTAAGATAGAGATGGAAAGAGGGAGAGGAGAGAGAGAGAGAGAGCAGTATTGACCATTGAAAGACCTCCTTTATAGCCTGTTATGCCCTTTAAAAGGAGCCGAGAAAAGGCTTTCATGGCCCACTGACCACCAAGACGGCGGCCATCATTAATGCTCACTGGCTTCAAAGAGAGTCTCTCTTTCTCTCTCCCTCTCTCCTCTCTCCTTCTCCCTCTTCTCGGCCTTTCACTATTCAGTACACTACAGTGTAAGAAAGATTTTGTCCCAGAAATGTCTCTCCCTCTTTCGCTCTCTCCCTCTTGCTCGTTCATCAATGTTCTCATAGTGCGGAAACCTAATTAGTAGTGACGCTGTTAGTGATCGAAGAGGAAGAGAGGGAGAGACATCTCAGCGGATGTGCTTTTTTCTAGACTTTGCTCTCCCTCTCTCCTCTCTGCCTCTTTCTGAAGTTGATCTTGTTGTTCACTTTCAATCAGTACAGTTGTTAACTGTGTTCAGTACACTGTGACTTTGTAGTTCGAATTAGGCCAATTTAGGATAGAGAGCAAGAGAGGGAGAGAGAGAGGAGAGAGACGAACATATGGATGATGAATGTGTCCGAGCGGCCATGCGAATCAATCACTTTGTACCGTCGGTAACGAGACTGCAAGAGGGCAGAGGAAGAGGAGAGAGGGAAAGAAAAATCGACTTCTTTGGACTGTTACATCACAGTTACAGTAATTAAGCCAATTTTCCTCTCGCTCTCTCTCTCCCTTTCTCCCTCTCTCGCTCATTCTCTCAGTTTTCTTGTCGTTCCAATAACAACAAGTCGCTTGATGAACGAGGAAGAGGGGAGAGGAAGAGAGAGAGAGAGAGAGAGGGCTCACAAAGCGCTGTTTGTTCTAGACGGTGGCGTAGACTTGAAGGGGCGTCGCCCTTGTTTCACAGGTGTTATGGATGATTCTCCTCTCTTCTCTCTCTCCCTCTCGCTCCCTTCGCCTATCTTGACTGCTCTTTGCGTTTGCTGCCATGTGTCCCTTCGCATGCTGGTACCGCAGGTTTACCATGATGGTCTCTTTGAACAAGGGGTCGTCTCGTAACCTTGAGGTGAGAGGAATAACAGCCCGTGATAATTATGGAAATCAGAATCAGGGGAGAGGAGAGAGAGGAGAGAGAGAGAGAGCAGATCGTTAATCACGTGCTCATTTTCCTACCATCCACCGTTGGGTCATGTTTGCTGCAACTAATTATAGTACCGTCCCCTATTCATGGTCAGGTCAGTTGGTTCATTACTCGGTGAGCCGCCATTTTGGTTTGCAAGCTCTCATATAACGACTCGCCAATGTGATGGTCACGGATTCAATCTGTGAAAGGAAGAGAAAAACTTGCCATATTATGTAAATGGAAAATATGAAATTTGAAAAATGGTCGAAAATCTACTTCAACAGCTGAAAGCAAGTGTAGACCTTTGAAGGGAGAAGGGAGAGGAGAGAGGGCGAAGGGTACGCGAGAGACATAGAGGCCTGCGTTCAAGTACATGCTTGACTACTGTTATGTTTTCCCTGATACCGGAAACTGCAAATCATCGTAACCGGAAGTCAACTGTCGACTAGAAAACAGATTGCATAAAGACGGATGAGTTGCAAAACAGCTGATTTCTCAATCTCTCCCTTTCCCTCTCTCCCTCTCTATCTGTGCCTTGCTCCATTGACACAACTATTTGTTCAGGAACTTATCTGCAGAGAGGGAGAGCGAGAGGGAGAGACAAATTGTGATGGAACATTCCATAGTTTCGAGACTATGAGTTCGGCTAAAATAATGCAAGAGTGATGATCGAATTTTTAACTGACAAGACATTCTCTCACTTTTCCTCTTTCCTTCTCTCCCTATTCCTCTCTCCCTCTAGAAGAGAGTGGGAAAGGGCAAAAAACAAAAATCCGTTGACTTTGGGAAAATTGAAAAATTTCACTGGCAGTAAATCTGTCGGCTAGACGTTGGCCATTGTTGTGCTGCTGATTTGAGAGGAGGGAGGGAGAGGGATGGAGAGCGGTAGAGAGGGAGAATGAGAGCGAGAGAGCATGAGTAAATGCTAATGACAATGAATAAATATTCAGTTCATTGTAATAATAATGAGTTGGAATTTCAAAGTGAACTATTTCTATTTTCACAGTATTAGCCATTGTACGCCACTGGGGGCACCTTGAGAGAGCGACGCTGAGAGGGGAGAAGAGGGGACTGAAATAAAAGCTCGCTCCCTGGAAAAGGCATACCATTCAATTATTGCCATTCACCAGATGCGTCCCTCTCTCTCTCTCTCCCTCTCCCGAATCTATTCCCTATTCAACACTGCAAATCATATACGCTGTCAACTTTTCTATACTTGTCTATTTCTCTCCCTCTCTCGTGCCCTCTAGCTTTCTCTCTCTCTCCTCTCCCCTTCTATCGGAGCCATGGTACTTTCCAAGTGGCCCCTGTTTGCACTACAAACAAAACTTATAGACGAAAGCAGAGGGAGAGAGAGAGAGAGAGGGAGAGAGAGAGAGATGAGAGAGAGGTGGAGAGAGAGGGAGAGAGAGCGCCTAGACAATAAATCGTAACTATGCAATCAAGTTAGCTAACGAGTTCTGAAGGGGTGGTTTCTTAATTGACAGACAGGCAAACATCGGAACAATTGTTTCTCTCCCTCTCTCTTTCCTCCCCTCTCCCTCTCTTCCTCTTCTTGAAATTACCGTGACGATAAACACACACAGTCGGGGGTCAAGTTTAACTATACAATTCGAACAGTTCAAAGAACCTGAATGACCTAAACACGTGTGTCTAGCTGCAAACGGTCACACGAGTTTGGGTCACGTGAGAACTTCGTGACTGATCTATCTACTGATCGTTGAAACTCAAAGTTGAGCTTGGAAAAAGTGTCCCACAGCTGGTCACTTTGTTGTCTAGTCGGCGGATTAGTCGGCAAGGGATGAAGAGAAGGAGAGCGAGAGGGAAAGAGAGAGAGAGAGAGAGAGAGACGCAGAGAGGACAAAGAAATTGTAATATATTCTCCCTCCGGATTACATTTTTATTCTCTTGACCAGTGGTCAGTCAAGCATCATCTCATAATTCGATATACGCTCTCGACTCTCTCTCTCTCCTCTTCCTCTTTCCTCTCATACGGATGATTGTATCACATTGTATAATATCAGGTCGACGAATGATATGAAACTTCTTTCTAGAGCACGGCTATCAGATAGAGGAAGAGAGCGACTCCCAGAGAGGAATTGTTATAACGTTCTCTCAGACTAAAATTCTCCTCTCCATCTCTCTCGCTCTCCCTCTCCTCTCTCACTGTTTTCAACCCACGCAGTATAGATTGATTGTCATGCAAAGCAGAGATTTTAGACGTTCATCCCTATGAGAATGGAGTCAGGGAGAGGGAGAGAGGGGGAGGGAGAGAGACTATTATTCTTTTGATAAAGGAAGGGGTCAAAGTGAACAGCTGACGGAAACCGTTGGGTTTACCACGAGAATGAAGTGTATCTTGAGTATAATACAATCGATACTACTATAAACCAATGTCGGATGCTCTTTGATCCTCTCTCTCCCTCTTCCTCTTCTTTTTTATTTTTTCCTTCGCTCTCAAAGGTATCAGGAAATGTCAAGACTTAAAAAATAGGAATCTTCTCTAATATTACAAGCTATCAGCAAGGGGTGCTCGTACGTTTCACGATCAAGGGACTGTTCCATTAGCGCACATGGTAAACAGAGCCTTTCTTTTTCCTCTCCTACAGGTCTTTTTAGAGACGAAAGGAGGAGAGGAAAGAGAGAAGAGAGGGAGAGAGAGAGAGAGAGCCCTTTGCTTTGACCCCATGCTGGCCACAAAGAAACAGTGGGCGGTAGAGGGCGCGCCTGTAAATATATTTTCTGTTCTATTTTTATGGTGCGGAAGGAAGGAGAGCGACAGACAGTGAGAAAGAGAGGTAGAGGGAGAGAGAGAGAGATCAGCCCACTGGTTGTCAGTTAATTAGGGCTTTGTTTTATCATGACAATTAATCAGGACCAAGTTTAAACATAATCACGAAACACAATTTAGGAGCGTGATCGCAATTAATTTGGTAGGTGAAAATATTTCTCACTCGCCATATCTCCCCCTCCCTCTCTCCTCCTCGTACCCTCTTCGTAGTCCCTTAGCTTATTCCACTCTACCGCCTTCTCTCCCTCTCTCTCTCCCTCACTTTGTTTCTCTCGCTTAAACATTTAATCACAGGTTCGAGCAAGCATGAAAAATTTCTCCAGTATGCATAATATTTTATAATATGATAATATTCTCTCGTGTGCTAAAATACTCAAAAGAGAACAATGTACTCTTCTTCTCCATCTCTCTCGCCTTTCCCCTCTCGCACTCTCTTCCATTCTCTTTCGCTTTCTCTCTCCTCTCCCTCTCTCTCACTTTCTTCTTGATCGTAGCCGAGAGAGCAGTAATATGTACAAGGATTAATGACCTTGTATTGTTTCGTTCATTTAATTCGCGGTCTCTCACTCTCTCCTATCATACCAGATTAATAATCAACAAGTTGGAGATCGGAGAGAGCGAACGAAAGAGAGAAAGAGAGGGAGAGAGGGGAAGAGCGAACCTGAAAGTGAAAACAAGTAAGTGTGAAAGATGAGATTAAATTGTCTTCACGAACTTGACTTTTCATAATGGTGAAATTTTACATGCACTACATCATTTCCTATGAGCCGATTAGTATCTTCTTACACTAGCATCTCTCGCTCTCTCTCTCTCGCCCTCTCTCTCTCTTTCCTTTCTCTCTGCTTTGCATCTCTCAGAGGTGCCGACAAAGGTCTTTCAACTCGCTCTCCCTTTCTCCCTCTCCTCCTCTTGTCTGCCTTTCAATTCATCACGATCTGCTTTTGAAATTTCATGTGCTGATACCTGAAATTAATCCGGCAATAATTAAGAGACGGCCCCTTGCTTCGCCAGCCACGGCATTAAGATGTCCTAGAATATCTCTCTCTCTCTTTCCCCTCTCGCCCTCTTTTCGTCTCCCTCCTATTTTCCTCCTCCGCTAATTGAATAGTTGAAGTCAACTGATGCATAGAGTTGAAAATTGAAAACACATCCTGTGAAATACTTGGGACCGTATAAAAAGTGCGTGAGTCACACGGTCAGAAAGGGAGGGAGAGAGAGAGACAGAAGGAGAGGAGGGAGAGGAAAAGGGAATTGAGACGCCAAATGACATTAGCAGTCTCTATGCACTTGGAGGTAAGGGGACCAAGCTGCAATTACGAATCATAGACCCTACACTTATAGTACGGCCCCTTGACGCGTTACTTTTCTATTTTCTTTCAGACTTCCTTTCTCACCCCTGTCTGACGCCTAAAAATATTTGCTGCCATCTTTCCTCTCCCTCTCTCTCTCTCGCTCTCTGTCTCCAGCTCTTTCCGCTCTGGTCATAAAGTGCAACAATTTGCTTTTTATGACGGAAATATTATATAACAAATTATATATAAGTCATACTTTGACCATTTTACCTTTTCTGGGCCACAAACCATTACACCTGATGATATGGACGCTTGAGCACACATTTCTGCAGCTCTCTCTCTCTCCCTCTCCTCTCTCCCTCTCGCGCATTTTAGCCATTACCTTAATAGTCGACGAAGCTAGAAATTGCTGACAATGGACAAAATTAGATCAACTCGGGGCTAAATTTGTGAAATTATCTTTGTCGCGAATGTTTAATCTAATTCAATTTAAGAGGGAGAGAGAGGCGATGAGAGGGACCGTATACTCATTTCCGCCAGGTGGCGGTGTTAATTAGATTAGCACCTAATTAACTAAAAGCACGACCGAGGCAAAGACAGAGCAAGAATTTATCAGCGCGTGAATTAGATAATAGCACCTGGCAGCTGATCAATACTTGTTTGTCAAAGGCGGGAGGGAGAGGAAGAGAGAGAGAGGGGGGAGAGAAACAATTAAAGAAAATAATATTCGTGACTAAAATCTGACCAGAGATAATTTTATCTGCGTCATGCTCATTTAGATCTACGAAAAAGAGCAATGGAATTAGTCGATCCTCTCGTCGGTGCTCTCTCTCTCCTCTCTTGTTCTCTCCTTCCCTCCCTCTCCCTCTCTTCCTCCTTGGTTCAATCTGATTACCATGAAAAGTGCATACCATCTGTTCACACGTTTAACAAGGGGTCGTCTCTATATCAGGAACAATGCTTCAAGTTGCCGATAATTGAGTTAACGAGGTGACAATCAGAGAGAAAGAGGGAGAGGGAGAGAGAGCGAGAGAGCCGAGCAAGTTCGTGACCGTCGTGAAAAAGTTACGCAATCGATTAAGTTTGCTTAATCACGCGTGATCAATAGTATGACTGGAAGCAAAACTTTGCCAATCGATAATCGCTAATCGTGACCTGAGCTGAGATACTTTATCTCTCTTTTCTCGCTCTTCTCACAGATTGCTGATCAAGGATGTAATCTTGAGTCAAGTATGTTGCATACAAATGTCACTGTCAGCACTGGTAATATACCTGCATCATATCTCGCAAGTACTCGAGAGAGGGAGGCAGAGAGCGAGAGAGAGAGAGGGAGATTTAATGGAATGTGAGGTACGTTTCAGTATCCGTTTAAATTAGCCATCATATAATTATCCGCTGCAAAGTATATTTCCCTTTTCGCCATTGACCACAAATCACATTTTGAATTATAAATACCATTTCTCAATCCCTCTCCTCTCTCCCTCCTCTCGCTCTCTCGTCTCATCTCCTGCAGTCGGAAAATGGTCCCTTTTTATTGTTATTCCATTCATGACCATTCTTTATTTACCAAGAGGCTGTCCTATCATATACATTTGAATTTCATGGTGAATATTTCCCCCTCTCTCTTCCTCTCTTCTCTCTTCCTTCCTCTCTCCCTCTCATCCTTTGAAACACTCTGCCGGCAATACCATTCAATGGTCAACTGGCTACTAGCATATCCATTATACAGAATTGATTTTCAATCCTATGGTAATTTAATCCAGTAGGATACACAAACCCCATCGCTCTCCCTCTCCCTCTCTTCCCTCTCTTTCTTTCGCTCTCTTTGAATCAACCATGAAAATTGTTAGTGTACCATTTGTATAATATCACCGAAATGGTCAATATACGTAATATTTTTGCCGGTCTTACGCTGATTGTAATGGTTTCTCTCGCTTCACCGCTTTATCGTGGGCGGCAAGTAGAGAGGAGAAAGAGGAGAGGGAAGAGAGGGAGAGAGAGATTGAAAGTAAACCTAACTTCTCCTATTTATTATGTTGGTAACCGAAAATTGTAGAAATGGCGCCACTGTGAAGTAAATGAGTCTCCGGTTGGACTTTTTCTATCCAATCTCTCTCTCTCCCCTCTGCCTCTCTACCGCTCTCAGAGAGATCTCTCTTCCTCTCTAGTAAAGCTAATCAGTGGACTGTAGATGCCGAAAAGGAAATTGCCTTTGACTCACTTTAGCACTCTCAGTGGCGTCGCTTACTGGGCGGGGCAGCGACGGGGCACCGGTCGAGAGGAGAGAGAGAAAGAGAGGAGAGAGGGAAAGAGCGAAGGAGGGAGGAAGAGAAATGACTCCTCTGGTACTACTATGATTGTAAGGCAAATAGAAAAAATTATATACTTAGCGCCATACTTGGCTTGATGTGGCTTCTCTCTTTGGAAATTGATTCTCTCCCCCTCTCCCTCTTTTCTCTCCACTTTCCCTCTTCTCTCATTCCCATAGTAGTGCGGGTGGTCAATGGCAGTAGCCCCAAGTTGATGATCACAAGGAAAGAGGGAGAGGAAGGGAGCGAGAGGGAAAGAGAGAGAAGGTGGGCGACCAAGAGGCAAGTGTAATCATTACTTTACTTTGACTCACAACATGGGCTATATTTCTCGGAGATCAAAATATCCCTCTCCCTCTCTCCCTCTCACAGGACCAGAATAAGGAGAGCTGAGATTTCCCTCTCTTTCTCTCTCTCTCTCTCTCTTCCGCTTTTGTTCGCCGTCTCTCCTATCAAAACAATAGGTATATAGCAATGTCATGGCATTATGCAATAGCGATAAAATACATCTCTTCAGCCTCTACAGGCTCAGGTCAGGGACCATTGAAAATTCTCAGAGAGCGGAAAGAGCAGAAAGAGGGAGAGGGAGAGAACTGTCACTATAATTCAACGTTTATACCTTGTCTGGCTCCCGGTATTGTAATGTGTACATTTCCAATTTTACCCATAGCATATATTGACATGTGCCCATTTTTCTCTTTTCTGCTCTCTCTCTCTCCCTCTCTTACACACATTCACTCGGCGCTGGGCGAGGGACACTGAAAGGTGAGAGCGGAGAGAGAGAGAGGGAGAGAGAGGCCCGAAACTCGGGCCACCTGATGAGACCTCGAACTGGTACTTTTCTATCTTTTTTAATTAGCCGAAGAGATAATTTATAAGCCGCTCTTTCTTTCTCAGCGTCTCTCTCTCCCCTCTCCCTCTCGCCCTCTCTTGCCTTTTCTCTTCTTGTATAGTATATAACAAGTTTGACTATAATAGGCATGAAAGGCCTCCTCGTTATTCATATTATACGTCGATATAAAACCTCAATATGAATATATACACCGTCTCTCTCTCTCTTCCTCTCGTCTCCCTTCCTCTCTCACCAAAATAAGGAGCCAGTTTGAGCCCGGCACTCTTTTTCTCTTACCTGTATCTCTCCCCCCTTTCTCAGGTATATTATCTTTGATGAGAAAAGAAATGAAACTGTCAAGATTGGCCTAAAGTTAAACGCAATATGAATATAAGAAAAGAACAATTATCAATATATAGATGACCCCCGAGCTCGGTTTTGCTTCATCGAATCTCTCTCTCTCTCTCTCTCTCCCTCTTGTTTCTTTTCGATATTATAGCTGGACCAGTCTCGAGGCTAATGCACCGTTTAATAGGAGTGAGATGGTACCTATGAGAGGGAGAGAGGGGGGGAGAGAGGAGAAAGAATAACAAAAATTCATTTCTCTATCTTGACATTTTAATTGAAATCCATTTGAGAAACTGTATCAATGGTCTCCTTCCCTCTCTCTCTCTCCCTCTCTTCCTCTTTGCCTCCTATTCCTGGCTCAGTTTTTCACGAAATATCTAATAAAACATTGCGTGAAAACGACTGTAATTAATTCTCCAAGTTTTCCTGAATTATTCGCTCTGAAAAATGTAATACAGTTCTGATATATGCCAACGAGAGAAAGGGAGGAGAGAGAAGGGGAGAGAGCAAGTGGAAAGATGAGTCTCAAGATATGTCATCTTGAAGCTATTATATCTGTGACTCGAACAAAATAGTACAAATAGCAAAATTCACAGGAAATTTACTTCAAGAATGCCGTCGCTCTCCTCTCCCTCTGTCTGCTATTGCTCTTCGCTCTCTGAATGACCATGGCTATTACGTATTTGCCTGAATAGTCATCTGTGTTGAAGAAAGGGAGAGAGGGAGAGGGAGAGAGAAAATGGCACAAGAACCCCCACAAACCTCATTCTCACATAGGTAAAATTTGTACTATACAAAACTATGACTTCATTCAGTAGTTTGCTTTCTAAGGGAAGAAGAAAAAATTGACAGGAAATTTCACTCTCTTCTCTCTCCCTCTCCCTCTCGTCTCTCTTTTTCCTGTTCTTTCCCTCTCCCCTCCTTCAATTGGATAGTAATTTCTCTGTCCAAAGAAATATTTTACCAATGTCGTACACAAAACCAGGAGCGCATTATCCAATTTTCTATAATCTCTCCCTTTCTCTGCTTCAGCTGAAAGAGCGAAATATTTCGCTCTGTTTGGTTCGAAATTTCTACGTCATGTCACTCATATATCTGCAGTGAATGGGAGAGAGAGAGAGAGAGAGAGAGAGAGGGAGAGAGGGAGAGAGAGAGAGAGAGAGAGAATAGCATGAACATGTCCTCATAGCTTACTAGCCAAGTTTGTATAATACGGTCAAGCATATTACAGATATGCACTTATCTTACGTAATAAGCCAACAAATTTGCCTCGCTTCTCCGGCTCTCTCCCTCTCTTTCTCTCTCCCTCTCTCGCTCTTTCGCGTTCTATACGAAATCCGGCTATTTATGCTCAGATTTTCTCACAGATATAATATCATTTCTATTTTCCGAGTGATAATTCAGGTGAAAAGAGGGAATTTTCTGGAATAGCCAGAAATCGAGGGAAAGAGAGAGAGAGAGAGAGAGAGAGAGCGAACAGTGAGGCATACCGGGAATATTGTATTATTCACGCGGCAAGTGGCTCCTCTCTCTCTCTCTCTCTCTCTTTCCCTCTCGCTTCCAACCTAACTTGGGAAATTCTTGTCACATAACTAACCAAGCCTCTCTGTGTCTCTCTCTCTCTCCTCCTCTCCCTCTCTGCAGCAGAATATCAGCCATGTTAATCTTGCCAGTCATACTTATGCTATTTGTCCCATGACTATCTCCCTCTCGCTCTCCCTCTCGCTCTCGTCGCTGACAAATGTCACAAATATTTTAACTGTCACTGTCAAAGTTGACTCCATCATACTTAAACGTTGTGCAACTTGACTCTAAGGCAACGATATACTTGACGAGTCATTTTAGATAAGAGGGACCGTCTTTTAATTGCATGAGAGCATGACCAAGCAGTTCATCGTATGGTCAACTAGGCCAGACAGAGAGATGAGGAGGGAGAGGGAGAGAGACGGCAAGAGGGGAGAGAGGGACACAAATTTATTGTTCTTTAGAGGTTAAAACACTTCCGCGAGGGTTAATTGCGTAATAAAATTACTTGGAACGTAATAAAATTTATATACGGTCCCTTAATGGCCACCAATTAATGTTGTTCGTGGGATGCTAAATATTATGAGAGGAAAGAAGAGAGAGAAGGAGATGATACAAGCTAACATGTCAGGCCAGTGCTATAAAAAGGGTTGCAGGTATTTCTGCACAGCAAGAGAGAGAGAGAGAGAGAGAGAGAGAGAGAGCGATAATAAATTTAATATAATTTGTAATTATCACCCATAGGAACGCCCAAGACTATGACACGTGACTTTTAGTTATTTATCTTCATACCTGTGGTGGTCTCGCTGAAGTGTATCGACCTTCGGAAAGGACAGAGACTGACGAGAGAGGAAAAAGAGAGGCGAGAGAGAGAGAGAGAGAGACAGTAGGGGTAAGCTTGAAATATTATTTTTTTCTTTGCCAGTGAAATCCGCTTAGACTCCTTACTTACGAGACAACCCCTTAAGCTAAGAAACCATTTTACCTATGTCAACTATTAACAAGGACATTGAAAGGCAAGTTAGGTTGTAAAATTGCTCTCTCGCTCTCTCACCCTCCTATTCAAGTATACCCCTCTCTCTCTCTCTCTCTCCTTTCCTCAGGTAGACTATGTGTGACTTTTTCACTGTAGCAAACACCTGTGAAAAAGGCGAGTCTTAATTAGCACTTGAATGGTGAAATCAACATCTTCCTCTTCACTCTCCCCTTTTCCTCAAGCTTTTTCATCTCTCCTCTCTCCCTCTCTCTCTTTCGCCTTTTTTTGGTGTCTCGGCTACAGGTGTCAAGAACCTCATGACCATGATAAAACCTGCGTGTGCTAACATCTCAATCTCTCTCTCTCCCTCTCTTTCTCTTCCTTGCTGTCGTCCTCGTTGAACTTGAATGGTACATAGAATTAGAGAAAGAAAGAGCGAAGAGGAGAGAGGGAGAGAGAGGAGCGTTAGAGTGTTCATGCCAAGTTTTACCAGAGTGGTAGAAAAAGTCTTCCTACACTTGCTTCAGCCTCAGAGATGAAACGTCTCTCCTCTCACTTCGGAAAGTCGGTGCGATTGATTTTTCGCTCTCCCTCTCCCTGAGTCCGAAGTTTTTGCAACACAAAAACGTCTCCTCTCTCTCTTCTCTCCTCTCATCCTTCCTCTTCCTCTGTCGGAAGTTTACCCATGTAATAGCTAAACAACAATTGGCTCAACATTGACATGTACATCCTTAAAACTTTCATTTAGTTCTTGCAAAAAGAAACAAGGTACGATGACATTTGTAGCATGTCAAATGAAATAGACGGAAGAGAGCAGAGAGGGAGAGCGAGAGAGAGAGAGAGAGAGAGAGAGAACAATGGCCTTTATCTCTTCATCTCTGTCTACTTAACTCTTCTCGATATTATCAGAGTTCACTTTTTGACTGCTCATCATTTTCAATGTTATATGACATCTTGCCGGAATTATTTAACTTGTGACAAGACAGAGCAGAGAGGAGAGAGAGGGAGAGAGAGAGGAGAGAGATAGTGGTAAATCGCCCACATAAATATTTGGTGTTCAAAATGCCTGTAACCACTTGTAATATTCTCCGTAATCAACTAATAATTGGCAGTTCGGTAATCAGGGTAACATTTTCGTCCTCTCTCTCTCTCTCTCCGTCTCTCTCCCTCTCCCTCTCGGTGCTTTCCTCGTTGTCAATCATAAAACGCCTTCGGAATCAAAGTACAGAAAAGCAATCCCTAATATTTTGTATATTGTTTGAAAAACCGAACAGAATATTAACTTCGAATAAATTTGCTTTTCTTCAGAAAATACGAAAATCTGGATTTCTTTCAAATCCCATTTTTCGCAGCGATGAAGGATAAAATATATTTTTTACCTCTTCACTCTCTCTCTCTCGCTCTCTTTCTCTATCTCTCTTCCTTTCTTCCGAACAATCCATCGCGAGTATTATGTGAAATTATGAATAATAACAATGAAAATGAAAGTCATTTCGGAGCTAATTTGAAAATAAAGTTGCATTGTTAAGCAAGTCTATAATACGAAGATATAATATAATCAACAAATAGATTATGGCTAATATAGTTTTCGTACTTCATATTTTCTTCGCACAGCCCATTGTACTGTTAGCAAAATTCTTTGCAATTAGAATCATTACAATCAGGCTCATTATCGTGGTTCGTTATTACGACTTGTCAAGAGAGGGAAGGCGAGAGGGAGAGCGAAAGGGAAAGATCAGTCATATGAATGTGAATTGGGTCTATATAAATCATATTTTTGTTCTTTATACTCTGTCATTATTATACTAATTATTTGTTCCAGTTACTTCCGAATTATCTCTCTCGCTCTCTCCTCTCGCTCTCTCGTCTCTTTTTGTGCACTTTCCTATGTATGAAGTCCATTATGTTCGCTGCTATAGCGAAGTTATAGTTAAGCTAATTAGTGCGACTCGGACTAATTAACGTAGCGTGAAGCCCAAGTCCTGATTAGAGGTTTTCTCTCACATACATTTCTCTCCGGTCTCTCTCTCTCGCTCTCTCTCTCTCTCTCGCTCTTGCTCTCGCTACGTGATTATGAATACATGCTGTGAGCTATGAATAGAAAGAAGTGACTACGCAATGTTGTCATGAGAGAAAGTCAAACTATGAACAATATTATTTCTTTGAGAGACAGTACGAGCCGGAGAGGAGAGGGAGAGGAAGAGAGAAGGGGACTATATATCAAACATATATTTGTATAGTACGCCATGTGAGGCATGAAATGGGATTTGAGTCATTTTGCGGCAGAGTATCATTAATAACGCTATAGGGAGAGAAAATGAAGCGAGAGAGGGAGAGGAAGAGAGGAGAGAGCGAGAGCATAGTGCACCGAGTATAGAAAATGTTGTGACAGAGAATATTCGAGTATGTGAGCGCACGAGGGGTGACTTTGGCATGGGGCGCCTCGAGAGAGTGTGAGAGGAAAAGAGACGAAGGGAGAGGAGGAGAGAGGGAGAGAGCGAGAGCTGGGCATGCTGTCAAGTTTTGAACGGTCAAAAGAGAAAGTGAAGCTGGCTTGTAGTTGCCGAGAGGAGGAAGCGAAAGTAAGTGAGAGAAAATCGCACATTGACCATTAGGAAGCGTGAGTCACGTGATCATTTGTCACCCCTGTATCTATGGTCGGACAGGAATGAGCTGATGACCGTCTCTCTTCCTCTCTCTCTCCCTCCCTCTCCCCTCTAGTTCGCTAGATGTCTTTTCCCACCATCGCTTGGGACAAAGAGCTGGCCTTGGCTATTACTGATCGACTAGCCATTTAAATTATTGTTCTCTCTCTCCCTTGCTCTCTCTCTCCCTCGCTCTCTCTCCCTCTCTTTCTCTCTGATTGTCACCGATAGTTAGCTATACCATTCACACATAATGTATAACACGCGCAACTGATGGTACACAAAGGACACGTGACACGTGCTGGTCAAAGGGAGAGGAGAGGAGAAAGAGAGAGATGTGGAGCAAGAGAGGGAAGACAAAGAGGCAACGGCGCCATTTTTCCGTCCGTTTAATTAGCTTCTAATGACAATGAAATTCGTTTTACACTTTGCAGTATCAACAAGACCCCTCAGGCAAAGGGTCACGCCCTTGATTTTATTTAGTAAATATTAGGTAATACGTCAAACTTTATACCGTATCGAAAAAGAGAAAAGAAAGGAAAGAGCGAGAGCGAAAGATAGAGAGAGGGAGAGAGGAAGGCAGGGAGGGCGCATTTTTGACGTTCACTTTCTTGCCCCAGGGGCCGTATTGATATTGCATTAAGCTAATTAATGCGTTGATCTGATTTCTAAATTGATTAGATTAGTTTTCTTCTTATTTTTCTCATATTACAAGAAGGGAGCGAGAGCAGATCAAGAGCAAAAACGTTTTTGCCTCTCGCTCCCTCTCCCTCTCGCTTTCTACTCATTTTTTCTGATCATGAGGTAAACTTTGGGTAATAATTATCATGCACTTTGAATTTTAGTCTACATTGCTTATAATTAATAGTCTCCCAATGTCGACTTAGATTCATTATGACTGATGAGGGTGAGCCGCTAATGAGTTTGCGAGGGAGCGGGAGAGGAAGAGAGGGGGAGGAAGTGATATTTGCTCAGTTTTTGCCACTTTATTGCATAATAATAAGTCGAGTCAACCAATATCAGAAAGGAAAAAGTTAGAAAGCGGAGAGATCCCTTCCTCTCCCTCCCTCTCTCTCTCACTCACTGCTATGAGATGTGTTTTAGCATGATAAAACTTGCCAAAGCCGGTAGATGTGTTGTGGGTCCAGAAAGAAGTCAATCTCACACCCACAGCTCCCTCTCCTCCTCTCATTCTCTACTTGAGAATAAGAGGGAAATAAAGAGGGTGAGAGGGACGTAGACTTAGATCCACTAGTATGTGTGTAATATAGCTATAATAATCGTCTAATATAATCTCTGAATACTAAGCACCTTATTAAGCGCGAGAGGAAGAGCAATAGGAAATTGAATGGCTATAATACCGAATCTCTTTTACCATTTCTCTCTCTCTCTCTCTCTCTCTCTCTCCTCTCTCCCTCCTCTCTGCCCAACTAAGAAGGCAAACTCAAACATCCGCATATTATTTTTATGTGTTCATGCCCTTGATTCTCTTCTACGATACTCAAGTTCGAGAGAGAGAGAGAGAGAGAGACGAGACTTTCTATACATAGAATAAATTAGAAATATACCGCAGCGTTGTTAATACGAATCGTTCTCTCCCCCCCCCCTCTCTCCTCTTCCAAATCTCCATCTCTCGCTTTACACCTTACAGTACATGAAAAAACTCACTTCATGGGTTCGGCTCTCTCTCTCTCCAGCTCTCTCTCTCTCTCTCTACTCACTTTTCAATACTTTGCCGCCAAAGTGAAGTATAATAAGAAGTTTGCGCCTCTCTTTCTTCTCTCGCATCTTTCTCTCTTTTTTTGCTCTCTCCTCTTTCTTGCCCATTCATAGGCGTTTATTATAATACACTTTTTAACTTGATCTTGTTAACGTGCCAAAAAATTCTTCTCTTATTAAACTCAAGAATCAGGTTCTCTCTCTCTCCCTCTTTCCCTCTCCTTTCCCAGTATGCAAAGTAATCAGAAAGCGAAAAAGGGAGAGGGAGAGAGAGAGAGAGCCTTTCAAGTTGAATAATGTCTACTTAATAGGCATAAAACGTACATATTTTGATAGTTTGTCGATACTGCTGGATAACCAGATCTCGGGAAAAAGAGAGATAGGGAGAGAGGAGAGAGAGAGAGAGAGATGCTGGCGATGCTAATGCGTTGACAGACAAGTTGAAAAGTTTAAGGGGTCGTATATCAATTTCGATCACGGTCAAACTATATTTATTTTTTCAGGTGCGTCAAGCTTCTCGTTTTATGGCATTGATTAGAGCAAACTTTACGCACGCATTTACTTTCTCTCTCTCTTTTTTTATCTCTCCCTCTCCTCTCTCCACCTTTAATGCCTCGATGAGACTTTCTGTCTATATTAGGTTGAGTTATCTAATCACGTGCCGCTTGTGTGACTCACGCAACCGAGTACGTGAGTTTTTAAGCTCAGAAGAAATGAGTGCCAGAGAGGAAGAGAGGGAGAGGGGGGAGAGACAGAGCCAAAGATAGAGAGGAGGCATTATCGGATTTGAAAAGCTGAAAAATACTTAATGGACATTGTGGGTAGGCTCCCATATGACGCTCTCTCCCTCTCCCCCCTCTCCCTCTCATGTGCAGAATATACACGTAGTAGTGACTTCTCTGCCATGACTGTTCGATTCCATAGTTCAATAAACTAATCTACACACAGTATGCAAAAGCCTTCTCAGTGCTGACTCAGAGAGACGAAGAGAGAGAGAGAGAGAGAGAGATAGTGATTTTTTCTATGGCTTTCCAAATAAGAGACTAACGAGGCAAAGCCGATAGTTGATGCCTTGTTTTCGGAAGTAGCTCTTCCATTCATCTTCATCTCTCTCGCTCTCTCGTACCATACCCGTTACTCTGCTCTGCTCTCTTCTCTCCCTCTTTCTCTCTCCCTCTCCACTGTATACTTGGACAGTATACCCTTGGCCTCGATTACCATAACGATGTTATCCTTTCATGTCTTCCTCTCGAATGTGCCGATGGAGACTTTTTGTTCTCTCTCACCATGTTTTCCCCTCTTTACATCCCTCTCCCTCTCTAGCTCTCTCCTCGCCCTCTTGCTGTCTCCATTTGTGTATCGATCACCGTGCAGTACATACTTGCATAATATCGGCACATGCCCTTCAACTCATTCAGCTAACCCGTATACAGGGCGAGAGAGAGAGAGACAAAATAGAGAACCTTGACTTCGCTTGCTTTCTTTCTGTTGCACTCGGCTCTCTCCCTCTCTTCCTCTCCCCCCCCCCTCTCTCTCTCTTGTCTCCATCTTGACTCATCTTCCTAATGTTTCTTTCGTATTGTAAATATTCCCTGCAGTACTTAACCGTATGACCTGTAGAATCTTTCTCTCCCTCATCCATTCGGTTGATGCGAAGGCGAGAAGAAGAGGGAGAGAGGAGAGAGATGAGTCAGGCACTTTATTGAAGATTGCTTTTGTAATAATACGCAATCGAAACTTTTAGAACAGTGGAGAGATCAAGTTCAACTGATTTCAAATAGAGCCAAGAATTTCATCATATCACTCGACAATATTGCCAGGTCTAGAGGGCGTTGCTGTCTCTCGGAATTCCTAGAGAGCATCCCGTCGTCTCTCCTCCTTCTTCTCTTTCCATGTTAACCCCATGGTAATGGGTAACCTAGGGAACGTCTCCGAAGTGCTGGGCGTCTATTACTGGTTAATGAGACAAATGCAATTTCCTTGTCTAATCCCTGGAGCTGAAGTAGAAGAGACAGAAAGGAAAGGGAGGAGGGAAAGAGGGGAGAGAGATCATGGATACCGGTGTGTCAGTTAGTTGTCCAATTATTGCTGTATTGAAGGAGAGAGGAGGAGAGGGAGAGAGCGAGAGCCAGATTCCGAATGAAAGTGGTAATCAATGCACATCAAAAGTTATACATAGATAGAAATCAATGACAGAGATAATGCTGTACTGACATTAGAGGGAGGGAGAGGGAGAGAGGGAAAGAAAGAGAGGGAGAAATTTCTTTGACAAGTCATTATTACACAAGTACTGAAGCTGCGATATTCGTCTATAATGTATGCTTTATTCAAATGATTGCATAATAAAAGAGGCAAACATTAAGGACTGTCTCATTTACCGAAGAGGAAAAAATAGGGAGAGAGAGAGACGAGGAGGAGAGGGCTATATTATCATCCATTTCCGCAAATGTTCAGCCCGTGATAAGGAAAGGACAATACAATAATATCGGAAGTTCAAACATGGCGGCCATGTGATACACTTTGCTCATTGTTGTTCTCGCTTTTTCGCCTTCCTTGAGAGAGGGGGAGAGGAAAGGAGAGATGGACGCGAAGGGAATGATTCGAGCCGAGCAATAAAGAACAGTTTTAAGGGTCATTGTATTATATTACGAATTGCTCATTATAATATTATGTAAGCCAACGACAATGGTGGAAACAAGAATTATCATTGCTCCATTCACAAGCAAAGGCAGAAAAGGAGAGATAAAGGATTATTATGTCATCATCATATGGCTCAACTACAAATGACCATTGAACAGCATAAAAAATGATTTCCTTTCTCGCGCTCTCTTCCTCTTCTCTCTCTCCTACCCTTCTCTTGCTCTGATATAATATTTACTGGGTCATTAGTTTTAACGGTAGTGTTCACTAATACTTGGAAAAAATGAGAGCGAGAGAGAGAGAGAGAGAGAGAGATGCACTTGAGTTATCTGAGTATAAATATAAGTCGTGCGACACCACTTGAGTCTTCATAGAAGCCTACGGAGAGGGAGAGGGGAGAGAGAGGGGGAGAGCACATAAGCGTGTTACATGGTATTCTCGAGAAAAGAGGCGAAGGGAAAATATAAACACAATATATATAATCCAATATTACGGTAGAAATATAGCAATAAAGTATCCTATTGAAGAGAGGAGAGAGAGGGAGAGGGAGGGAGAGAGACGAAGTAAGGCCAATGGTATACTTAAACTATGCGCAAAGTGCTATACTGTATTCTCTTATAATGCTTTATAGCATTTTATACCATTTGCCTAAAATTCTTGCTTGCCCCTCGGGAATCCTCTCTCTCCCTCTCCTTTTCTTCTCGTCCCCTTTCT
The DNA here is from genome assembly GCA_022750525.1 of Halotydeus destructor. Taxonomy (NCBI): domain Eukaryota; kingdom Metazoa; phylum Arthropoda; class Arachnida; order Trombidiformes; family Penthaleidae; genus Halotydeus; species Halotydeus destructor. Next base: position 90,131 of record JAIUWE010000005.1, read on the forward strand.
CGCTTTCCCCTCTAAGAGGTGCTCAAAGGTATGCCGTTAAGATAAGGAAGAAAAGAATATCACTGGCATACAACACAGTCATGCGGAAAACGGTTTTACTAACATAACGCTCTTCATTTCTCTCCCTCTCCTGCTCTCTCTCTCTCCCTCTCTTTCTCTCTCTTACTTTCATCATAATATGCATCACGGAATGGGCGAAAGAATTTCAACCTAGTACGTATATTTGCATCTTGCTTGCATCATACATATAGAGAAGCACCCTTAATGTTTCCCATAACTCAGTCTTATACAGAGTGGAGAGCGAAAAAAGAGAGGGAGAGAGAACTTGAAAAACAAGTCGAGAAAGAGAATGAGAGAAGAGAGGGAAAAGTTTCTCGTTATATTCGTATAATATATAAACTAGCTGATAATATCTAGCGAGAGAGGGAGAGAGAGAGAGACGTTCGACCATTTAAGTTTTGCCCATCACGATATACAATGTGTAATTCTCATTGAAAGAGAGGAAGAGAGCGAGAGAGAGAGAGAGAGAGAACATATTGACTATAGTTAAAAGCTACAAAATATAAAATGTACAGGATAAGAAAAGAGGAAAAAAAGAAAGACATAGACGTCCACTGTTATGCGAACCAAAAAGGAGCGAAGCCAAGTATCTGATTTATATTATTATTCTCTCTCCCTCTCTCTCTCTGTCTCGCTCTATCTTTCGAACAGCATCCCGCTGATAGGACAGCAAACAACCTGCGAATACAACTAACAAATAACTAAAAGAAAAGCAACCTCTCTCTCCCTCTCTTACTTCTCGCTCTCTCCCTCTCTCGTTCTCGCACTCCTTGTCTCGACGGCTCTTCTCTTCTCTTAGAGCCAGTTTTATCCTTAGGGTAAAATTTCAAGTCGCCTCCTTTTGACTTTGACGGCCGACAGTGTCGGCTCATCTTCTTCTCTCCCTCTTGCCTCTTTCTCTCTGCCTCTCTCTCTCCCTCTCGCCAAGGCAGTGGTTCAAAGTTTTTAGCCCCTGCTTTTCGGTTACGTAACCAGAATAGCAAAAATATCGAGCATCTGGTATAACCTTTTCTCTCCTTTGCATTTCTCCTCTCTCTCTCCCTCTCCTTCTCTCTCCCTCTCTTTCTGTTGTCAGCCTCGACAATCGTTTTCTAGGTCAGGCAGAGATTTGATTCAGTTTTATATAAATCTAGATCAGTTGAATTGGAATGTTCATCTTTTTTTGTCACTCGCTTAAAACCGGTGCCGGCAAAGCAAAGAGAGGAGGGCGAGAGAGGAGAGAGAGAGAGAGATGCTCAGGATAGACATATAAAAATTTAATAGTCTCTGAGATGCAGTCGATTAAGCTTGCCATCTCTCTCTCTCTCTCCTTCTCTGTCCCTCTTTCCCTTTCAGTATCTAACGCAATCCAACGATTCAGGTAACGAGATATATTGCAGTACGTGCTCTTGATTTACTTCGAAGCGTCTCTCTCCTCTCTCGCTCCTTCTTTCTCTACCTACGCTTACACGCAGTTATCTATTCGGAGATACAGAAAGAGGACTGAGAAGCAAAGAGAGCTAGAGAGGGAGAGAGGCCACCATTTTGTGAGGTCGTGCTATATTGGTGAAAATTATGATTCATTTTCTGGGTGACGATTAATGCGGTACATATATAATTCTCTCCCTCTCCCTCTCGCTCTCTTTCTCCCAGGAACATTTTCTTCAAGGTCGCTCCTTCGCTCTCTCTCTCTCTCTCTCTCTCTCTCATTACGTGGAGAGACCGATCACTTGTGTATTATAATATACCTAGATCACGAGGAGCGTTACAAAGCAACGTGATTTCTGAGTTGAAGTATCTCCTCTCTCTCTCCTCTCTCCCTCTTGCCCATCGTCTCCCAGGGCTGAAATTAGAGGGTGTGTTCGCCGAAGACTGTGTGAGAGAGGAGTACGGGGAGAGGGAGAGGAGAGAGAAATTGACCATCAGCTTGGTGTTTCGTTAATGTTTAACTGAAAGACGAGTCAGAGAGGGAGAGGGCCGAAAACCAGAAATGGCGAAGAGAGCGAGAGAGAGAGAGAGAGAAACAAACGTCTTTGGTAGTCGTGTCGGGCTGGGAGAGAGAGGGAGAGAGAAAGCTATAGAATTAGTAGTAGTATCTAGATCCCTGACCAGCTATAGTTTAACAGGAAAAGCGTTCGAGTCACGCTTTTAGTTTTAAAACATGTCCGTCTCTCTCTCTCTCTTTCCCTCTCGCTCTCTCGCTTTGCTGTTTCCCTTCATGCGAATCGCTCTCGCTCTCTAAATTGAAATGCTGGGCAACAGCTGGCCATCGGACATTTTATAACTTGTATATGACCACTTGAATGTGTATCCACTTTGCACCGTAAAGACGACCCCTCAGGTCACTATGGGACTTTAGCAAAGTCGGCAGCAGCTAAAGAGGGAGAGGGACGGAAAGAGAGAGGGAGAGAGGCTGAAAAACGTTCCGTTTACACACATGCCACAGAAAGAAAGGCGAGAGGAAGGAGAGCGAGAGAGATGGACAATATAAGGTCAAGCTGCTAATGGTCAAGTTCTGAGGAAAGGGTTTGTTCGCAGCGTGTCCCTAACAAGATTGTCAAAAATATGTCGTCTCTCTCTCCCTTTCTCTCTTCCTCTCGGCGTATCTCTCTTGCTCTCGCCCTTGTCGCCCGTTAAGTTGTTCTGACTAACTCGTCAGTCTTGACCATTTAGCAAGTGTGTCCCGAGGGGACGCCCAACCTGTCCCCTGTTTATGGCCGCCATTGACCATGGCTCACATTATGGTCGGGCAAGAATAGACTATGAAAATGAGGGAGGAGGCGAGAGGAAGCGAGAGGAGAAGGAGAGAGCGAGGGAGAGAATCAACATAAAAGCCATTTAGCTCCTGCTGTGACAAAGGCACTGAAACAATCGCCCCTCTCTTGGCTATCGGGCCATCAGGGGCTGCAGTGGCAAACATTGCCCCGGGACCCAAGTCATTGCCACCATGCTGGCCCGTTGCATTCTGGGCAGCGGGTCGCGGGCCGCCGTCAAGAGAGAGAGAGAGAGAGAGAGAGGGCGACCTGCAATATTCACTGTCTCTCCCCCTCTCCCTCTTCCTCTCGCCCTCTCGGACGAGCGGCTCGATGACTCTGCGGGTCTCTGTTGACCATGGCCGACCCGGGTGGCCGTCCGCCCAACCTTTGGTCAAATGAGATAAACTGCATTAGAGCAGGAATGGCCCGGTGCGAGAGGAGAGAGAGAGAGAGAGAGAGGAGAGAGACAAGGAGAGAGGCTCACCGCATAGTCAAAACTTTCTCTCTCCCTCTCGCTTTCTTTTACTCGTAAATTATTCTTAACTGTGTGACCGCAATCAGCGGAGCCCTCAATCACTGAACCCACAGTTTTACCATTGTCAGTCATTTCTCTCACTCGCTATCTCTCCTCTCTCTCTCCCCTCTCCCTCTCTCGTAACATTACGCAGTATATAAACGATCTTTCTAGGTAATTGAAAATTGACGTCTCTCGAAAACGCTGAGAAATAGAGGCAGAGCGAGACAGACACAAACAGAGAGAAGGAGCGAGAGCAAGAGAGGGGATGGAGAGGGAGAGCGGAGAGGAGAGGAGAGAGAGAGAGATGAAAGTGCCATCGCAATCAGCTTTATGTACACTTAGTATGTGGTGCGAATAGAAAATCACCGACAATTTATTTTATCCACGTGAATAATAGCTCTACCAGGGAAAGGAAAAAAATGTAGACAGAGAGCAAGGGAGACAGGGAGCGAGAGAGAGAGCATCTCTCCCTTGTTTGCATTACCACCCAATAGTGAAAAATATGTTTATATTTTTTATGAGACCACTCTGAAGATGAGAAAGTGATTTAAGAGAGAGAGAGAGAGAGAGCGACTGGGTTTTCTCACAGTACGTGACATCTCACGTTAATTGTGCTCAATTGAAGTCCCGCTGAGCGACAAAGAAAGAGAGTGTGAGAGCGAGAGAGAGGGAGAGAGAGAGAGCTGAGATTGACTTGAATAAATTGCCGGACATCTTGTTTGATATGTATCGAAATTTATTATTATGTAACGCTCTGGACGTGTTTAGTCTGCTTAAAAATATTACTATCTTCAAGTCGTTTCTCTCTCTCCTTTATCTGTGTTTCTTGGGCCGCTCTCTCCCTCTCTCCCCCTCTCTCCCTTCTCTCTCATTCTGACGCGTGTAAAATCGCAATTATATACACTTGCAGTGTTATGAGTGTGTAAGCCTCTCATTAAATGTTTGATACACTTTCTCTCTCTCTTCCTCTCGCGCTCTCTTTATTCTCCCTTTATCTCTGGAAAAATTCAACAACACCTTAAAGTAAAAGTTTGCCGAAAGAGATAACTGATTGAGAAGGGGAGAGAGGGAGAGCGAGAGAGAGAGAGAGGGCAAAATAATCCGTGATACACTTTCTTCAGTTTTACCTTTGACAGGTAGTCATCTGGAGCGAGAGAAGAAGGAGAGAGGGAGAGAGAAAGAGAGACAAGTCCCTCATATTATTATAAGGTGTGAACCTCAATCAAGAAGGTGAGGTAGAAAAAGGGGACAACGAAAGGAGGCAAGAGAGGGAGAGAGAACGTGAGAGAGAGAGGGAGCGAGAGAGAGTGAAAGTGTATCATAATGTGATGTAACAGCAAAGTAAGGTAATAATTTAAGTATATATCAAGTCTGATAGAGAATGAGAGATTTATAATTAAGGATAAACTTCATGTACACTGAGATTTGTTGGAAAGGGTCGCCCTTTCTCCCTCTTCCTCTCCCTCGCTCTCTCCTTCTCCCGCAATCTATCTTCGATCTACGCTCACTCGCGTACGCACCACGTAAAGCCAACTGGAACACGTGACAGCTTGTGTGAGAATATGCGTGAATAAACCAAGATTCTCTCTCTCCCTCTCTCCTCTTCCCTCTTTTCGGTTTCGTGGATGTAGTTCACAAAATGGTATCCTATTTTACTAAAAGGTTCCTTTCACACTTAAGTCAGAAGCAAAACTGTGACTAAATGTTTCACAATATCACAGAGAAAATAAAGTGCCGAGAGAAAGAGAGAGAGGAGAGAGAGAGAGAGGAAAGATATCCCTCTCAGTCATGTGCTCTCTTTCCCCGCCAGTTATATTCATCTATAACCAGCTTAGGCTTCACACATACTTAGCAACCTAGTATTCTCTCGCTCTCTCCTTCCGAACCGGAACAAATTCATATCCAAGAATAGGAGCGCCAGATAGAGCAAGAGAGGAAGAGGGAGAGAGCGAGAGGAGCAAATATCCGAAGTCATAGTTGTCTCTCAGTCTCTCGGTCATAATGGAAGTCAAGGTCTTGACCGTTTGTCGTCCTATTGCCGCCATTATTCTTCCTCTAAATGTCACCTAGTTCCTTTCTTTCCCTCTCCTCTCTCCCTCTCGCCGTATTTCTGCCATATGTGCAACGTCTATAGAGGCGTCTACATAAAGTATATCACGACAATAAGCAGAGTCATGTGCATCACAAAGAAAGAGCGAGAGGGAGAGAGAGAGCAAAGAAGCAAACATGTCATTGTTAAAGAGAGATTGTCTCTCATTAAATGTGTGACATGTTAATTGGTATTTTGTGAAACTCATAATAAAAGTTTCTTCTATTTGCTGTAGTCACATAACTTATCTCGGCAGATAAAAAGCAACTAGGAAGGGAGGATGGGCCCGAGAGCGAGAGGGGAGAGAAGAGGAGAGAAGAGACACAGTGAGGGGCTGCCTATGAAACCTTGAACTGGCCCGGGATCCAGTTTACATTTCTAATGTATAAAAATACTATACGTCTCTCTCTTCTCGCTCTCACAAAGACCTTTGTATGTTGGAGTTGAACTGAAAGAGACGGAGAGGAGAGAGGGTGAGAGAGAAAGATACTGCACACTGTATAACTTATATATAACGTTAAGCTTCTTGAATTTAAATGGGCGTCGGTTCGCTCTCTCTCTCTCTCTCCTCTCCCCCTCTGGCCCTCCATCTTTGCCTCTCGCCATGGTGTGAAGTATTGCTCCACGGCTCAGATTTTATAGTTGTTAAAAAACTTTGTTCAGGATGTTGAATTTCTCTTTCGTTCTCCCTCCCTTGCTCTCCCTCTCCCTTCTCCCTCTGTGTCTATCTCATATATCACAAGTAAGATTGTAGAAGATAATATGAGCTTGTTAAATTTTTTTTTCATCATACTTCAGTTGAGTCTTCACTAGAGTGCAAGAATATCCATATGTTGTAATTAGTTGCAGCTTTTTTCTTTCACCATCTTGGCCTATCTCCAATCGCTCTCCTCTCTCCCTCTTTTATCTCTCTCTCTCTCCCTCGCTCTTCCCTTCTGCCGCTTCGAATTAGAACAAGTTTAAGGGGTCATCTTTGTGACATTGCCGAAATATTTGCTCTCGATAAGTGTACGAACATAGAACATACATGTCAAAAATGTACACTTACATCTATTGCTCTCTCTCTCTCTCCTCTCTCTCTCTCCTCCCTTCTCTCTGCCTTGAACATACATGCTATTTTCGCCACTATAATGACAACATCCTTGTCGCCGATCGTCTAAAATGACTATCGCTCTTCCTCTACTCTCTTCCTCCCTTCTCTCCTCTCCCTCGCATTCAAGCTCGAAACAAACATGGCGGCTAGATTTCCTTTGATTAGTGAAAAAGAGAAGAGAGGAGAGAGAGAGAGAGGGATGAGTTTGCCATGCTCCTGCAAACATAGTGCCGATATAGTGTACTTCACATCTCTCTCTCTCTCTCTCTCTCTCTTCGTCTCTCTTCTAAACCGAACACAGAGTCGCGTGTTCAATCAAAGCGACGATTGTTCATATAATTTCAGATCGTGAAAAACGGCTAGAAAGGGGAGAGAGAGAGAGAGAGAGGGAGGGAGAGGGAGAGGGGGAGAAAGATGAATTCGAGAAAGCTACCATGAAATTTGGGTGAAAGTTGTCAAGAAATAAGAGAGATTATCTACATGGTTACACTTTGTCCCAGTTTTTTTCGAGGTGTTTGAAGCGAACACGACAAGAATGTTTTCTCTTTTATTTTCCTCTCTCTCCCTCTTTCCCTCTTCTCTAATATTTGGAAAAAATTCAAAATTCGAAATAAACAAGATTATAATAGTTTCGATGATCAAATATAACGTTCGTCTAACTGTTGACTTTGAGAAATAGTTTCTTGTCAAGTTTTTTAACATAGTCATTTTTGAATCAGTCGATTATATAATATTAGCTAACTGCTCTCTCTCTCTCTCCCTCTCTCTCCTCTATGAATTTCCATCATTCCAATTTGGGATATTATTTTCTATTCGTAGCTATGACATATGAAGAGCGTCTATTCAACGTGGGCTGCCTTTCTCTCTCTCTCTCTCCCTCTCTCCGTTGCACATGTCTCTGTCATGTTGTATGCACTTGTATATGCGTAGAGGAAGAGAGTAGGAGAGAAAGAGGGAGGGCAAGAGAGATGAGAAAATGAAAAGGGCAAAAATGACAGGTAGATAAGGCAGAGAGTTTAATGTGCTGGCTTCCAAAGCCTGGCTTCTCTTCGAGAGAGGGAGGGAGAGAGGAGAGAGAGAGAGCAAAGGTTCTATGGAACTTGTCAGACATTTGACTTGTTAAAACTTCTTATAAACTATTCTCTCTCCTCTCTCTCTCCCTCTCTTCCTCTTGTTGTATAGGCCCATCAAACTGTCTATTTGGTCACGAAGTGCAAAGTTTTGGGCAAACAATGAAAAACAAGCTCCCGCTGTCCGTCAACGAGAGCGAGAGAGGAGAGAAGGAGCGAGAGAGAGAGGACGTAAGCCGGCCCTTCAGGCAAAGAAAGAGGAAGAGAGCGGCCGAACGAGAGGGGAAAGGGAGAGATGGAGAGAGAGAGGCACAGAAAGAGAGCTGGAACCGACGGCTCTAATTATGGAGCAGACTCGCCCTTTGATTAGTAGCAGCAAAAGGCGCCACTTTCTCTTTCTCTCTCCCTCTCCCCTTCTCTCCTTTCTTTCATCTAGAGCTCGTTACGTAAGAAAAGCAAAGAGAGGAAATAGAAGAATCTGCTCTTGAAGGGTGACAACCGTACAAACTCGACCATAGAACTGTTCTATACCCTTCGCTATAATAAGAAAAAGCCTGCTTAGCCAGAGAACGGTGACATTGGGCAATTTCTCTCTTTCAATCTCTCCCGCTCTCCCTCTTCCTCTCTCAATTTCCAGCTGGTCAGCAGCTGAATCAGTCTCTCTCTCCCTCTCTCATGCTGGCTTTCAATCCCTTAATCAGAGCTCGGGATCAAACTTTAGGTTCTTAGTGAACTTCCAAAGCTTAAACATTGTCACCATCCATCTTGAAGAAAGAGAGAGGGAGAGGGGAAGAGAGAGAGAGAGAGCCTTACGGTCGTGAAGAATAATAAACGTCTAAAAGAGTGAGAGGAAAGGAGAGAAAAAGAACTAGAAGTGAAATGGGCGACAGAGCGTAAAGTTGGTCCCCTAAAATTTCCTTTGTCCCCAAACATTCGGTCCTGCTCTCCCTCTCCCTCTCTTGCTCTCCCTCTCGCTCTTCCTCTCTGATTTTGGGGTCTCTTTATGGCGGTCTCCCTTTGAGTCCTACGGTGAGATGGGTTGACCCGGAGCTGCCAGCCTGGTCACGACCAAGGGTCAGTGGTGGAAAGGGAAAGGAGAGAGGGGGAGAGGGAGAGAGGGCCAGAGAGCGAGAGAGATCTCGAAGCCGGTAAATAGCGTGAAATGCCTCGTAAACAAGGTTTACCATAGTGAAGTATAAAAGCAAGTTTACTAAAGTAGAATACAGGTAAATTGAAGAGAGAGAGGAGAGACAGAGAGGAGAGAGAGAGAGAGAAACTGCTGGCCATAGCTGACCCAATGGGCAGTCTCACAGCTGAGGTGAGAGAAGAGCGAGAGAGAGAGAGAGGGGGAGAGACCGAGAGAGAAATACTTGACACTGTTCGGCAAACAGTCTTCACTCAATCTCTTTCTTCCTCCTCTCTTTTTCTCTTCTACTTCTTTGTGTCCCTCGCTCATTCTCGCTCTCCCTCTCTCCTCGGGCCACCCAGGGCACAGCTTCAGCCACCCGGTCTCTCTCTTCCTCTCTCATTCCTTTTAAGCTCTCTCTCTCTCTCCTCGGTCGGTGTGTGACCTCGACTAAAGTCTCTCGCGTAAAATTCTTTGCTCTCTCTCTCTCCCTCTTTCGGAGTCTCATCCAACTTGAGGTTTGTTTTCTCAGGCTGAGCGTGAAATGACTAGAAAACTTGGCAGTCTCTCTCTCCCTCTCGCTCTCCCTCTCTCGCTAGGCAATCGTCTCTTATATATGTACTTAAAATTTGTTTCCTCTGCGATTAGTCGCGGTTACTCGAATACGTGGAATTCAATTTTATGACCATACTAGTCTCGCCTTGAGTTGCTCTCTCGCGCTCTCCCTCTCTCCCTCCTCCTCTCTATCGAGTTATATGGAAATATTTTTTGCTTTTCCCTCCCTGTCTCTCGCTCTCCCTCTCTGGCAGCACAGGTTGCTGCGAAAACACCTGATACCTGTCTGCATTATATCAACCTGCTAATTACTTGACACATCCGCGTTGTGCGTGAGCATTATTTACATAGAGGGAGAGGCAGAGAGGAAGAGGGAGAGAGGAAAAGGTAACATGACCATTGACCGCTCATGTGTTTCCTGTCATAAAACTTTCAGTTTGACGCATAAAAATGTTCATATGGGTAAATTCTTCACTCTCGAAAGAGGGGAAAGGAGAGAGCAAAATAGAAGAGAAAGGCACACATGACTGGCTTTCCCTCTCCCTCTCTCCCTCTCGCATCCCTGACAGGAAAATTATACACAGACCGTGGAAAGGAATATGTGCCAGTATAGATTTTTAAATTTGCCGCGACTCGTTTTTTGACTGATTGCAAGTAAAAGTTGTTAGTATAGAATATTAGAGATGAGAGGGAGAGAGGAGAGGGAGAGAGAAGAGAGAGAGGCAACGAGATTATAGCCGAGCAGTGCCTGAGCATTTGGCAGTAATATATCCACGGCAGCGGGTGGTGACTGGACTTGCTATATGCTTGAATTTATATTTTCCTCTCTCTCTCCCTTTCCCTCTTCTCCTCTTTAAACTAAGCCAAGCCTAAGACTCTCTTGACTATTATGTATTATTGCACCCAGGTCTCTCTGGCTCTCTCTCTCTCTCTCGCTCCCTTTGCCCTCTCGCTCTCGAAAATCCACCGAAGAGAGTTTTGCTATGTGGCTGAATATTCCTACTTGACTGGCCACCAAAGAAAGAGGGAGAGGGAGAGCGAGAGAAAGAGACTGAAAGATCGGCTCTCTGGGTGTGAATAGCCAGACCGATGGAGGGATAGTGCAAAGGGAGAGAGAAGAAAGAGGGAGAGACTTCTCTCTCCTTGCTTCTATTTAGCAAAGCATAGACAAAAATGCATCCCTGCCACTCTCTCTCTCCCTCTCCTCTCAGCTCTCTTTCTTTTCCTCTCGGGCCGCTCTGCCTAAACCCGAAAAGTCAAGCCGAGCTCAGGGACCAGGAGTTGGTGCAGCACATGCGCAGTCCGAGGCGTCACCTTCGCTTCTCTTTTTCTCTCTCCTCCTCTCTTTCCCTCTCTCTTCGGAGAGCGAGAGGTACCAGTCTGGTTAAGAAAAACAATCATCTTTTTATATTCCATAGAAATATAAGAGACAATAAATGAAGTCACATAAACAAAAAGCGCTATATTCGCTTCAAAACTAGTGACATACCAGAGAGGGAGAGAGGGAGAGGAGGGAGAGCAAGAGGGAAGAGCGAAAGAGAGAAATGTATAAAGATTGGCGTCTGCGAGACCGGCTGCTCCCACAGCATACAAGAGGAACGCAACATGGCCGACAGGTGGCGCTAGCTGTGCGCAACTAGTTGGTTGCCTCGCTCTCTCTCTCTCTCCTTGTCGTTCCTCTCGCGCTCTGCTTGTCTCTCCTCTCTTTGCTCTCCCTCTTTCAAAGTTGTAGTTTCAGTTGCGCTCGAAGCTCAGTACGGGTCAGTCGTACGTTCCTTTCTTCCTCTCTCTCTCCCTTCTCTCGACTGGAATTCCTGTTAAAAGTTATAGAGCTGAAGCTCTCTCCTCTCTTGCTGTAAGCCATAAGCTTGGACTTGTTTTGTTCGCTTCTCGGCTCCGAAATAGGATCACTTCAGTTGTCAATCGAATTGTGTTTAATTCAGTTCGACCCTATCTTAATTCAGTTGTGGATCCCAAGGATTCTTTCTCGTGATAACTAGTGTTCGCCAACTGAATCAAGGATCCTAGCTAAATTGCTGTGGTGTTCGTGACAAATGTGTGATGCAAGTTGAACTTGATTTAAGCTCGATGAAGTGAAGTTTTTAAGTGTAACAATTAAGGGCTCTTAATCCAGTTCTCCCCTCTCTTCAGGCTCCCCTAAAGCCTTGAGGGGCTAAATTGTAATCAGCAAAAAGGCAATTTGCTCCATCGTCAAGAATGACCCTTAAACGGGCCCCTCGTGTCCCGCTGGAATGGGCGCTAATTGAACAAGTGTAATGTTGAGCAATTAAGAACTAAATCAACGCTTTGTTTCTTCGTTCAGTTTGCTTGGAAAGTAAATTGTATCACAATATCCGGAGCTTGATATTCAGGAAACTGAATCAAAACAGAAAATCATAACCTATGGTCAGAAAACGCCACCATTGGTCACCTGTGGCCAGAGTGGCCAAAAGCTTAATCACAGTCATCCTAATTGTGTCGGCCATCTTGTTTCGAACATGCTCAAGCTCGAGCGGCTACTCGGCGCCCGAAGATTGTACATTTGAACCGGATCAAGTAGAGCGGTCCAAAGTGTCACTTAATTGTAATTTACGAACTGTCAACGGTGCTTTCGAGTCAACCAACTTACAATTAATACAATCAAGGGACACGGTGTCCCTTAGACTCAAATGTTCGGACTATATGTTTGACAGTTCTTTGTCCAACGGGTCATTTGGACATTTGAAAGAACTTCGTTCGCTCACCATTCAAGACTGCCGAATGTCCTCGTTGCCGTCAGCCAGCTTCAGTGGGCTTCCGGTCCTCAGGACATTGTCCCTTCGAACAAGGACATTAGCGGACATTTCGAGCGAAGCAAGCAGCTCCTCGCTGGCCTCGTCCAACTTGGCCATTCCCAGTACGCTGTTTAGAACAGTTCGAAGCCTGGAAAGTGTTGACCTGAGTTGCAATGGCTTAACCAGTTTACCGGACAACTTGTTCTGTGATTTAAATTCACTTCGTGATCTCAATTTAACGTTCAACGCCTTCTCCGAACTGTTCAACATTGGCTTCAGCACCAAGGTTCGCAAGGACAACCGATGCAAGGTGGACAACGTCCAGTCTCTGGACATTTCGCACAATCGAATCAAGGTGCTCACTGACCGAGGCTTTGGCACGTTGCCCCGCTTAACTGCGCTGACAATTAGTCACAATTTGGTTTCCAGAGCCGAGGAGAACGCTCTCCTCGGTCTGTCCCAACTGTCCACCTTGGACCTTTCGAACAACGAACTGGTCGCCCTGCCGCCAAGATTTTTTAATCCAGTTAGCTCCACCCTGACTGAGCTGAAGCTGAACAACAATTCCATTTCCGTTTTACCACCGGGACTGTTTTTAGATCTGACCAGTCTGATTGAGCTGGATTTAAGTCGCAACGAAATCACCTCGCACTGGATCAACCAGAACACCTTTGGCCACTTGACGAAGCTCATCAATATGGACCTTTCGAACAATAAGCTGTCCCGAGTGGACTCGACTACGTTCAGTGTCAACACCAACTTGAACAGTTTGACTTTGTCACACAACGAAATCGAAGTCATTTCGGCCAATGCTTTCCGGTCACTCGGTCAACTGGAAACTCTGGTCCTGAGTCACAATCGACTGACCACACTGGACAGTTCGGCCCTCTTGGGACCTTCGAACCTGATTGTGCTGTCCCTGGACGACAATCGAATCGAACATGTCCACCCGACCACCTTTGCCAACATGTCGGGCCGGCTCATGGAGCTGACCATGAAGAACAACAAGCTGCGCAGTGTCCCCGAAGCCGTGGGCCACCTCAAGGGCCTCCGTGCCCTCGATCTGTCCTACAATCAGATTGTGGACATTTCGAACACTTCGTACCAAGGCCTCGAACATCTGTACAGCTTGGTCTTGGAAGCAAACCGCATTGGCAACATCAGTCGCGGCTACTTCCGGAACCTGCCGCAGCTCCGTGTCCTCAACTTGGCCCACAATGAGATCAAGGCGATAGAACAGGACACCTTTAAAGAGGTGCCTGACCTGCATGCCCTGCGACTGGACTCGAATGTTCTGAGGGACGTGAACGGACTGTTCACCAACCTGCACGACCTGCTCATGTTGAACATCTCGGCCAATCGCATCGCTTGGTTCGACTATGCCTTAATTCCCATCGGTCTGCAATGGCTGGACATTCATTCCAATCAAATTGAAACGCTGGGCAACTATTTCGAACTGGAAACGGTGCTCAAGCTCCGGACACTGGACGCAAGTTCTAATCGAATTTCCGAACTGGTCAGCCTGAGTCTGCCCGACGGCATAGAACTGGTCTACTTGAATTCCAATCTGATCCACCGCATTGCGCCATTTTCCTTCTCGTCCAAGGCCAACCTGACCAAGGTGGACCTGACGGGCAACAAGATGGCCTCGCTGGACATGAACGCCTTCCGCCTGGCCAAGGACCGTCCGCGTCGAACTGTGCCCGAGTTCCGGGTGGCCAACAACCCCTACAGGTGTGACTGTCACATGGAGTGGCTGCTGCGACTGCGCAGTGAACTGGACACCCTGTCACCGCTGGACATCACCAAGGGCCAGTTTCCGAAGTTTGCCGACGCCAAGGACATTGAGTGTGCCGTGGCCTTTGACGGCCAACAGCGTGGGCCGGCCGTGGTGCCGTTGGCCGAAGCGGTGCCCGCCAACTTTCTCTGCCCTTACAAGTCCCACTGCTTTGCCCTTTGCCACTGCTGTGAGTTCGACGCTTGTGACTGTGAAATGACGTGCCCTGAGAACTGTTCGTGCTACTATGACCAAAGTTGGTCCACCAACATTGTGGACTGTTCGGCTTCGCGCCACCTGGCGGTGCCCCCTCGAATCCCGATGGATGCCACCGAACTCTATCTGGACGGCAATAATATTCAAGTGCTGTCCAGTCATGCCTTCATTGGGCGCAAGAACCTGAAGGTGCTTCACTTGAACAGTTCGAACATTGAGACCATCAATAATCGAACGTTCAATGGACTCCGGAATTTGCAAGTCATGAACCTTAATCACAACCGGCTGACCGCCCTTCATGGCTTCGAGTTTGAACGTTTGATCGACTTGGAAGAGTTGTACCTTTCCTACAATCGAATTTCAATTGTGGCCAATAGGACATTTGCAGCTCTCAGGTCGCTTCGTGTTCTTCACCTTGACCACAATTACATCATTGAATTTGACGTTTGGAACATAAATTACAATGTTCAAGTTCGCGATTTACGACTCAGTTCAAACATGTGGTCCTGTGAGTGTACATTTGTGCAAAGATTAACCGAATGGTTGCCCCGCAAGGCGGCCATCTTGTCCGACGGACCGGAAGTGCAGTGTTTCTACAACGAGACCCTCGGACTTCCTCTGATGTACAATTTCAACATGTCCAATTGTATAGTGTACAGTTCAAAGGACCATCATCGCTTGTCGAACATGTTCGGCGCCCAGTTTCACCAGATCAACGTTCAAGACCTGGTGCCCGTCATGGCCATCGGTGGCGCCATCTTTGCTCTAGTTTGTGTCCTGCTCATTGTGGGTCTTGTCTATCGCCGCGAAATGTCCGTTTGGTTCTACTCCAAATATGGCGTCCGACTGAACAGTTCCAAAGGCGGAGCTCGGGAGGAGGAGAAGCTCTTTGATGCCTTCCTCTCGTACTCGAAGAAAGATGAAGCCTTTGTCTCGCAAATACTTGCCCCGGAACTGGAGTACGGCTCGCCCAGCTTCCGGTTGTGTCTCCACTACCGCGACCTTCCGGTGGCCACCGGCTACCTGGCGGACGCCATTGTGGAAGCCATGGACGCCTCGAGGCGCACCCTGCTGGTCATATCTGAAAACTTTCTCCGGGGTGAGTGGTGCCGCTACGAGTTCAAGTCGGCCCACCTGGACGTCCTGCGGTCCACGCCGGCCCACCGACTCATTCTGGTCTTCATTGGCAAAATTGACCCCACGGACATTGACCCCGATATCCGGTTTTGGCTCAAGACCCAAACCTACCTGCAGTGGGGCGAGAAGATGTTCTGGGACAAGCTGCGGTACGCCATGCCCGACATTTCGGCCCAGTCGTCACATTCCAAGATGGCCGCCACGGCCACCACTGGCCGAAAGGGACAAATGCTGCCCACTGCTCCCATGCTCACGTTGCCCATGGAGACAACGAGAGACATGACAGTTGGCGTCCATATTTAAATAAGCGACAGAAATGGTGATCACGTGATACGTGTTTTATTGACATTGATACAATTTTGTAACTTTTTCCTCTCCTCTCTACCTATCTCTGTCTGGTCAGAAAAAAGATAATTTTGACCGCCGAGAAAAAACCTTGTTGTATATTGTAAATAAAAAAGATAATATTATTACGTAAAAGTTCTCTGTTTTGTTGCTATGCGTGAGTCACGCGGAAGCAGAATGGCAAGAGACAAAAAAGGAAGGGTGGCCATTTTGTTATATAAATTGTGCAGGTGTAAAAGGGAGACAGAGAGAAGTACGGGAAACCGGATGTGAGCAAGCCGTTGCGTATGTGAACACAAACAACTGTCATGAGAGGAAGAGAACGGGAGAGGAAGGGCGAGAGGAGAGAGGGAGAGGGAGAGAGACAACATATGCCAAGCACGATGCACGTGCAACAGCACTCTTCGAACGAGTTTTTTGTATGTTATATTATACATTGCATATTATATTATACATACAACAAAAACCGTTGCAAAGGATCGTTTACACTTTCTTATGCACTTCTCTCTTCCCTCTTTTGCTCTTTGTCTCTCCTCCTCTCTTCCTCCAACGTTGCCTCAGTTCATGCAAATTTGTGCATCGAGTGAAAAAAGTGTCTCTCCTCTTTCTCTCTCTCTCTTTGCGAGGGAAAAGAAATTAAATTTCACGCAAAGTAAATACGTGAATTTCATTTTTTATTCAAGATAATATCCGATGGAATTCTGTCTCCCTCTCCCTCTCTCCCTCTTCCTCCTGCTCATGTTTATCTCTTCAATTTTCCCGGTATTTGTAATATTCACTTTTTCCTCTCTTTGCAATATTATCTTTTCGTTCCCCTCTGGAACCTTCGACTTCACTCTCTACCCCTTAACTTGGAGAAGGAGAGAGAAGGGGGAGAAGGAAAGGGAGAGAGCAGAGAGAAATTTACTAACCGTGAAAAGTTTTGCCATATATATCGCATTTAGTTCTGAAACGAGTGCGTAACATGGTGATAGTAATGGTTATATAACTCACCCAGTAACTCGTGCTGGTGCCAGAGAGCAAGGGGGAGAGGGTGAGAAGGAGAGAGAGAGAGAGAGAGCTGTGAAATAAGGTATGACGAGAGGGCTCCCTCTTCTTTCTCTGCCTCTGAGCATATTATACTGCTAGAACATAATATGAAGTCCATCGCTAATGAAGTTAACGCACGTACAGTCGGGTCTCTCTCTCCCTCTCTCCCTCTCCACTGCATGAGTCCATACCACCTGGACTCGTGTTTTGCACGTACTTTTTTACTTACCAACATGAACGAAAGATTGAGGGAAAGGGAGAGAGGGGGAGAGACGGAGAGGGGAGAGGAGAGACAGCTACTGCTCATGCCTACCGGTAGAATAATGGGAGCAAAATTTCATCTTTATTGAATGGCTGCACATAACTGGAACAAATTTGGATTTTGATTTATCTTGTTGTTCGGGAGGAAGGGAGGGTGAGAGAGAGGGAGAGCGAGAGCGAGAGAGATACAGTGCTTGGGATCACATTCAAAGTTAATTTGTAATTTACTCTGAAATATGTTTTATAAAAATTGGAAAAGAAAAGCAATACATCAAACTTGGACGTCCCGAAAGGGAGAGAGGGAGAGCGAGAGAGCAAGAAGGGAAAAGTGTATATCAGGTTTATAAGTGCGCTGTTCATAATGGCTGAAGTCTCTCTCTCCCTCTCTTCTCTCTCATCTTTTTTCCTTCGCTCTCTCGTCTACGTCGATCAAGTAGCATTTATTAAGAGCAAAGTGATATACACTTGATATAACATAATGTGCGCCCAGTAGACTTGTGGAAAATGTGGCAGAGAGAGGGAGAGGGAGAGAGGAAGAGATAGAAGATGATGTAGAATATATTAGAGCCATACCTGCCTGAGGTAGATCAGAGAGTGAGAAGAGAGCGAGAGAGGGATACGTATGAAAACGTTACGTAAGGCAAGGTCGTGAGTTTGCTAAGCGGATGCCGAGGAGTGGTCTGAGTGCTGATGGTGTACAACTATCTCTCTCCTCTCGCTCTGCTCTCTCTCTCCTCTCGCTCTCTCCCCTCATCTAGTTTCGGGTTCGGCGGCTGAACCAGAACTGGGAGAGCGGAGAGGAAAAGGTGACCCCTACTTGCCCCTGGGTGTCTCGTCGGCTCCTAAAACAAGGTGCACACTTCGCACTACCTGTTATACAAGTGACGCTATGACAATAAAAGGAAAACATCCACAGAGAGGGAGAGAGGGAGAGGGAGAGAGAGAGCAACGAAAAATATGCAGGAAGAAAAATTATCATGCGAGTGCAATTTTAACAAACCGTCAATTTGCACGTTTCAAGTGCTAATGAGTGAAGTGAAAGAGAGGCTTGAGAGCGAGAAGGAGAGGGGAAGAGGGAGCGAAAGAGAGCGAGACGGAAATAACAAATATATGAAATAGTCTCTGAAGTATAATTTGATATACAACACAGCCCAAGCCCCTAAGTTTTAAATATGCATTGTGCAACTGGGAGCCGTGTAATTCTTGTTTTGCTCTCTTTCTCTCTCTCTCCCTCCCTCTCCTTGTCTCTCTTCCATCGTGTAAATAGCTGCAGACATCATTGCGTAAAGGCAAGTGCGCAGTATAATTGCATATGGTGGCCATTTTGAAAATGGTAGGCTAATGTGAAAACAAAACTATACAAGGGGGAAAAAGGGAGCGAGAGAGGATCCGAGAAAGTGGCCACATGCATAATATCACTTTATGGCTCCCTCTCTCCCTCTCTCTCTCTCCTCCTTCCCTCTCCCTCTCGCACGTAGTAGGCAAAGTCATTGCGGTCTAGCCGGAGATTCGGAACCCATTTTAACTAGTAGTGAGAAACTCACGAACTACAAAGTGCTATATAAGTTATCTGTTCCCTCTTCCTCTCGCTCTCCCCTCTCTCTCCCCTCTCTCTCTCTCTCTCTCTCTCCTCTCGAGTATCCGGCAGAAATTACTTGTTCTTGGCCAAAACAAAGTAAGTATAGCATAACTACATATTATGACCTGAACCTCGTTAACCAGAGGTAAAAGTACGAAAGGGAGAGAGAGAGGAGGAGGAGAGAGCCGAAACAGCAACATATGTATGCCGAAGTAAGATTCGTCTAAATGACTAACAAAGTGTGAGAGGACATCAAGAAAGGCGAGAGGGAGAGAGAAAGGGAGAGAACGGGAAAAGGTAGCCTTATTATTATCTCTTTTCGGCTACTGGAGTAAGACAATAACTAGGGTTACAGTTTAGCGCCTCGGAGAGAAAGGGCGAGAGAGGGAGAGCGAGAGACAATATCATACTGGTATAGGGTTACTACGTATAGAGACGAAACGTGTCATCATCTTTCGCTATCTCTCTCCCTCTCCCTCGGCTTCTTAGAAACAATGGCCTCTGGGCTCGTTAGTTAACAATGGCAGTTGGGAATAATAAGAAAAGTATAGTGATACTTTGCATGTCTCTTCGCACTCTCCTTATTTTCTCTCTCTCCCTCTCTTCCTCTCGTCCTGCCTCTCCTTATTTTTCTACTCGAGTGACTCTGGGATTTCACCCTAATGGTAATTTAGTCTCATTATATAACGAGAGGTGAGAAAGAATCAGTCAAAGCGTCACTAGTCTCTCTCTCTCTCTCTCTCTCTCTCTCTCTCTCTCTAGCTACCGCTCTTTCTTATATATTTTGTGTCTCACATTCTCAGGTAGTTATAGTCATATTATCTTGAACAAGTAGCCAGCTGCATGTGTGAAGGAGAATAAGGGAGAGAGAGAGAGAGAAAAAGACAGAGACACATTAACAAGGTGATGATAGACCTGAGGGGCAACGTCTCTCTATCTTTTCTCTCTCTCCCTCTCCTTACCATAATACTTGGACGGACCCTCGGGCCAAGGAAAGAGAGGAGAGAGCGAGAGGAGACGAGCAGCAATGGCGACAAGATGAACTACTAAACGTGTCAAGACTATCGATGTGGAACATTAGGATACTTAGATAGAGACTCCCTTTCCCTCTCCTCTCTCCCTCTTTTCTCTCTCCCTTGAAATGACTGTTTCTCTTTTTTCTATGGCCAAGTATAATCTAATGCGTTCTGCATAAAATTGCCAATGCAGAAAAAAGACGGAAGAATCTCGATAGGAGAGAATTTTTTATTTCTCGCTCTCTATCTTTCTCTCTCCCTCTTTCTCTCTTCCTCTCTTGCCTTTAATTTACAGCTGTGATCGAGTAGTATAGTTAGGAAACTTATATATATGATGAGAAGCATGCCGACAGATTTGCTAAAACAACCCCTGGACTGGTTCTGGCCGTATAATAATATGCGCTTCTCTCCCTCTTCCTTTCCCGCTCTCTCTCTCTCCCTCTCGCTCTCTTCCATGACTAGCTCTTGGCTCGTTAGTCTTATATAATTTTCAAGTGATAGAGAGACGCCGACCTGTCAGTGAATAATAATAAGTTTTCGAGAGACTCAACGAAATGGCAAAGAGGAGAGAGAGAGAGGGAGAGAGAGCGAGATACTCTCCCCTCGTTCGCTCACACCAGTGTGAGAATTGCTTTTGCCTCTAAGGAGGCAGAGAGGGAGAGAGAACTGGTAGAGGAGAGGGAGAGATGGCCAGGGAGATGCAGACAAGCCAACTATGGAAACAATGCAATGAACAGAATCAGTATGGCATGTATGTGAGAAAGGCACAAAGAGAGGAGAGAGAGAGGGGAAAAAGAAAGAGAGAAAGAGAAAGACTTTTCAGTTTACTTTCTTGATCAGCTATACCATCTCTCCAGGTCTACTTCTATGTATGAATAATGTGCAGCTGTTGTATCCTTGCTAGGGTGAGAGAGAAGGGAGAGAGCGAGAGAGGGAGAGAGACGTGCCAAAGCGAGAGATGTAAAGACAGAGGGAGGGAGGGCGAGAGAAAGAGAGGGACCTAAGGCGGGCCGTGCCCAAGAAGAATCCTAACGTTGAGCCGAGGCAGGCAAAGTGGAGCCGACAAGCTTCTCAGCCTGAGGCCATTTTACGCCACTATCAGTGTTTTTTCTTCTTCATCTCTCTCTCTCTCTCTCCTCTCACTCCACCATTTCTTCTCTCTTCTTTTACTATTCAGTCAGTCCTCCTTTTGCCTCTCCATCTCCCAGGCTCTCCTCTCTTTTCCATCAGGTTTTCTCTACTATGCGCCCTTCTCACGATGTATAATATATATTGATAGTTGAGCAATCTCTTTCCCTCTCCTCTCTTCTCTCTCTCTCTCTCTCTCTCTCTTTCGTTCTCTCGATCTTTTCTATCGTTTCGTTTCGTCTCCCAGTTAAT
This sequence comes from Halotydeus destructor, assembly GCA_022750525.1. Classification (NCBI taxonomy): domain Eukaryota; kingdom Metazoa; phylum Arthropoda; class Arachnida; order Trombidiformes; family Penthaleidae; genus Halotydeus; species Halotydeus destructor. Next base: position 110,890 of record JAIUWE010000005.1, read on the forward strand.
ATTAGTTCGTGCAAAGCGTTACTATTACAAAGCTTGTATCCGAATATGATGATGCAATGTATGGCTGACCAAAGGAATGAGCGGAGAGAGAGAAGAGGGAGAGAGAGAATAGAGAGAGACAAGATACGTGTAGGATGTGCATGTGGAGAGAAAGTCGTCTACGAGTCACTTGATGATGATGATGCTTTTTCTAGGCGATGATGACTGACTTTCGCATCATTTAAGGACAAGTACATCGAGTAGTTTCTTTCACTTTCCCTCTTTCTCCCTCTCCTTCTCTCTTTCTCCCTCTTGCTCTCTTGGTCCGTGTCTCTTCTTTCTGTCTTCCTCTCGCTACAACTATTCACATACCATTCATGCCCTGAGTTTCTTGAGTCTGAGTACGCCGTCTATGGCGGCTCCACTATCACAGCGGCACCTATTTCGTGGCAAGTCTCTCCCTCCCCTTATTTCCTCTCTTTCCATTCCTTCTTCCTCTCGCTCTCTCAGTCCTTCTCTCTCACTTAATGATTCTAGAATGACTCGGCGTTTCCTCTTCTTTTTTATACACAACTGATATCAAAAACTGATCGAAACCAAATATGCGCCGCTCTCCCTCTCTCGCTCTCTGCCTCTCTATCTCTTGCTAAGTTGGTCTCAAGCATATTATCACAGCAAAGAAGAAATATGAGAGAGAGAGAGAGAGAGAGAGAGAGAGAGAGAGAGAGAGCAAGAGGCAGCTATATGAGAGAAGAATGAACTCAAAACGTCGACGTCATCTTCAGCCACTGGCTTCTCTCCCTCTCACCCTCTTCCTCTCTTGTCTCCATCTTCCTCATCTCTCCCAGGTTTAAATTAAAGTGGAATCTGAGTAGAATATATACGATGCTGAGATATGTCAGAGACGGCAGGGAGAGAGGGAGGGAAAAGGGCGAGAGGGAGAGGGCGATACAGAGAAGTTTGCCTTGATGAAGCCAAGTTGAGTTGATAGTAGACGCTTCATCTTGAAGATGATGTTGAGCAACAAGATGAGAGAACGGAACAAAAATCAATTGAATATCCCTCTCTCTCTCTCTCTCCCTCCCTCTCGCCTTCGCTCTTCTCCCTCTTTGAAAGTATCCTAGGCCGTCATCAGCACTTGGAGTACCGCAGCAGCTCCTGTTCATTTTATATATAGTGTATAACTCGAGAGGAAGAGGGAGAGCGAGAGAGACCTTTCAGTTAACTACCCGCTGTGAGCTGAACTGTTCAGATGACTGCACGAGCCAAGGACGAGAGACAAGAAGAGAGAGAGAGGCAAGGAGAGAAGGAGAGGGCGAGAGATAATATTGCCTTCGTTCCGTATACTGTTGAAACGTTCAGGAAACAAGTCATTTGAGTCATTAACGAAGGGCTGATGCGGATGCTGTTCACTAGAGAAGAGAGGGAGAGATGGAGAGGGAGAGAGAGACGCGTGCAAGTTGGCTGGGAAACTTCGCGGATCTTCTTTTCAGCTCTCTCCCTCTCCCTCTGTCCCCTCTTTCCCTCTGGTTGGCTTCAAAGTTAATACCATCTCTCGCCTACTATTATTATATTCTTATCTTGACCGTGATCAAGCCCATATTGGGTCGTCACTAGTCTCCCTTCTTTCGTCTCCTGCCCTCTCCCTCTCCCTCTTCCCCTTCTCTAGATGCTTAATAAAACGTTTATATTATATAACCTCTCGACCAATTGAGCGTCAAAGTCAGTTTTAATGCCTCACAGTAATTAAGTTGCCGCTTCTCAATGCTGGCTTTATGTGTTTAGCCCTCAGAGCCTGAAAGAGGCGAAGGGAGAGAGGAGAGCGAGAGAGATAGACAAAAATCCTTGGAGCGACGTATATTCATTTTATGCCCCATATGCGAGCACTGGCTTATCTGTTTCTCTCTCTCTCTCCCTCTCTCGCCTATTTCTGTTTCTCGTTTCCAATAGTATATTCCATACACTTGACAATCTGGGAGCGAGAGGAATAAAGCGAGAGATGGCGAGAGAGAGAGAGAGGAGGAGAGAGAGCGACAGACTTTTATACTTCAGTAGTTTTATATGAGAGCGACATTCCAGAGAGACTTTGCAGAGGCTTTAGATTCACGAATTAGCTAATGTGACTGATAGACCGAAAGAGAGAGAGAGAGAGAGAGCACGAGACTTCACTTTGTCCATATAGAGACACTGCGAGAGCGAGAAGGAGAGAGGGGAGAGATTGGAGACATGTCATATTGGAAAATATGCAAAGGCTGGCAAGTTAATCAGCTCAAGGAATAGAAAACCTCGTGCTGAGTTTGTGATGAGGATGAAAACATCTCTAGTTCGGCCACCGAATTTTGTCTCTCCCTCTCTTCCTTCCCTCTCTCTCTCCCGAACATAATCACTAGTCATTCTATATAACATGCAATCTAGTTCCTATTTGGTTAACTCACGAATTTTCTCCCTCTCTCCTCTCAAACACAGAATCTCGCAGATTTCATTTACTACACAAAAGTATAAATAGTCTTCGCTCTGAAAGAAAAGGAGATAAATAAATAGAGAAGGAGAGAGGGAAGAGGGAGAGAGAGCGAAATCTGTAAAAGAAGTCTTTCAAGATGTATGTTTACTCTCTCGCTCTGAAGGAAGACCCTTTGTAGATGAACACGACTAATGTACATTATATTTGCAGCAGCGTAGAATCAACATTAATGTTAATGTGAAGAAGAGAGGGGGAGAGCGAAAGGGAAAGAGAGGGAGAGAGCGAGAGAGAGAGAGAGAGTTGTAGAGCAAAGCAAAGTAAAGTCTATTAATGTAAAATGTTCGCAATCAAATAAACTTCAGCGGAATTCATTTATCATACATTAGTTAGTTAATAAAGTCGAAGTAGACTTATCTCGCTCTCTCTCTCCCTCTTCCTCTATCCCTTTCTCTTCTATTTTCTTCCTCTCCCCCTTCTCTTTGGAACAGCTCAAATATAAATGATATTAAAATGAAATGAATTTGCAATATTACTTAATAAAACATTCCTGAAAACTTGTATTATGCTTTTAAAAGTGGGCTTAAAGAGTAAATGAAGTACAGTGAGAGATCGAGAGAGAGAGAGAGAGAGAGAGAGAGAGAGAGAGAGAGAGAGAGAGCGAAAGAGAGATTAACAATGTGTTCACTTGAATGTATGACGAGTTTTTTACTTGTGAGAAACGTAATTATGGAAAAATGAATTATGACTTTGAATAGAAACAGATTTGTTGATTCAGTCCATGATTTAGACTACAATTTAGAGCAATTAGAAGTACAATTAAGGTGAGTGATTAGGAACAAGGGATAGTGAGAGCGAAAGAGGGAATGCGAGAAAGGAGAGCTGATCTCTAATCCTTTCTTTGCGAGGGAGTTTCAAGGACCTGTCCCATAAAAGGGACCGTTTTACAATAACATTTCTGAACTACATATTATGTATTCTCGGCGAAAGTTTAATACGAAAGATTGCTCTCTCTCTCTCTCTCCCTCTTTCTACCGAAAGGAACAAAGAAGGAATGACTGAGAGAGCGAGAGATCAAGATGTGAAAACTTGTGATGAAGCCAAAGCCAAGTGGACTTTAATTTTTGACCTGAATGGTTTGCTGTAAGCGAGAGACAGTGAGTAGAAGAGGGGAGAGGGAGAGAGGAGAGAGATGGAGAGCGAGGGCGTGACAAGGTGTGGGTGAGAGCTGCAGAGGTATTTTGTCACTGTCACCGTGACTTGGCATAGACAGCGAATGTTTCTAAACAAATGGCCCCTCTAATATTCTTGGAATTCTTTCATCACGCTAGTGTCATGACACGTTCCAAATTATATTTACCTAGAGCAATGACAGGGACCTGTTATTAATTGCAGAGGCTGAAGTATGGAAAGGGAGCGAGAGGGAGAGAGAGAGAGAGAGAGACAGCTCAAGGGTTTCGAGTAATAATACAGCAAGAGCAAGGTCATTGGTGAAATTGACGACATTGAAATATTGACAGTGGTAGAGACCACTTCTCTAAGCAAACTTCAACCATCTCTCGCTCTCTTCCTCTCGCGCTCCCTCTCTCCTCTCTCCCTCTCCCTAACTCATTTTTCTCCCTCTCCTCAGACACCCACTTAAAATTGTTTCATAATAAAATTTCGTGATGCCCAAAGTGAATCGGTTCATTAGGTATTCAAAGTGTATCGCTGCTCCAAGGTAGGAGAAAAGAGGAGAGGAAGAGGGAAGAGGAGAGGAAGAGCGAGAGATGGCCAGAGAGTGGAGCCTTTCAGCTCCTGGTTTATGTTATCCTATACTTATATCTACATACATAAAACCATTCTCTGGCTCTTTCCCTTCTATGACAGGCCGCTAATGGTCCGTGTCAGTTATATTCATCTCTCCCTCTCGCGCTCTTGCTCTTCCCTTCCTTTTCCTCCTCAACTCTTTTAATTAAAATCGTTTTTGGCGCCAAAGCTGCAAATTTTCTCTCTCTCATAAACTTGGTGTTCAACGCTTACTTAACTCGCTTTATGAATAACACAATATTCTCTGGAATATTCATTCAATTTTTATACAGTAGCTAAGCCGAAGCAATCTCTCTCTTCTTCCCCTTTCTCTCTCTCTCCTCTCCCTCTTGTAAAATTTCTTTTTCCTCGATGTTACTTTGGCCTTTGCTCGTCAGCCTAAAGTTTGCCTCTCAGCTATTGCTAAGCAACTAAAGGCAGCGAGAATGAGGCACATGAGGAAGAGGGGAAGGGGGAGAGGGAAAAGAGAGCAGAGAGAAAGAGAGAGGGAGAGAGAGAGGTAAACTGTAGTTAGCTGGTAAAAGCTCATAGCTCTGGGCAAGGGGATGGCGAAAAGGAATCTCTCTGCCTCTCGCGCCTCTTTGCTAGGCTCTTGTTCGCACTTGCAATTAATGCAGAGGCACGGTTCGTTCTCTCCGACTATACACATGGAGACAGAGCTGCAGCTACAGAAAGAGGGAGAGAAAGAGGGAGAGAGGGCAAAGGAGAGAAAGAGAGCGCCGAAAATTGGCAGAGAGAGATGGAGTGGAGAGGGAAAACACTGGCTCTATGAGTATAGTGTACTTCTAGAAGCTCATTTCCTACACAACTGCTGAGAAAAGTAAGAGGAACGGAGATAGAGAGAGAAGAGAGGGAGAGGGAGAAAGCAAGTTGCCCTTTGGACTACAGGCAATAAATGGTTCAGTGCGAGAGGGCATGTTACCCTTCTGTCTCTCCCCTCTCGCTCTCCTTTCTTTTTATGTTGTGACCAGATTGAAAAGTCTAGTATTAACGAAAATGGTGTAAGGGAGGAAAAAAGTAAAAGAAGGAGCGCTTGAGAGGAAGAGGGGAGAGAGGGAAGAGAAGGAAAGTCGTTCAAGTAGTACTAGATGTGAGTGTATATTGACCAGCATGGTGAAACTTTTTACGGTTAGATATATGGTTCTGACATATACGCGAAGTGTGTGTATGAAAGGGGAAGAGAGGGAGAGGAGAGAGAGGGAAAAGAGACGAGGCCGAGAAAAATAGGCAAGGGAATTTCAGCCATAGAAGGAGGGAAGAGGGAGAGGAAAGAGCATACGGAGAGCGGAATATCTTTTTATGAGCCTGTTTCCTGCCTTATTTTGACCGTCAGATAGGATGGCTTGTTCACAGCCTGTCCCTCTCTCGCTCTCTCCCTCTCTCTCCCTCTTTGGCTCTCTTTGCCTAAAGCTCATTCATGCTGGACTTATCTACGGAATGAGTCTTATAAATTATATTACTTTGAGCCTCTGATAAGACGAGAAAGCGAGAGGCGAAGAGCGAGAGAGGGAGAGATAGAGACAGATAGACAGAGACTCACAGGCCAGCGACATTGCCTCGAGCATTGGCAACTTTCTACATCGTTTCGTCTCTCCCTCTCTCCCTCTCGCTGCGTCTCTCTCCCCTCTCTCACGTATACCGTGGAGACAATGTAGTTGGACATGTCTCAACTTATTATTGTAGTTGTCTTATAGGTTGAACACACATGAGATAGAAGGGAAGAGAGGGAAAGAACGAAGTAAGGAAGTGCGAGAGCGAGAGAGAGAGGGGCAGAGAGGGAGAGACGGAGAGAGAATTTCCCGTGGCAAAGAACATAGCAAAATGAACATGGACATTGTTAGAACTAACTGATGTTCTATCGAGCGGCTTCAACTACTTGAAAGGTTTCCCTCTCTCCCTCTCCCTCTCTTTCTTGCTCTCGTCGCTTCGCATTGAGCCAAGTTCGAACTTGTACAAACTGTGGCAAATGTTCTGTGTCTTGTTCGAAGTCCACACATTTGAAAGGCTTCGATCTGAATAGAACATGTTCAGCGTTCGAACTCCGAGCAAAGAGAGGGAGAGAGAGGGAGAGTGAGAGATAGAGGAAAGAAAGCGAGGGAAGGAAATGAAGATTGAGGAGAACCGACAACGGCACAGATGGAAGTAGTGAGTGAGAGAGGAGAGAGAGGGGGAGAGAGAGGAAAGAAAGAGAGCGAACAAGATGGACGAAGAGTGAAAAGGAATGTTCAAAGTTCGAAGACAATGTCCGCCTCGTGCCAATAAGAACATCCGTCCGAAAGGCTGACAATATTATTTGTCAAGTTATGTCCTGAGTTCTTAAGCGTCTCTCCCTCCCGCTCTCTCTCTCTCTCTCGCCCTCTCTTCAGTTGGCCGCCGTTAATGGAATTATGTCCATAGAGAATAGATAGAATGTTCAAGAGATTACTTTCCGAAAGGGGAGGAAGGAGGGAGAGAGATATAGAGGGAAGAAGCATTCAAGGATTAGAATTGACAAAGAAGATCAAGTCGTCAAAAGGTTCTTACGGACATTTCTTTGGACATATTTTCTTTCCTCCTCTCTCTCCCTCTCGCTCTCTCCTCAATCACGGCCGCTTCTCTCAATCGCCTTACCTCACTAGTCTTTCTCTCCCTCTTCTTATCTATCAGTTGTTGGACTTCTTCCGTATTAACTATTCCCTTCTCGTTCCCTCTCTCCCCTCTCTCCCTCTCTCTCCCTCTCTATCTCTTTGCACGGTCAATCTCAACTTGGTCTCTGGTCAGTATCTCTGAATCATGTCTCACTCGATGGGCTTCCGAGCGTCTAACCAAGTGAAAGATTTCTCTCCCTCTCTCTCTCCTCTCTTTCTCTGTCTCTTCGTCTGAAGCCATCTTGGTCTTAGCAACTGTTCCATTCAATTGACGCATCAAACCGTCGAAGAGGGAGAGGGAGAGAGAGAGGGAAAGATTTGGTGACAAATAATGAGAAGGCAGAAAGGAGACTCCAAGTCAAGCAAGAATGATTTGCAGAGAAAGAGAGTTCATTGTGACTTGCAAGGTCTCTCTCGCCCTTCCTCTTGCTCTCTCCCTCTTGCCCTTCTCTCGGCTTCTCTTTGGTGCAGCCCTTGAGCTCCTCTCTCTCTCCCTCTCGCTCTTCTCTCTCCCTCGCGAAAGACGTTCCTTTAGTCAGCAAATATATTTCAAAGGATCATCCTGCAGCTTTTTCAGTGCCATTGACTGTGCATGAGACAGCGATATATTCCATAGAAATAACTTTTCTCTCTCCCTCTCTCTCTCCCTCTTCTCTCTCTCTTGCTTTCCCTCTGCACAAGTACGTATAACCTAATATGCTATGCATAGGAAAATACACAGACATTATTTTGTACATGACCCAGGGCTTTTTCTCTGTCCCCTTTCTTTACTGACAAACTGCCTTTCGGCTCCGAAGAGAGCGAGAGGCAAAAAAGTTGAGAGAAGAGGGAGAAAGGGAGAGAGGAAGAAAGGGAGCTCTGAAATCTGTGTTGCTGTTCTTAGTCAGCAAGAAAAAAAGAATGTCTCGCTGAGCAAGGATGAGATGCCTCTTGCAAGACACTTGGCTTCCAGCTTGTCTCTGTCCCTCTCTCTCTCTCTCGCCTTCTCCCTCTTCCTCTCAGTGCCAACTGGTCAAGCTGCTACTAGACATGTTTAGCATATTCACTTTTTTACAAAGTACAGGAAGCGCCACATCGAGAGAGGGAGAGCGAGAGAGGGCGGGGGAGAGGTTGGCTTGAACGACATGTTGACCGAGAGGAAGAGGGAGAGAGAGAGGGCGCGAAGTGGACATGTTTTTCGTCACCGGATGAGAGCAAAGATGACATAGAACACGTGATGCACGCTCTCAATATGGCATAATATATATTCAAGCTCTATCTCTCTCGCTCTCTCCCTCTCTATGGCCCTCTCCCTCTCTGTCATTAGCGGACGACGTAAAAGCAAAAGCATGTCGTCAGACCAACTAATTCAAACTTGTCGCTCCCTCTCAGCCTCTCCTTTCTGTCTCTCTGTGCCTCTTTCTTTCCCTCTCCGCTTTGACCAGCCTTCATGTTGACTGTCATAGTATAATATAGTCTTGACCATATAGCAAAAATTTGTCCCTGCTCAGCAAGCTACAGAGAGGGGGAGAGGAGAGAGACTGTCTTCCGTATATTTGCTTGGTCAGCACCATTGGGCAAACACAAGCCTCTCATTACATCCAGCCGGACAGAGCGAGAGATGGAGAGAGAGGGAGAGAGGAGAGCAAGAATGACCAGTGGCCACTTTCGTCTCTCAGTACAAAGCGCCAGATGTTCGCTGAACATACAGTTTCTCTCTCTCCTCTCTCTCTCGCTCTTATTTTTCTCACTCCTCGGGCCACCTTGGGCGAGCTAAGGCGTAAACTAGAGGAGAGAGCGAGAGAGGAGAGCGAGAGGGCAACTGTCGAAATAGCAGCTTCCAGTCTCAACACCTAACCTAACTAAATCTCAGTCGTCTCTCCTTCAATTTGCATGCAAACACAGTTTCATGCAAACAGCGTCTCTCTCTCTCTTTCTCTCCCTCCCGTTCCCTCTCCCTCTCGCTCTCTGAGTTAGTAAATACGTCAAAGCTGCGTCTTACTATATTTTTACTAACTCAGACTTTTTCTCCTCTCTCGCCTCTGACCGTTCGTCTTACTATACATACAGATTTTCTCATTTCAATGTTTGTGGTCAGAGAGAATTGCGAGAGGGAGAGGGAGAGAGAGAGGAGAGAGATGTCAGAAGCAAATGCCAAAGGCAAACTTTGAAAAGAAATATATTAAGATTTTTCACGCATAGAAAATATATATTGAAATGGTAAGAGGCGTATATTATTAGAAAAGTAAACCTTTTTATACATGGTATTTTTGTTCAAGCTGAGAGAGAAGGGAGAGAGGGAGAGGGAGAGCGAGCCCACAGAGATGGAGAATAGGTTTCTTTTTTCACGGTTCATTTCTATGTGCTTTAGAAACTTACACAAATGTGGGGAATAAGAAATATTCTCGCGTGTCTATGTGAGAAAGGCGAGAGAGAGAGAAAGAGAGAGGAGAGAGCAAAGGAGAGGAGGGAGAGCAAGAGCGAGCGAGACAGCATGTTGACCGACAGCCTGAGTGGGCTGAAAAAATTCTTTTCTGTGCGAATGGTATTTAATGTCACTCTGAATTCTGCTTCTCTCTCTCTCCTTCCCTCTTGCTCTCGTTCATCCTCTCTTTCCGATGACTTTGACGTGCACAGAGTTTTTATACTGTTTAGATTGCATTTGATAAAAGAAAGATCTCTGACGTATCTCTATTTCTCTCTCTCTCTCTCTCTCTCTCTTTCGCTCTCTCCATCCCAAGCTCTTGATCCGAAAGATGAAATTGAAATATTCTTTGGGAATGTGCAGCTGTGATTATGTAAGACCTGAGGATGAGAGAGCGAATGAGAGGGAGAGAGAGGGACGAGAGAGATATAATTTTTCTGGGCCTAATTCTCTTAGTTCTAACTCCTAATCCATCACATGCACGGTATAAATAAATCGACAGGAAAATCTTCGCTCTCTCTCTTTCTCTCTCTCCCTCTCTCTCTCCCTCTCTTCTCCAGTCTTGTCATGCGTCTCTGATACACATTTCGTTTTTCATAATACGCTAATTCCTCTCTCGAGAGAGGAAAGAATGTGCCCTCGTCTCAGATCATGACACTCAATTATTCAAGGAATTTGTCTTGGAAATTGCGAATATTAATTGAAAAACAAAGAAAATAATTGCCGACATATATCTGTATTTTGAACAATACCTGAAAACATCCTTCGAGTGAATACGTTTATGTTTGATTTAATTTTCAATAGTTTCTTTTATTTTCAGGTTCACCTTCACTTTGAATTGTGTTTTCAAAATAGTGATTCTGAAAGGGAGAGGGAAAGAGGGAGAGAGAGAGACATTTTAGATGAGGTATTGTGTACATGAGATGTGTAGAGAAAGAGACGAGTATGAATGAGTGTGTCCAGTGGGCTTGGCCGTGAGTCACGTGAGAACAATGGTGGAAATCATTGACCACTTTGTGGTCAAACAAGTGCTGGTCACGCAAATGGTTTGTCTCTCTCTCTCCCTCTCCCTCTCTTTCGCTCGGCTACGACAACAATGGCTGCAGCCAGGCTCGGCGTGGAAAATATATATTGTACCTCAATATAAATTATACACAATGAGTGAACAGTTTTAGGGAGAGAGGCTCAAAGAGAGAAAGATAGATCGAGAGCGAGAGAGGGAGAGAGCGAGAGGGAGAGAGAGAGCGAACAGTGAACAGAAGCGCGATTCACTTGAATGGTTTTCATCCAACAGCTTTATTTTATTCTAGTAATATACAACATTTGGCTGTCAAGGTCTCTCTCTCCCTCTCTTGCTCTCTCCCTCTCCTCTCTCTCTCTCACTCGTTCTGCCATTTGCTCTTTTCACTATTTGTTATTATTCTTCAATGAACTTTTATATTATTCTACATATTCAGAGTGAAATGATGCATGATATTCCTGAACTAGTTTTCTCTCTCGCTCTCTATATCTTTCTTTTCTCACTCTCACTATCATTCTCTCTCTCTCCCTCTCTTCCCCTCTCCCTCAAAAGAATAAATGACCCCACCTTCATATCATGAAATGAAGCTATACTAATTTCATGACCTCTCTTCGTTTCGTTCGCTTCATCCCTCTCTCGCTTTCAGCATTGCAAACAAAAAACTCTATTCTAATGCATATTACAGTAATTAGTCAGAGAGTGAGAGGAAGAGAGATAGACGCAGAGGAAGAGAGGGAGGGCGAGAGAGAAGAGAGAGAGAGAGCCGTGCAAAATTAGCCATTAGCAATTGTCTGAATACGGTTAATAGTGCATAAAAATAATAGTCTTCGCATTGAAAGACAAAGGCGATTATGCGTTTATATATCCTCTCTCTCTCGCTCTCTTTCTCTCCCATTTCCCTTTTCTTTGCTCACTATTGTGAATTCACAAAATGGTTTCACTTCTTTGTTTCCTTCGATCGGATTTTCAATTGAACAGTTCTAAAAGTGTGCAAGCTCGAAACGAGCCAGAGAGGGAGAGAGAGGGAGGAAAAAGTCGAGCTCACGTTGTGCTCTCGTACATTGTTTGCCTTGTAGCAGTTGGAGAGAGCAAGAAAGTGGAAGAGGGCGAGAGCGAGAGGGAAAGAGAGAGAGAGAGAGAGAGCAACTAAGCTGCGGTTCAAACTCCCCTTCGGCTTTGTTCTCTGTGTGATCACGAACTGGAACTGTTCAAACTATTCGAACATTTGGAATTCTTAAGCTGATTCCATATGCTAAGCTGGCACAGAGACGAAGGCCTCTCTCCTTCTTCTCTCTCCCCCTCTCTTTCTGTGAATTCGATAGAGGGAAAGTAGAACACAATCGAAAGCCGGAAAAGGGCGACTATGAACATGCAAAGGGCGGTCCGCGACTGTTACTGGGCCGGAGCGTTGATCTAGAACTGTTCAGTCGCTTGTAATCATCAAAGTTCTAGAGTCAGAGTGTACAAGTTCGACGCTGTGTCGGAACTTCCTTGGTTCAGATTAACTTTCGAAGTCACTCAAGTGAGGAAAGCGAAGCGAGGAGAGAGAGAAGGAGGAGAGAGAGAGGGAGCGAAAGGCTGAAGCTCTAAATAAGTATTTCATTCATTAGGCGGCTCAATGATTCTCTCTTCCGGTTCTCTCTCTCTCTCTCTCTCTCTCTCTCTCTCTCTCTCTCTCTCTTCACTTGTTCTGTCTTTCGGAATGTTCAGGAAAGTTCTTGGTTCTGTTTGAGGGCAGTTTGAATTGCTGGGCGGACAAGATAGAACAAAAAGGAAACAGAGAGCGGGAGGGAGAGAGCAAAGTAGAGAGAGAGGACTCGAAAATCGAAGTCAAAGGCCTCATCATAATTCGAAGCACATAGACTCGCTGAGAGAGCGAGAGAGAGAGAGAGAGAGCGCGCTCGAGAGATGGCCTCTTGCGAAGCCATCGCTTTCTTTTCGCTCTCCCTCTCGCTCTCTCCCTCTCCTTCACTCACTCAACTCTCCAAATGGTTCTGTAGTACCATCATAGAACGGTTCACGTTTGCCGGTCCGTTCTGGCTTCGAGTTTGTACATACACTACCGGCTGGTGTATGTTCGCTACTTGAGAGAAGAAAAGAAATACACAGAGGGAGTGAGAGGACGCCGAAGAGAGGTAGAGGAGAGAGCGAGAGAGAGAGAGGAGCGAGTTTCCTCTCTTGAGGTTCGAGGGAAATGTTCAAGAAAAAGGACTCTGAGTAGAAGCATGAGAGTAGTATAGAGAAATATGCTCACGTCCTCTCCCCTCTCTCGCTCTCTTCCCCTCTCCCTCTCGTGCTGCCTCTTCTAGTCTTCTATATTCTAGAAAAGAAAGCCGGATATCGTTGCATTCAAGCAGCTCTAGAACAGTTCCAAATTATTCCAGAGACGTCTAGGCTGTTTTATATTCACTTTGCTTTGCAAATGTTCTATTCTCTCTCTCCCTCTCTCCTCTCGTTCCACTCGACTTGAATGTACAATACACCCAAACATGGAAATGTGTCCAGCATTACGAAGTCAAACAGTTCTAGAACTCGAAAGTCGAACGCTATGGACAAGTCAACTGTCGTGTCTAAGTTTCGTTCTTTTCTCTCCCTGGCTCTCTTCCTCTCTCTCTTCCTCCTCTCTTCCTTCAACGTATACGAGTTACAGAAAGCACGTAGAATCCACCTTTTAATGGCGTACAAGATGTCTCCCCATGATTTATTGTCTTCGACTACATGTGCTGATTGCACAATGAAGTGATCTCCTCTCCTCTCCCTCTCTTCCCCTCCGCTCTTTCCTTCGACGCATATCCAGTTTTTATTCTGAGAAACTTTTTTCCACTTCTTTTATTGTCAAAGGGAACCTTTCCTGTTTCTCTCTCACTCTCATCATCTTCTCAGCTTGACGAAATAGTTAAGATCTCGATGTCTTTGTCTCTGAGAGGGGAGAGAGAGGAGAGGAGAGAGGGAGACATAGCGCATGCCTTAATTGCTGAGAGAGGCAATAAATTCAATTTAAACGAACAACTTTATTTTCTCTGGTCATGGGCATTCTCTCGGTCACGGGAGAGACGACGAATGAGAGGAGAGGGAGAGAGCGAGAGGGAGAGAGCTGGACGCCGTAAAGAGAGACTTGGAAACCCTAGAGGCTCATCTTTCTTTTTCTATCTCTGTCTCATTCTCATGTAATCGGCTCAAGCAATCTAGAGAGTCATTTAGCGACCAACATAGTGTGACCAGGTAAGAGGACGAGAGCGGAGAGGAGGCGAGAGGGAGAGAGCGAACACGGACATAAAAAGCCGGAGAACCCTGGTTTTCTTAATAGTCCCAATGAAACGTTCGACTCTCTCGCTCTCCCTCTCTCGGAATCTAGTCGACTAAGGAGTGGAAAGAGAGAAAGTGAGCGAGACAATGAGACGAGCACACTGACCAGCGAATAAGGAAATTAAGCCCGAGAAATAGAGATGGTCAAAGTAAACTAGAGACCAATGGAGTGCGCGAGAGGCAGAGAGGGAGGGAGGGAGAGCAATGAAGAAAAGCATGAAAGATAAATGATAGTTGGGCATGAGGCGAGAGAACGATTATTTGCGTGAGGCACGCTCTCTCTCTCTCTCCTCTCTCTGCCTCTTGCTCTGAGTCTGAAAAGTATACAACTGCCACAAATGTAAAATACAGTGAAGAAATACACGGCAGGTTGTATTCAAATGTGTTGAGAACATCCTGCTGTTGGCCTCGAGAGATCAGGAGGGAGAGAGGAGAGGGGAGAGAGAAATCGCGAGCCAGAGAGTGAGAGAGAGAGACATAAATAAATTGTCTTTTTCCTTCATACACTTGTTACATGATGTTCGTGAGTGCTAATTATTTCTGTCACTTGCGCTTTCATACTGTACAAGAAATAGCAGTGACGGAGAGACAGAGGGAAGGGGAGAGAGAGAGAAGAAAAAAGAGAAAGAAACAATTCATTTTATACAGTGACTCAAGTGTGACTTTGGTGGCTATTAGGAGGGCGACAATTGAAGAAAAAAAGAGCGAGAGGGAGAGAGGAGAGAGAAAGTGAAAATTGTTTCATGTCATGTTATGTGAGAATCTCTAGTTAGGTGAAATCATACAATTGTCTGAGACATTTCTCGCTTTCTCTCTCTCTCTCTCCTCTCTCTCTCTGTCCTGCTTTTTCCTCTCGCTAATGGATTCCTTTGTTGACTGTGTATCTAGTCACATGACAGGTGACAACTGAGTGAACAAAGAAAATCAACGGCGACGAGAGAGGGAGAGAGAAACAGTTCATGCGCTCTCTTGCGTCTACCCAACATTTAGTTTCGCCGAAACTGCGAGGAGAGAGATCCCTTCTCCCTCTCCTTCGCTCCTCTTCCAAGAATTGCGAGCCAAGTTCTGCTTCATTTTCTTGTTTGACTTGAAATATAAACCATGGGAAACTTCATCATCTCTGAGTGAATGTAAAGAAGACAGTGAGAGAGAGGGGAGAGAGAGAGAGAGAGACGAAGAAGCCATACATGACATGAAGATGGGCGACAGATAGTGACAGAGGGAAAGGAAGGAGGGGAGAGAGGAGACGAGGGAGAAAAACGAGAATCCTTCTATATTTATTCAATGGATATACAAGGAGAGAAACTGGCTCAGTTTGTGTTCACATAGATGACTGTGTTTGCACTTGATACCTAAGAAAGCTATAGCAGAGGGGACGAGGAGAGGAGGGGAGAGAAGAAAAGAGATAGAGAGGAAAGGAGAAGGCTCATGATTACGGATTAGCGTCATAGTGTATATAATTTAGCAGTTTCTTCTAGAGACAAATAAAATCCGAGCGGCAACTTGTATATCGCCATAACCGAAGAAATCTTCATCCATTACTCGCTCGCAGTCTTCCAGGAAGATGAGCGAGAGAGGGAGAGAGAGAGGAAGAGGGAATGATGACCTCGTCAGTATCGGAACTCTGCCATAGCGGTAATGTGGGAACTAATCGCGACTGGTCGCCATTTAATTGACGGCTCTAGCATTGCTCATGCAATATCATTCTTTCCCCAAGATGCACTAATGAAATGGTCCCTTGAACTCAAACAAATTCGCTCGCTCTCCTCTCTCTCTCTTTCCCTTGAGTTGCCAACAATCGATTCGAATTTATGGTATGTCATGTTTTTAACATAGTTGTCAGTTGTACATTCTTGTTTAATGACACATAAATATATATGCGAACGAATAGCTAAAGAAGGAAAGAGCAGAGGGAGGGAGAGCAAGAGAGCAAAGGACAAATCGTTTGAACGAAAGAACAGTAGTACGGAAGAGAGGAGAGAGAGAGAGGGGGAGAGACGACATACTAAAACTGGTGCCCGAAGGTTCGCTTCATTAATAATTACTCTTTAAAGCACTAATTGCAACGCTGTTTCTCTCTCTTTCTCTTCGCTCTCTCCTCTTCCCTCTTTCTCTCTTTGCCACTTTGTCTCTTAACCCTAAATTACAGTAACAAAGTTTTTCAGGCCAAAAATCGATCATTCGTGATATATTTTCTGTTTGAAACTGTGCAAGAGCTTTGTCTCTTCGGATCCTCTCTACCTCTCTCTCTCCCTCTTCCTCTCTGCCTCACACACATCTCGTGCCTATAATTGTGTTAGCCAATTGCATTTTACTTTAAGCCCTTTTAATATAATTACCACTTTAGAGCAAATTGTAGACTCGAAGAGGAAGCGAGAGACAAGGAGGGAGAGGGCGAGAGAGAGAGAGAGAGGAGAGCGATGGAGGTCAACTCAGAGAGCACATTGTTGTGTACCGGCTAAAGTAATGGCCGGGTCAATTGTAGACTGGCCTCGGGGAAGACAGAGAAGAGGAAGAGGGGGAGAGAGGGAGAGATCACCCACGATAGGCGGACAACTTGGCTACACGGTCAAGAGCTGGAGAAAGATGACCGCGAGAGAGCGAGAGAGGAGTCTATTATACTTGAGGCTAAATTCGAGCCCAACAAGCCCAGCCTTGAGCACTTCTATGGAATATATACTTCATAGTCTTAGTTTTAGTGCCCTTCTCTCTCCCTCCCCCTCTCGCCCCTGAAATGTTATATGTTCTATTTAGTTCGCAGCGAGGCCACTTTTTCAGCTTTGAACCCAGTATGAGGGTAGCCATTGAGCGGAGAGAGGGAGACCGAGAGTACTATACATCTTTCCATCTCTCTCCCTCTCCCTCTTCCCCTCCCTCTATTTCACCCAAGTTTAATAAGCGTACTTGCTTCCGAGAAAGCCGCTGTATTTGATATGAAACTGCAGAAGGGGGAGGAGGGAGAAAGAGGATATTATACAACACACACAGCATACATCAAGTCGAGGGAGGGAGAGAGGGAGAGGGGAGACCACGTGACAAGTCGGGGCCCCTGTCACTCCCTTTTCCACATCGCTTTCCATCTCGCTCTCCCTCTCTTCATCACATCCATAGGTCACTGCTGTGGCTAAGGCAATGAAAGTTGCTCGAAAGTCTACTAACTTCAAAATCTCTCCCTCTCCCCTCCTCCTCCTCTCTCCCTCATCGCAACAACCATCATTTGACATAATACTATTGCCTAAGTATAAAAAGCGACTGAGATTAAAATTCCAACCAAGTTTTTCGTTCTCTCTCCTCTCTTCATCTCTTTCATTCAGTAGGTCACAACTGTGCTCTCTCTCTCCCTCTCCTCTCTCGCTCTCTCATTCAATCTCAAAAAATCATCACTCACTCTCTGTCCTCTTTTCTCTGGCTTTTCTTTCATTGTATGTCATAGAAAACCTTTTTATATTTCTGTCTGAGAGCCTTTTCTTTACATTTCATATTTTCGCCTTTCTCTCTCTCTCTCTCTCTCTCTTTCCCTCTCTTCCTCCTTTTCTCTCTGTTTCCGTCGCTCACAGGTTTTCTATGAATAAAGCTTACTGAGGCTTGCAAGCCAAGCACAGTAGCCATGAAGCGAGAGAGGGAGAGAGACAGAGAGGGAGAGCGATGACATAAAAGATGGCTCGCCCAGGCCGCCCTCTGGTGGTACCCCGCCCTAGTTTTCATGTTTGCATTTTTCAGTAGATATATTTTTAGGTAGTCACACGCAAGTTGCCCTTCACAGTGTGTTATTTAACGGAGAGCGAGAGAGGGAGAGAGGGTAGATGCCAGAGTAAGGGGGCGAAGAGAGAGAGAGAGAGAGAGATGTGACAGCTTACACACATACATGCCAATGTGTTACATTTTATATATCTAGAGAGCTTTGGCTATAGTTTTGTACAAGTCATCGGAGGCAACTTGTGACTATGCTCTCTCCTCTCTGGTCTGTCACCTTCTCTCTCTCCCCTCCTTCTCTCTCCCTCTTGTGCCTTCTCGTATCATTGCCTTAGTCATCACTTGTGACTCTGCACTCGTCGTCTACTAGAAACTGCACTTCGAGTCCTACGTTACAAAACAAGCGAATACAATTTAAAATGCGACAGCGGAGAGGAAGAGGGAGAGAGAGGTCTGGATAGGGCGAGAGAGAGAGGGAGAGAGATTCGATGGAATTTAGAAATCGAGATTGTAGCAAGGCTTGAACAAGATGAAAAATTCGACAGCGAGAGATAAGTACATGTTACAAGGAAAAGAGTTGTCAAGTTAGGAGAAGAGGAGCGAGAGGAAGGGAGAGAGAGCATCGTCTTCTTGTCTCACTCAAGTTTTGAGACAAGAGAGAATTTTTGCATGATTGAACAGTAACATGGACTCGCTCTCCTCTCGCTCTCTTCTTTCAAGTCCTTGCCTCCCCTCGCTTTCATTCTCTCTTCCACTGATCTACTATTAGTCCCCCTAGCTTTCCCTCTCTCCTCTCTCTCCCCTCTCTGAGGATTGCGTGTACACAATTCACATCCCTGACCCCGCGTAATAAGAACTTCCCTTAATCCAACTTCGGCCTCTTTTCCTCCGTGTCTCTCTCTCTCCCTCTCGCTCTTTTCTTTTCGACACGTGATTGACAAATTAGTTTGTTCATCTTTCACTTTCCCTCATTCATCTTCTCTCTCTCTCTCTTCCTCTCCTCTCGCTCTCCCTCGCTTCTCTCAATGCCTATTTTATTCTACATTGATCACAATAGGTTTTGATCTTATACTCTTGTTATGCACCCTGTAGTGAAACTGCAAGTGATGTCTCTCTCTCCCTCTCTTTTTCTCCCTCTCTCCCTCTCCCTCTTCCTCTCTGCAGTTGCTCTCTCCATTCTTGCCTTAAGCCAGTGGAGCGTGAGAGAGAAATTTGTAGTGTGGGCGTTATAAAACTTCAAGTGTGAGAAAAGGGAAAAAGGGGCAGAGGGGCCGCGAGAGGGGACTGTCGCTCTTTATTATGCTGCCGCCGAACATTGAGTAATACAAGTGTAGAATATGTGATGCTGACGTAAGCCGAGGGAGAGAGAGAAGAGAGAGAGAGAGAGGGAGCAAGAGGGGACAGAGATGTCTCGTCATTGTCATTCTCCCTCTTTACGCCCCACAGTCTTTTCCAATACTGGCTTCAAGTGTCTCTCCCTTTCTGTCTCTTGCACCCTCTTTTATTTTGAACATTTTGTTAACAACAATGCATCCCTCCTCTCCCTCTCTGCCGTGCTCTCCCCCTCTCGCATTTTTGCGCCTCTCAATCTCAGAGGCGTCATTAGCGTTCTATCGGTGAATTAATTTTCGTGAAAAGCAATGACTCATCTCTCTGTCGGTCTCTCTCTCTCTTCCTCTCTCAGTGTCTCTTATTTATGCGATGCACTGCTCTGTCTAAATAATGGTATTAGCAAGTAGCTATTCGGCTCAGAGGAGAGAGAGAGAGGGAGAGGGAGGGAGGGAGAGGGGAAGAGGGCAAGGACAACATGCAAGTGGAGCATAATTTTGAACAAGTATCATTTTCTATAACGAGAAATGCGTGGGCAACACGTGTAACTTACTGTATCTCATTATGCAATATAATGATTGTATACTTTTGCAAAGGGGAGGCGGAGGGGAAGGCGAGAGGGAGAGAGAGGAAGGTATCGTGCAGTGAGAAATGGTAAATTGATTTTTATTCTATTTTAAATTGTCAATTTCAATTTTTCGGCGTCCTTTCAATTGAAGCGAACGCATTTTCACACGCTATCTGTGCGTAGGCAAGAAAAAGAAAGAGAGGGAGGGAGAGCGAGAGAGAGAGATAATAGAAAGTTTACAGGTATGTCGAATTTCAAAATCAAAGCTCTATATTCAGACATTTTCACACGCTGTGAGTGAACGAGATAAAGAGAGCAAGAGATTGAGAGAGAGAGAAAGGAATTCCATCAAGTCGGTTCTCCGCCTACGGCAGCTCTTTTTAAATGGCATGAAACTGAAAACTGTATTTGATATCATTTTTCTCCCTCTCGCTCTCTTCGTTTCTCTCTCTTGCTCTCACGGTTTTATAAATTGTGTACAGACAGCCAATGTAATTGTGTGTGGGTAGTTGAAATGACAGAAAAAGAGAGATAAGCCTGAGAGCCAAAGGGAAAGAGAGAGAGAGACATGTTTGTGGTCAGGGACCATTCTTTCATTTCGCGGTGTTTCATTTACTTAATGGTGAAATTCTTAATTGCGTTGGCAAAGAGATGGGAGAAAGAGGGAAAGAGGAAGGGGTCTCGCTGTCATGACATTTGTTTAATGGTTTTTCTCCTAGGGAGCGCCGAGGAGGCAGAGAGAAAGGGAGAGGGAGAGATGTTCAGAAAAAGCGTCACGTGAGAACGTGTTTCGATTCCACAGCAAACTTTTTTGGTCTCTTTCGCTCTCTTTTTTTTGCCCCTCTCTCTCTTTCATTCATTTTGGCTGTCACATGCAAAATCTATATCGTCAGCTGGTTTCTCTCCGTCTCTCTGTGTGATCGGCATAATTAATAAAGACAAGAACAGAGTGACAGAGATAGCAAGCGAGAGAGAGCGGGAGAGAGAGAGCTGTTGGCTACTTTTTTCATACACCGTATCCTGAGGTTCTGTAATTACATAACTCTGCCTTTCATGCTTTTTTCGCCACATATCACAAAACGTCTCGGCAGCCAAATTTC
Organism: Halotydeus destructor; assembly: GCA_022750525.1. Classification (NCBI taxonomy): domain Eukaryota; kingdom Metazoa; phylum Arthropoda; class Arachnida; order Trombidiformes; family Penthaleidae; genus Halotydeus; species Halotydeus destructor. The sequence goes on from JAIUWE010000005.1 coordinate 131,184, forward strand.
CCTCTCCCCTCTCCTCCTCGCCTCAGAGTCTTCGCCTTCTTTCTTCCTACGTTCGTTAACTAATGAGTCAGCTAATTGAGGATGAAATTCAGTCGTTAGCAATTCAGTCTTTGTGTCATCTTTTCTCAGTTTCCTCCGAAGACAAAATTTGCGGCAGTATCGTCTCTCGCTCTCTCCCTCTCCCCTCGAGTGGAAATGAGATTTATGAGACATATTAAATAATGTACGCCTAATGCCTTTGCGACAGTTTAGGTCCAATCCTGTTAGACAAAGCAGCGAGAGGGAGTCAATTACGTTTTGACCAGCCTTCCTGTATTTCATCTCTATCTTTCCCTCTCTCCCTCTCGCAATTATGGCATTTGTCGGTGGAAAGATAGAGAGAGGGTGAGAAGAGAGAGAGAAAAGTATCTGCGACTGGTAGTCAGCCATGATGACAGGCCAGCATTTCAACCCCCTTCAGCATCTGCCGCATCCCTCTCCCCTCTTGCTCTCTCACTCTCTCCCCCTCTGATAATAAACTTGAGGTTATAAGAGTGACATTAATCCAGCTGACACTTGATATCAACTTGATGAAAATTTGCTCTCCCTCTCTTTTCGGTCTACCTTGCACATCCTCGTCTTTCCTCTCCCTTGATCTCTCTCTCTCTCTCTCTCTTCCTGCCGCTCTCCCTCTTCCCTCTCATCGTTTCATAGACAAAACGAATATCTCCGGGCAACCAGAACATACCAGTTTTGCAATACTGACTGAAACTCGCTCAAATGTAATTGCAATAGTGCTGATGAAGAGGGAAGAGGGAGAGACAGACCCGGACAACCACTTGAGTCATCTCTCTCTCTCTCTCTCGCTCTCTAACCCTCTTTCCTCTCCCTCTTAATTTGAAATATATGAGGATTCCTTTTACTTTTGACGTGTAATCCGTAATAAAATGTAAATAAATTCCAGGTGTTTCAGATAAAATGCTTTATTACCTTTTTCTTACCAAATTTTACAGTCGTGAAGATGTGATTTTCTCTCAACTAGCCTCTCTCCCTCTTTCTCCTCTTTTATTCGGGCCCCTCTCTCCCTCTCGCTCTTATCTCTTTGCCCTTTTTCCTGTGTCGGTCAAAAACAATTAACTTTTTTTCCAGAGTCATGAAATTTCATGACGAAGCCTGAAAAGAGAGAAAAAAGTCCACATAGGCTAACATTGGGCTCGAGGCGTCTTCGCAGCTTATTATCGCACATCGGTTGAGAGATGTCTCTCTCTCTCTCCCTCTCTTGCTCTCTGTCGGTAACCTTGGTCAAATAGTAGCCAGCATAATGCATAATATATTACATATTATGACGCTTCTGTGTGTGTGTTTGTTTCGAGGGCGAAAGGAAGACGGCGAGAGATGGTAATGTATTCAAGAGAAACCTGCATGTCATCCTGTATGCAGGTCCAGTTGTCCATTTAAGAGAAATGGAAAGAGAGAGGGAGAGAGAAAAGAGCGAGAGGGAGAGAGAGAGAGAGATGTGGCGCGGGTATGTTAATAAATTCTCATCTTGTTTCGAGAGAAACGACCTGGTAAATAGGGTGTTAGAGGCAGGTGCTCTTCTTCGCGGCAAATACAGGAAGAGAGTGAGAGAGAGGGGGAGAGAGATTGCCTCCCCCTTTTCCAAAGCCGCCGCTGGTTTCTCCCTCTCTTTTTCCCTCTCCCTCTCTCATTGAGAACCAGAGTTTTACCAATGTGATGGCTTGCAGGTGCTGCCATCGACACTTAACCGAAGAGCAATTCTGTCCCTCTTTCGCCCCCTTCGGCTTTTTTTGCTCTCTCTCTCTCTCTCTCTCTCGCTCTCTTCTATCTTTATTTTCAGCTTTCATTCATCATGTAGATTTGTCTTGCTAAAATATATCAGATTCAAACCGGAGAAGATTGGAAAGTCAAATCACTTCGGACTTTGAAGTTCAGAGAGGGAGAGCGAGAGAGAGAGAGACAGTCTTGCTGAACGTTTTATAACCATATTATGGCTTCGGTTAGAAACTTGTTCCTCTCTCTCCCTCTCTCCCTCTCGCTCTCACTCCCTTCTACGCTGGTTCATCGCTATCCAAAGCAATTTTACTCCATTTGAAATGAGCATGCATAGAAGAATTAAAGCGACTATCCCTCAAAGAAGAAAGAGATAGGAAGGAAAAGCGAGAGGGAGAGAGAGAGCGAGAGCAAGAGAGATAAAATTTCTCGATTACATTCTACAAAGGTATTACAGTGCGTGATTTAAAACTTCTCTCTGCAACATACCAGCTGGCATGATGGCGCCTCGTTGTATATTGGCTGTATGGTGTACCGGCATGCTGGTCTCTCTCCCTCTTCTCCTCTCTCTCTCCCTCCCCTTGTTTCCCTCTGCCAGTTTGAATCATATGAAACAGAGCTCATTAACTCGAAGAGACGAAAGATTAACAATGTTGATTCCTATATTTATCACACAGACTTTACCGCCATCTCTGAGCTCATCCTGTGTAGCGCTATTCGGCAGAGAGGAGGCTCTCTCCCTCTCTATCTGTTCGCCGTTAGGCTCTTTCAATCTTAAGCTAATCAGCGTCGACATTCATATTACGGTGCCCTCTCTGTCTCCCTCTCTCGCCGTCCCTCTCTATCTCTTGCCTTCTCGTTCCATCTCTCAATTGCAAATGCATTTTCATAGTAATGAAACATACATGTACATATACAGCCATAGACTTGCAGCAAACTTTTACGACCATCGATTTTAACAAGAGGGGAAGGGAGAAGGAGAGGAGAGAGAGAGAACCGAATACCATAAATTGGCCGAGAGTAATAAATTTCTTTCTCTTCCAATCTTTTCCATGACAGAAAAATAGAAGAGGCATAGTACTGGAGAGGGAGAGAGAGAGAGAGAAAAGTTTCATTCCGAGATTGGAATCACTTTTTCACATGAAGTATATTTTTCTCTGTTTTCTTTCTAATAGTGATGATGGCTTCACTCGATCTCACTCTCTCTCTCTCCCTCTCGCTCTGAGAGAAAGAAACATTCCAGAGCCGGTGACAAGTCTTCTTTTCTCTCCCCTTCGTTTTCTCTCTCTCTCTCTCTCTCTTCACCGCCAAGATGGTTAGGAGTGATAAAGGTTCACCTTGCCGCCATCTTGTCACTGTCACTAACTTGTCCACAGTCACGGTCAGGGGTCGTCTCCTCTCGTAGCTTCCGTTTCTCTTTCTCCTCTTACCCTCTATGCCCTTTAGCCATGAGAGCCAGATATGAAAACGGAAGAGAGAAGAGGAGAGAGAGGGAGCGCCTTCTCCGGTTTCGAAGCCTTGACTGGCCAGTAGGAAATATAATATATATCTAGGACCGACAAACGGCTGACATAGACGGCGACAGTGTTTGATTAATGGCTGCCTAAGAAAATATGCAAATTGTCCGTGGAGACTTGGCTCAGAGAGGGAGAAGGAGAGAGAGAGATAGAGCGCGCTCTTTGCACAAACACATTTGCGTCTTTTCAAACAGAGAGGAAGAGAGAGAGAGAGAGAGGCAGAGTGAAAGAGTTTCCAGTATATTAGCATCTTAAATGTGCTGCATACTTGGCTAAATCTCGCTCTCTCCCTCTCCCCTCTCGCTCTTTCTCATCTCATACTCTCTGCTCTCTCAGTCTCTTTTCTTGGCTATGACAGCGACATATGGAGCATGTTAGTCTCTCTCTCTCTCTCCTTTTTGTAAGCTAACTGCAACAAATTATATATACTGTAGCATCTTCCGAAATGACTATCTCTCTCCTCTCTTGCTCTTTCCTCTCTCACTCTGTTTCTGGTTCGATGGACACCAATTTAATTAGGCTTTCTCTCTCCTTCTCCCTCTCTTCCTCTCACTCGACAAAGCTACTAACTTCGGTTAAGTTAAATTCTACTAGCCGGCATATCTAAGTCATCTCGCCCTTTCTCTCTTCCTCTCCCTCTCTCGCCCCTCTTTCTCTCACTTACTCGACTGAAGCCACTAATGGTCCATAGTCACTATAAAATATAATCTCTTCCTCTCTCACTATCTCTTCCCTCGCTCTCAGTCCATCCTTCACTTTTCACTTCAACTATGAAAGTAAACGAGTAGGCAAAGCTGTTCAATTTACTTAAAGGGTTAGTGAGTGATAAATCATGCTCTGACAGAGGGAGAGAGAGAGAGCGATAGAGGGAGAGAGAGGGAGAGGAGATAACCAGCTGTCTGAATGGAACCATTTTCTGTCTTTTCCACTCGGAATATACGACCAATTTATACAAGAGAAATATATGCATATTGTATGACCGTTGAGAGTGTATGGTTTTCAAAATGAGCCAGAGAGACAAAGACCAAAACAGGCAAAGCAAGAGGGGAGAGAGAGGGAGAGGGAGAGAGAAATCCATGGTTATAAAGTCAACGATGGCAATTGTCTCAATGTTCTACCATAAATATAAAGAGACCTTGCTCTTTCTATCTCTCTCTCTCCCCTCTCTTTGCCAATAGTACAGAACAAGTCAATTACTTTGTGTGAGCCATCATTTTACCAGTCTACATGAATGTCTTTCCTTTGTCTTCCTAAATAGTCTTCACTTGCAATCTTCATTCATAATGGATTCATAAAAACAATGTGACGCTTTTCTCTGACTTTGACAAACTAAAAAATGCGGTGAGAGCGGAGAGGGAAGAGGGGAAGGAAGGGGAAAGAGCTTCATGCATTTCTGAGAATGTCTGGAGTATTGCGATACGATCCCTTATGATGAATGCATATGTCGGACCAGCTGACTGTGATGGTGTCCCTTGACCATCAATTTGAAATGGTACATTTCTCTCTCTCCCTCTCGCTCTCCCTCTCGCTTTCCTCCACAAATTTACCACACACAAACATGTCGTTGGCCAAAGTGTACGTGAGAGAAAAGTAGAAAGCAGTTTTTTTCACATGTCAAAAGGGAAGAGGGAGAGAGGAAAGAGATGAATTGTCCTTCGCTCTCTCAAATATTCTGCGGTTCGAATGTATTTCTGGTGCACTAACTAATCGGTCCCTTATTATGTCAGACCTAGTGTAATTGAATATCATTAAAACATCCGCTTTTCTCTGACTTCAGTCAGAGGCAGAGTGGAAAGGGAGAGAGGGAGAGGGAGAGCCGTGCGCAATCCAAAATGGCGGAATCATCTGTGAATTCGTCAAGTTAATTATTCGGTTTAAAAGTAGTTGCAGAACCAATTAAAGCCATTAATTTTGGTCTTTGTCAGAACGAGTCTTTATGATAATCTTCAGGACAGTTAGTATTTTATCTCTCCCTCTTCTCCTCTCTTCCTCTACTTCTCTTACAGAGAAAAGAGAGACATCGTTCCTGCTAATAAGACATCCGTTTTCTCGCTCTCGTCTCCTCTTGAAGGAAAAACATTTATGTATTTAATTAGCGATGCCAAGGGAGAGAGGGAGAGGGGAGAGAGAGGGGAGAGAGAGAGGAGAGAGAGGAGAGAGATAGCAAGAGCGACTCTTGTCAGGCTGTAATAAATTATCTCTCCCTCTCTCATTCTCTGTCGAGGGACAGAGCCAGCAATTTTTTATGGTTGATATTTATATTGCATAATATTAAATAACAGAACAGCTGCCGTGAGAAATAGAGACAGGCAGAGAGCAAGAGGGAGAGGGAGAGAGAGAATAAAAAGCTGGGTCGTTGGGTTTCTTCGTGTTCAACCGTTACCATGTGAAGCAAGGTGGCGCCCTCTGGACACACCTTGAAAATAGTCGTAGACATCAGTGCAAATATGCACATATCCGGTCACGATATAAAATAATTTAATATCTGTAGTGATTTATTGAAAGCGAATTGAATTTAAATTGTTTTCGACTATGAGTGATTCCATTGTACTTTTAAGGACAAGTACCTTGCTGATTTATTGTTACTTGATTTGATTGCAATTAAAATCCAGTTAGGTTTGTGAAGCGTGAGCTTTAAATTTAATTAGTGATCACGTGACTACTTAATATGACAAAGTATCTCAAAATCAGGCCCTGCCCTTCCGGCTGCACCTCTCTCTCTCTCTCCCTCTCCCTCCTCATCATGAATGTCACGTGCTTTGTCCTCCAAAGGTCACGCTTCGAAAGTTCGTGGATAGTGAGAGAGAGAGAGAGTCATATTAGTGGACATTTATAGCTCCTCTCCCTCTCTCTCTCTCATATATAAACTTTCAAATACTAGACATATGCAAATTCATAACTTTCACAGAATGACATTCCTTGTCACGTGAGGTTTAAGGCGAGGTTGCTGACATTTTTCAGAGCAATCTAAATCCTATACGGGACGAGACATGCAGATGCAAGAGAGGAAGAGGGGAAGAGAGCGAGAGAGGGAGAGAGATTGGAGTGAATCCATGGCTATGAAAGTTTTTCAGTACTTTCACGAAATTTATTTCATAAGTAGCCATCTTGAGTCTAGACGTCTCTGAGAATCGTTTATTCGTGAAAAAGTTATTTTGTGAAGCCGAGATACTTTTTATTGCACGTGCATGAGAGGGACAAGGAGAGAGGAAAGAGAAAGAGGGCCAGAAATATGATTCAGTGATAATTTGGCTCTTTAAACAGGAAGATACTGAATCTAATTACGTTAATGGCTAAAAGCCAATTAAAGTGCATCTCTGGACAATTCATCAAGTTGAACATGACAGTCAAAGCAACAAAAATGGCCACGCTTTGACCGTGGTACTGACTTGTCCCTCTCTCTCTTTCCCTCTTCCCCCTCGTATGCGCGTGGGCATTGCGCTCTCCCTCTCCCTCTATCTCTGCAAAGTACTCGAGTCGTAATGTACATCAAATCACGTGCAATCAGTCACAAGTTGATCTATGGCATGTTCGCTTAATTGCGTAGGTAGACAACTGACTGATTGCATTTGACGATATTTTCGTCTCTCCCGCTCTCTCTCTCTCTCCTCTCTCTCTCTCTTTCGCTTATCCGGTCTTTACACACACCGTGTCATCTTGCCTACTTGTGAGTATGTGGGCATATTTATCTTTACATATCTGTAATATGCATTAGGTGCTAAATGTTTTGCCTCATTTGGAACACCTGAAAACTAGGAGATGGTGAAAGGGAGAGAGAGAGAGGGAGCGAGAGGAGAGGAGAGGAAGTGAGAACTGGTCTAGACGTAGGTTTACGTTTTGCTTGCTTTTTCCAAGGAAAACATAATGAAGCACTTATTCTCTAATCATTCCGCTAATTATCGATATAATTTATGCATCGCCAGAGCTGCACAGAGCACTCTTGTTCCATGTTTGTCTCCTCTCCCTCTCTCCCTCTCGTCTCCTCTCCTCAGTAGCCAATCTCCGCCCACAGATATGCCAAGGCCTTTCCATACACAAAGCTCAGCATGATATATTTCTATAAATGTATAAAAATTGACACGCAGTGAAAACATGTCTTCAGCGAAAACATACACATAAATAATGGTGAGAGAAATCTCGCCCTCCCTCTCTCGCTCTCCCTCTCGCTCGCCCTCTTCCTTTCCTCTCAGCAGGTTGCAAGCAATCTAAACAATTGGCGCTCTCTTTGCCTCTTAATGAGTGTCCTAAATATTAGCTCAAATTTTTCCATCGCTTCCATTCAGAAATATTTCAGCCTTGGCGTATAATTGTATATTTTATGTTTTGTGAATAGTCAATGATCTTGAAAAATAGATAGGTATATTTTGATTACTTTAGAAAGAGGGCGAGAGGGAGAGGAGGGGGGAGGAAGGGAAGGAGAGCGGGAGCCGGCTCAGAATTTGATTTGCTTTTAGTATTTGTCAAACATGTGCTTTCAAAAGTTGATTTATGAAAATGTAATAGGACTGAAATCACTGGAAAAGCTACTAAAAGGATGGAGAGAGCGAGAGGGAGAGAGGGAGAGGAAAAGAGGGGAGAGAGAGCGAATGTCCGTGGAGTAATGAGGTTCGTGAACATCCATTAGGCTATATAGTAAAATCACTAAGTGCTTAATAATAAGCTTTCAGAACATTTCGGAACATTATGCTGAACAAGAACACTTCGATCGGTTGAACATTCTTCAGAACTCTCGAACTATGTTTGGACATTTTTAGCACATTTCAGTCAAAACATTAATTCGCTTTGCATTTTCTACTTTACATTTCATGTAAAAAGAAAGATTTGGGAAGACAATGATTTCCTTTATTCTTTCCCGAGGATGAGAGAGAAAGAAAAGTGATAGGGAGAGAAGAATGCGGATCCGCTCGTCACGTCTCTCGCTCTCCCTCTCTCGCTCTCCTCTCATCAAAGAGGAAAAGTTGTTGTAGCTCGAATTCACTCTTCATTGTCACGTGACTAAATTGTGCGTCTTGTTTTCTGTTTTTCTCTTTGTACGATTTATATTCGATCTGTACGGATGATATGTTTGAAAGAGAGAAGAGAGGGGGAGAGAGAAGAGCAAGAGAGGGAAGAGAGGCTCACCGGTAAAATCTATGGTGTGCATCAGTGACGCCTTCGCTGTATAGCCGAAATACAATTGACTTCTTTCTTTTACTCTCTGTTATCTCTCTCTCCTCTCCTCTCAGCTCTCTCTCTCCCCCTCTCGCTCTCTTTGTAGCATGGAGTGTAATATACGAAATGTTCTATTTACTGTATCAACTGCTCTAATCTCGTTTTCCTTTCTTCCTGTTACCTTTCTCTCTTTGTGGATGTTCGAGGGCATTTCTCTATTTTCATCTCTCTTCTCTCCCTCCCTCCCTCTGTCTCTCTCTCCCTCTCGCTCTCTCTCTCAGGACAAATTACATGTGATACAGAAAACGAAAAGCAGATGATGATACGTTACACACGTAGGTAATAATGTAATATATTTCGGCACCAACAAGAGAGCGAGAGATAGGGAAAATTTTCAATTTTCGGAATCAGTGAGAGAAGGGAGAAGGGGAGAGAGGGAGAGCGAGAGAAAGAGAGGGCAACGTCAGATTGGAAGCACGCTCTTCAGCTGGCAGAAAAAGCCGAGCAACCTTATTTTCATTTCAATTTCACTGATGTGATCAACAATCGACATCCTGGCGGCATCTCTCTCTCTCCCTCTAGCTCTCCTTCTCTCTCCCTCTCTTGCTCTACTCCCCTTCTATCAGCATGAGATGTGTAGGTATATTATTTTCCAGTTGTACCTATACTCAGGTAATAGGAGACGTTTTCCTCATCTCTCTCTCTCTCTCTCCCTCTCGCTTTATCTCTCTCATTTACTGTCTTTGGTTTTACAATGATTGCCAGATGGTACTGAGCAGAAAAGGAGAGGGAGAGAGGGAGAGAGGAGAGAGAGATTGTGGAATGCCTGAGGTTCACATTTCAAGCATATGCTTTGGCAGTGGGTATGCTTTTTTGCTTCAATCAGAGAAAGCTACGAAAAAGAGAGCGAAAGAGGAAGAGGGAGAGAGAGAGAGATGCCAGCAAGGTCTGCATTTTCAAATGTGTAATATAATATGATCAGATCAAACATCTACCAGATAGACTTTCTATCGCCGAATCCATGGCGCCAAAACCAATTCTGTCTCTCCCTCTCGCTCTCCCTCTCCAGCTCTCTATTTTCTCTCTTTGTTTATGAATAGTTCGCTGGAATTCATTAGTTTTGAGTCTCACTGTGTAAATTAAACCTACACGCAAACTAGCAATTAGTCATCGATCCTTGAGTGTTGCCAAGATACTGCCATCTTGCGAGCAAAGGCAATTTATCTCTCGCTCTCTCCTCTCTCGGAGTCATCTCTCTCTTCCTTCCCGACTCCGAAAATAAACTGAATCCATTTCGAATTCGATTAGTCGGTTAAAACTACTTGTATAAGAAATATCTCTCACTATCCTTTTCTCTATAAAATTTGTTCTGCAATCACTTTCGGCAAAGCCAGTTAATTTTTTCAAGTAGAGAGAGAGAGAGAGAGAGAGCGAAAGGGAGAGAGAGAGGAAGAGATGATGCCAAGATGTAACAGATATAAGGGAAATACAGGAATGGTATGAAATTATCCCTGAAATTGATTACTATACGACTATATGGATGACAGCAGTTATTAGTTATCTCTCTCCTCTTTGCCGTCTCTCTCTCCTCTCCCTCTCTTCTCTCCTCTCTCCCTTTGGGTCTAGCCATCTAAGAAAGTTAACTCAAAGTGAAAATGGCATTCAATCTGAGCAAATGGCTTTCATGCTTTGCTTTGACTACCAATGTGGTTATATAACCTGAATCCAGGGCTTCCTCTCGCTCTCCCTCCCTTCCTCTCCCGTATAAACTGTCGCTCTCCCTTTTTGCTCAGAGTCGTAATGTATATGTATATTTAAATAGCAAACACTGATTTAACGCTAATCCTGTTTGCCAATGGCTGGCAATCAATTTAAATGCCTCTCTGTAATCTCTTTCCTTGCCCTTTTTCGGCAGAAATTCGAATTGACGTGCAATGCACAAACGACCCCCGTCTATCTCTTTCCTCTCTCTCCCCCTTTCGCTCTTTCCCCTCTCGCTGCCTGAATCTCTCTTCACGTCTCTCTTCGCTCTGCAAGTCACGTGACGATGTTCAGCTTAATTCAACAAAGAAGTCAAAGTCTTTCCAACTTCTAATTGCGTCTCGGCGGAAATCAGTGGTATCATTAGAAACGAGAGAGCAAGAGACAGAGAGGGAGAGAGAGAAAGAGAGGGAGAGAGAGGGAGCCAACAGAGTTCATTATCACCATAGTCACTAATTACGTGAACCTGATCAGCGAAGGGAAATCTTATTGGAGAAAGTTCTTGCACTTGATCTCTCCTTCGCCCTCTTCCCTCTTCTCTCCTCTCTCCTCTCTCTCGCAGCTTCTCAGTTGTTCTTTATCTCTCGGTCTCTTGTTTCGATGGTATTTGATTCTGTAATTAGTTTAATTTCAGTTAGTTAATCACAGTTAATGACCGTGAGCTGCTTTAATCAGCTACCAAATTTCTTCCATTTTCTCCTCTCGCTCTCCTTTCTCGCTCTCTCGCTCTTTCCTTCTTCATTTCATGTGTAGGCATATAATGTGTCTGAATGATATATCAGGAAAGCAAAAAAAACGCAACTCCAAAACCAAGGTGTGGCCCTTCTTCAATTCGTGTTGACATTTGAGGGTCGTATTGAGAGCGAGAGGGAAAGAGGGAGAAGCAAAAGGAGAGGAGAGAGAGAGATACCAGCATTGGTTCGGCTTTGCATGAAAAATGACCCAAAGTCAAGGGCGAAGGGAGACAGTGGTCAACTGATGAGTGTCCCTCAAGTCAGACAGAATGAAATTTGCAAACGACCCCTGGAGGGGCATTCTCTTTCCTCTCCCTCTTTTTGGCTTGAGCCCACATAAAGGAAGGGACAAAAACAATGACAGCTTGACAGGTTTTGCGTGACCAGGCTTTGGGTCACGCAAGGCGTTTTCTATATTATTTCATTTTTGTCAGGTATATTAGAATATAGACTCTAAAGAGGCAGAGAGCGAGAGGGGAGAGGGAGAGAGAGAGAGAGAGCAGTGTGTTGGGCCTGACAAGTAATAGGACCTTGCGACACACACGCTACCAATTAGCTTGACACTGACTAATACCGTGCCCAGCATTATATACTTATCCTCCTCCTCTCTCTCTCCTCTCTCGCTCTCTGCTCAATGCCGACATTGTTAAGGTTCACTGTGTAAGCTTATTATTATGCTCTTGACTTCCTTCTATAGATGTAATTGTTAACAGAGAACAAGAAAACTATTTTCTCCTTCTCTCTCTCATTCGCTCTCTATTTTCGTGATCTTGTTTTCAGGTCATTATCCTATGGCATTCTTTTGTATTACATTACCCATAGATGGTTCTCTCTCTCCCCTCTCTCCTCTTCTCTCTCACTCACTCACTTTGATAAATTCCAAATGCCAGAAAGTAAAACAAAGATAATGGTAACTTGAGTACAGTAAAATGAAAGCTTGATGATCCTGTCGCTCTTCCTCTCTGTCTCTTTTCCCTCTCTCTTCCCTCTCTGCTCTCGTCCTCTCTTCCTTGTCTTCAACTTTTATATACAATGAATTACTTTATTTTTAGTCTCTCTCTCCCTCTCTCACTAACTCGGTCTCTGTCATCAAATGAAAACACTGAGAATTCAAGCTCTACTTTCCATATGCTCAATATGCACGAAAAATGTCCGGCGGCCATTTTGAAAAAGGTTCAACAATACAAGCGACGATAAATCTTGACCTAATTCTCAAAGGGGACCGCGCATTAATTGCACAGTTAAACTCCAGGTGGTTGTTTATAGGGCAAGTAATGTTCTAAACGAGAGATACAAAGATGGCCATTATGGGCCATGTTTTGAGTCTAATCTGAAATGAGAATCGCTCCAACTTCGTGAGCCCTTATTTCGTGACCAAATAAGGGGCAGCTCTTCCCTTCTCTCTATGGGAGCTACGCCACTGACACATTGCTAACGAGCTTTTCATGGCCTAAGAGCTCGCTCTCTCCCTCTTTTACTCTCTATCTGTCTGAAATAAACAAGCTTAGCTGAAAAATAGGCGTCAAGAGAGGAGCGAAGGGAAAATAACGCAGCGCACTTAGGAAGCGGTCCCTCTCAACTTTTTTGCTGCGAATCCCTTTTCCATCCGCAGTGTTGTTACAACAATTGAGCCAATTAAGGGCACAGTCAAACTTTATCTCATTCTGGGCTAAATATGAAACAAAATGGGCGAGTAACTGAATTAACGGTCCTCAAACCGATTATGGACATAATCAGCGATGCAACTTCGATTGCCCACTCGATTCTTTCTGATTTACGAAATTAGTGATTAATTTGTTTTTACTGGCCATCAAGATGACAATTCAGATATGAGCAAACGGTCCCTCGGCCATTGATTTGATAGATTGAGATACCCCTGATGAACTTAACCGCAAATTTGAAGTAATCAGCATTTTAATGACGTTTATTATCATTTTTGTTATTATTTAGTTTACATTTTTCACTTTTTCAGGGACTTTCTTTGCTTTGCAATCTGTTTTGCTCGGTTTTCTTATCGCCATCTTTCACTTTGATGGGAACCTTGACCATGTCCAGTAGCAGACAGATTATCAGGATAATTAAGTTGCAAAATGGCCGCATTTAGGGTTTAATTTGTTTCAAATGCAAAGAAAAGTTTTTGATTAATTAGAAATAATGATTTAAATTCCGAAAATATTTCTTTTCAAGGACTGCAATTTATATTTTCGATTTCTTTTTATAGAACGAAACTTCCTAAAACCGCAATATAGGGACGACCCCTTGACCAGCTTCATTGTTGTGCTCTGAGCCCTAGTGTGAGTGTGTGCTTGCGTGAGCAACGGTGTCACGCTACTTGACACGTGATGACTGACCGCTAGTCACGAAGGTGTCAGTAAAGGAAATCACGCTGAGTGACAAGTTCGTGACTCGGAGACCTGTACGTGACGACACTTTCGTGATTGCGAAATATATTTCACTTTCTTTATCTTGTAATTCACATGTCGAGGAAAGTTGACAATTTTAACCATGATTCTGGTTAATTCGAATCACGGACAAAGGGATAAGAATGTTCTTTTCTTGTTTTTCGCTCTCTCTCTCTCTTTCTCTCTTCTCGCTTTTTCTACCTGTCTTTCCTCTGAGAGTTTAATAGTGAAAGTTTTGCATAATAAAGTATGACAAAAGCTTGCGTGTCATCCTTATACTTGTCACATAAATGTGACATGAGGCAGCGAGAGGGAGAGAGACAGACAGAGAGGGAGAGAGAGAAAGCGAGGAACGAGATAGTTAATCCAGTTTTAATTATAACCGTCATTTAGTTTTGTGCTAATTCACACTGAAGCCTATTGTTTCTCTCTCTCTCTCTCACCTTGACCAAGAATGATGTCACTAGCGTAACGTAATCAAATTTGCAATGTCAGCCATCTTTATTCTTCACCGAATACGCGACGAGTGACGAGCTCACGATCGATCGGCGCCATATTGCTCTGGACATGTCGATTGACTCGGCCATGGTCAATACCCTTATGGCACCTACGAGACAACCCCCTGTAATAATGACCACTGAGCTCCGCCCACATTGTGCCAAATTTTATGACCATTAGAGGGACAATATTGTAGAAATATTCATGAGCCTTAATTACAAGTTCCGATTTAATGACGTCATATATTTGCTAAATGACATTTAAAGCTCATCAACTTCCGGTTCAATTGAGATATCGCTTCCGGTCAAGCGATGACCAGCAATTAAAGGATGACCCCTGAGGGAGCACATAAAATATGATGGCCATTTGGAGCACTTTCGTGTTATTTATCAAAATTATCCCCATCGATTGTCGATACCATCGATCTGCACGCTGTGCCAACAATCGAAAATGAATTATTAACCAATCAAATTAATGAGAATGTCAAATAAGATACCAAATAAGTTCTATTCTCTTGTCACTCAGACAAATAAGAGGATCAGGGAAGATAGAGTGCGAGAAAGAGAGATCTCCCTCTTCCCTCTCTATCCCTCTCTTTGTTTTGGTGGTCAAGAGGGATCATTCATTAATTTACGCTCTGTTTTTATGGTCAGCTATGGCATGGATAAGCTCTCAGACCGTGGAACTGTTCTATCCTAGCGAGTGCACAGTCAATTAATCGGCAGCCATCTTGGATCCTGTGCACTTGGACCTTAAGGCGCCCAGTGAACTGTAATCCCTTGTCTCGAGTTCTAGGCCAGAGAATAGAACTGTTCATTCGAAGTCTCGGTGACTCATCCGCATCTGGGGGCGATCTTTGGTTCTGGTCACAACAAAGACTGCCTGAACATTTGACCGACAATGCGAACTGTTCAAAACGAGAAACCAGGTCACAGGCAGGCAGCTGCAGAACATTTAGGACATTTGGAACGTTTCGAACATTCGGCTTATGCAGAACGTAAAGTTGCCCCAACTCTGGGCAATGTTCTGGAATGTTCGAAGCGAATTATCTCGTTGTAATGTCCACTAAAGAAAGCAAGTTCGAATGTCCGGCCATAGAGATCGTAATGATGTTCTTAGAACACTTGTTTCGAATACTTGGACTGAGGTTCTTAAGTGAGATTAATGAGTTCACTTAGAACCACGGTCATTTTCATGGCCATCGAACTCGAAAGTGTACTTCTCTCTTTAAATTGGCTTTTAGGACATTAGTCAAGAGAGAGAGAGAGAGAGGAGAGGGGAGAGGAAGAAAGGAGAGAGATGCGACATCGAGACCGTTTTTGCTCTTACTCTCTTCTCGGACATTTCGAAAAGTAAGACAGAGAAAGTTCTAAGTAATTAGAATGAATGTTCCAAGAAAGACAAACATTCATTAGCGAAGTCATCCTTTCGAGTGAAAGTTCAAAGGAAGTTCCGACATTAACGAACGTTTGTCTCAATTCGATCTCTCTCCCTCTCCTCTTATTCCCTCTCTTTCCTCCCTTCACGGTTTGTTCTATCTGGAAAACTTCCAGAACGTCGATAGACATTTGAACCGTTGACCAGTAAACGTTGTACATTTTGTGTCAAACAAAATTCCCATGAAGTTCGTGAACAGTTCGAAAATGTTCAATTTCATAGGTCGACGAACTGACTGGCTTTCGAACCTTTTGTTCCTAGTGATCACGTCGTCGTCTCTTCCTCCCTCTTTTCTTTCCCTCTCTCTTTCCCTCTCTCTTTCCCTCTCTCTCTTGAACCGTTGTTCTAGAGCAATTGAAGCACGAAAACGTAAGGTTCAAATTGCAACATGGAGAGAAGTTCTGTCCTAAGTTTGAACTGTTCTATCGTATCATGTCAACTAGTCAAGTTTGAAAGAACGGAAGAGGATCGAATTTCGCTCTTCCTTCGAAACCTCTCTTCTCTGAACCGTTCAATTGTACACTTGAAATGACAAGTAGTCAGCTTCGAAAAGTGTACATTGGAATTTTCCTCTCTCCTCCTGTCTCTCCCTCTTCTCTCCCCTCTCTTCCCTTTCTCGCTTCTTTCCTTTCTCTTTCCACAGAATGTGAACAGTTCTGAAAACTTGGAAAACGAAAAGTCGAAAGGTTCAAAAAAGAAGCTTGTGTTCGAAAAAATAAATACACTTTGTGCAAAAATATACTGTATACATCTTGAGCTGAAACAGAAAAGAACACTTTTCGAACTATTCGAAGCCAACTTCCTGTTCTTTAGAACATAATGTGATTTACTTTGAGAGGAGAGAGAGAGAGAGAGTAATATGAATAAAATCTCTTCTTCTATTATTTTCTGACATCGAAATATGGTTTTAAGGTGAATGTAAAATTTGAACGAATGTTCGCAAAGCTCTCTGTCGAACTTTTGAACTGTTCAACGAGAAAATATTTTCAAATGTCCCTTTTCGGCAAAGCTCTTGAAAAATGGAATAGTTCCATCTTGCTCTCGCTCTTCCCTCCCTCTCCCTCTTTTGCCGAAGAGCAAATAGGATATAAGCGAAGACATTCACAATGATTACGGTGACGACAAACCGAGTGTCACTAATGATCTGTTCCTTTCGCTCTCTCCTCTCCTCTCTCGCTCTCCCTCGCGAACTCTAAAAAAGTTAAGCCAATTAGGAGGAGAGGCAACGTTCGAATGTAAAGTCATCCTTCATATTGACATTTAAAAAAGAATGTCCCTTTGGGTCTAAAGTTAGAACTTTTTTAGGACCTTTCAAGAATTTTGCGCCAATGTATAAACATCTTCTTATCTTCCCTCTCTCCCTCCCCCCCCCTCTCTCTCTCCCTCTCTCACTCACTATCTGAAGTTTAAAAAATGATACTTTTGCAAGTCATAAATTAGAGCAACGTGTTTCTTGAAAACATTTTAGTACATTCTAAAGAGAGGCAGAGAGAGGCCTCTCTTTATGTATTTCTTTTTCTTTAGGACATTACCGTTAGGATGGTATTAGTGTTCGAAAGATGCCATTTAGAACGGTTCAATGGACGTTCTGTTAAGCCCTCTTCCGGTTCCCTTAATGTTCTAATAGGAACACACCGAATGCTCTGATACTTTGAAACAAGACTGAGGGAGGGAGAGGAAGAGAGAGAGAGAGAGAGAGAGAGAGAGAGAGAGAGAGAGAGAGAATGTTTATTTTGGCGTCAGCCATCTTTGTTCTCCGGGCAATGTTTACGTTAACTCGAAAAAAGAGAGAGAGGTGCCTTTCAGATAATGCTCTAAAGGTTCTAAATGGACTGGTTCGACTTGTATCCTTGAGTGGTCACGTTCCGAGCCGATTGAAAGAGATGAAGGAAAGAGAGAAAGGGAAAGAGAGAGGGAGAGAGAGGCTGAAATTTCCTGTTTCTCTCTTTCAGTCTCTGCCTCAGAGAATTATAGCAAAAAGCCACAATCGGATCTAGTGAGTCACAAGCGCAGAGAAGGAGAGCGAGAGAGCGAAGATCGAATTTCGAGTTCTAGAACTGTTCAGACCAGTGTCCAAGATGGAAAGGGCGAAAACGTCGGGAGAGCGAGAGCAAGAGAGATCGAATGTCGAGTTGCTTTCAAAGTTACATAACAATGGCTTTTCAAAAGCGGAAATTGAAGCAATTGTTTCCATGACACCCAGCGAATAAAGCTGCCTCTAGAAGACGACCGATATTCTGAAATATAATATGACGCAACTGTCAATTATTATCCGGTCCCCCAACGACCCCTTAGGGCGGCCATGTTTCTCTCTCTCCTTTTTCTTTCTTCTCTCTTGCTCGTCGTTTAGAAATATATGTATCAGGTTACTGGGTTTCATACATAAAATGAACAACTACGACGAACAAGGGGGAGAGAGGGAGAGAGAGGGGAGAGGGAGAGGGAAAGAGGGAGAGAATCGATTGTAATCCGCAAAAGTGGTCGTGGGTGAACTTGAGGGACTTTGCGCCAGATATGACATTTGAAACTGATGGTTATACTTTCGGTTTAGGGGACATTCTACATCTCTCCCTCTCTCTCTCCCTCTCCCTCTCTCTCTCCCTCTGTTTGGTCAGGCAAAGGTAATAACGTATTAGGCAACTGAACATAATGCTAAATGGTTCGCAAGAACAGGACGTTTCTCTCTCTCGCTCCCTTCCTCTCTCCCTTTCGCTGGCCGTAAGTAATCTTGAATAGCTGGACCGTGACCAAGTTCGTGACCACATCGAACTAAATGTAAAGGGAGAGAGAAGGAAGATAATTAGCGGAAACGGAAAATCGGTAAACATTACATTTTCATCTCTCTCTCTCCCTGTCTCTCCTCTCTCCCTCGTCCTCTTCCATGGTTAATTTATGCTCATAACGGAATTGCGCTCGACTTCAACTGAACAGTTCTTTATGACCATGAAATGTTCAGAATGACCATATTAATCGCGTAGCCATTCTGAAACATGGTACCAAATGAACGGTCACTCGTTGTCTCTCCTCTCTCGCTCTTCCTCTCCGCCTCTCCTCTCTCCTTAGTCCGGTCCACCCTCAATTGCTCTCGAGTACCATTTAACTGTATATAAACATATACCATAAATTCTATTTATGAAATGCTACCAAGTGTTCAATGGTGTGCTTCACAGAAATAGTGCCTCTTGGTTCGTCTCTCTCCCTCTCCTCCTCTCACCCTCCCTCTCTGGGGTCGTTGTTTGCGTGACTTGCTGCTTTCCGTGATCAGCGTGATTATTGTTTCGGGGTGATTGTTAATAGTGAGCAATAGATTGATATGGTTCAATAAAGTATTCAAGCTTCCACCATTTTCATATTTTTCTCCTTCCCTTCTCGCTCTGAGAGCAGTGCTCTCTCTCTCTCCCTCCTCGCTCTCCTGTCTAAATGATTCGTTGCTTGTTTGAGAAAAAGGAGAAAATTTAAGTACTGCATTTCTCTGTTTTCAGAAACTGTACATTAGATTCATGTTTGAAGTATAGCATTATTCAGCTGCTCGAACATTCGACTTAAGTTCATGAAAGTTCTGAGACTTTCCATCAATTTCTCTCGCTCTCCCTCTCTCCCTTCCCCTCTCCCTCTCTGAGAGCAGTTCACCGCAGAATTCGAAGCTATACTTTCGATTTTCTACAAAGTACAACGGCTAGAAAAAGAACCATTACGAGTCAACTGCAGTTAAACTAACTATAATTTACTCGGTACAAAGGAAATCGTGATTCATGGTTCTATCTTCGAACTTGTACATAAGCATTTTTTGTACGCACCAATTTTTGTGACCATAAAAAGAGGTATATTTTCGAATGAGGAAGCTTGAAGCAAAATCGTATCTTGCATTCTTTACTTGCAGTATGTTCAGAAATGTTTTATGTACAATATCGAACTCTTTTTTCGTACCTCGCAAATGGATGTCAGGGATAAGAGAAAACGGAAATGATTAATGGCACTTCCGGTTCTATTTCCTTCTCTCCTCTGACTCTAACTCAATGAACCGTTCGGTTTAATAGTGCTCTGGAGAGATACTCTCTCGCTCTCTAAGAGCATTCGTTCGCTACGCAGGACATCAAGTAAAATATTCATATTTATGTTTCAACGGTAAATATACTTGCCGAGACATTAGCCGTATATCAAGTCGATGCCTTTATCGCCATCTCGCGACAATCCGAAGAAACTAACCTCATGACAACCAGAACCAGCTTGGTTACCATGGCAATTGAAGCCAGCTAATCGGGAATTACTTCTCGGTGACACATTTCTGATGAACTCTGTCAGGTGTTGTCGGCACCCTTTGATATTATGCTCGTAGCCATGACTTCAACTGAAATGAGAGCTGAACGGATGAAGTCGAGCATTCCGTTTCCGTCGAGCCATTTTAAGAAACCCGAGTAGTCGCAATGAGGAACTGGTCCCTCAGGAATGCTTCACACATTTTGAAAACAACATATTTTATTAGCGTTAAAACAGCAAAGATAACACTTAATTAGGTAATTAAGATATTATTTTTGAAACATTAACTTGTATATGGCATTTCTTTTCTCTCTTAAACGAAGTACATCAATCGACTCAGTGAACTCTTGACACGAGTGGATTCATTGTATGACGCGATGAGCTGTGACTCACGGTCTCGCTTCTCATTAACAGATTCCTTGCGATAATTACGATCAGTGGAAGCTGTCTCCGAGCCAAAGACGCCAACAATGTGAACCCGGGCCCGGTAGGCGGCCAAGTGGGCATACTGGACAGGGGCCGGGACTGAGATGGACCTGGTGCACTTCGCGTACACATGGCACAGGTAATAGGTCAGCCTTTGCAGCTCATCGGCGCTAAACTTATTCTCGTCCCACAGAACATGGTAGTGGGTTGGCCTTGAAGTGCCTTGGACCCCAAAATGGCTGCACAGGTAGAAGTCAAAGTCAGTTGGGTGCACAACGTCGGTGTCAATGACAGTCCCTGGCGGAATGTTTTTGGACTTGCCCTTCTTGTCCTCCACTGGCACAAAGCGAGTATGATGGCGCTTTTGCACAATGACCATGGTCAACTTTGGCGCATAGCCGGGCCTGACTGTGTCACAGGCAGTGGACAGACCTTCGATCTCCTCTCGCAGCACTTGGTCAAACTGTCCCTCTGACACACCGTCTCGGTAGATCACAATGTGGGCCGGAAGTTGCTTGCCATTCTCCTCCTGGTACTTGTTCAAGAGCTCCACCACCATCTGATCAAGTTCCTTGATGACTTCCTGCTTGTTGCGGGCCTGAACGCGAACTGAAGCAAAGTACTTTGTACAGTCGACGTCGTAAGAACCAACCAGAGCGGCCACAGATGAAACGGTACTTCGGTCACTGGACGGGTGGGTGACGTCGGCGCCGATGACCATGAGTCCGCCTTTTTTCTTCAAGATGGCCGGCTTGGGACAGGAAGCTGCCAAAATGTTGTTGATGCCGCCAAGCTTTGCGTTGATCTTGAGCAACAAATTGGACCAGGTGGCGCTGTTATTTTTCTTGATATTCTTCTCTGTGATACACTGAGTAGGAATCCCAAGCTGCACATCGCCGACAAGCTTGATCTCATTGTAGAGCGACTCATCACCGTTGATGATGAAGACAATTATCTTCAGCTTCTTAGAGCACCCCTTGGCCTTCTCGAATATGTTCTCCAGCATGCCCGGCTTGTACACCTGAACTCTGGCCACCTTGCACGGCTTGGACACTCGGATTCCCAGCTCTTCGCCTTTTAGTCTCATGCCTTCGATGAACCTTTCGCATTCAGCGTCTGTGCAGTGGGCCGCAAAATTGACCAGCACCCAGTCACTTTCAAGATGGCTGCTGACCTGGTAGAGATTCTGCTTCTTCGCCTCCAAGTACCAAACACCGTTGGAAGGTGTCACACTCGACTCCGTCCCCGAGTAGTTCAAGACGGGTGGGTCTAGAACTCGAGCGTCGACCACCATTGGACTGTTGGAAACCTTGATGCCGAACTCGGCCAAGTAGTCCTTTCCGTCATTCATGACACACTGGACCGAGTCGTTGATGACGCCAAACCTTTGCTGAGGTGTCTGTGACGTTGTGGTGCGAATCATGGAAGCCAGCTGATCATTGGTCAATTTTCGCCTGATGACCTGATTTGGCACTAGGTCACACACTTCAATTGGCAAGAACTTCCTGAACTGTCCCATTCCGACGACGATGCACGGCAAGTTGGGATAAGCGAGCTGAATATTGTATTCAGCCTTGAAGTATTCGGGCACCGACACTTGGGCTCCTTGGCGGCCATCTTTGTTCTTCATTGCAAACATGACTTCTCGTGCTGGGCAATGGGTCAATCCGTTGATGCGGTACTTGCGCTTGTAGGCCAGATGGTTGACGGTCACCTGAAGGGTCTTGACTTCTTTTTCAATGCGTTTCCGGTCGTAATCTCGCAAATATGGCACACTGAGGGCTCGTTTCTCGTCAAACTGGCGGCCGCCATTATAAAAGCCTGGATTCATGAGCTGCCCAATGAAGTTTACCAAGGGACCGTCTACATAGAATGCAGTGGTGGCTCGGTCGACAACCAAATTTGGACCGTTCATGCAAGAGCGCACCGACTGATAGTAACCGAAGGCCACTTCGCGCCCATAACCAAGACCAACTCTGTGCGATAACTCAGAGCCGACGAAGAGCGACTTGCCCACCGGTATCCTCTTACTATTGGGACCGTGACGCAAGATTATGTCGAGCACCTGGATGACCTCTTCCGGTATCTTTGGTATGAGCTGCTTATAATACAGAGTAATGCAACTCAAGTCAATGTGGCCGACGTACTTAATGGTCACAGCGTAGCTTTTGTCTCCGGCGGGATCAGCAACTGTCACAAACATTCGCTTCGGAAAGTCACCCACCAGCTGTTTCTTGGTGTACGCATTCCTCAGGCCGTCGTAGACCGGAAGTACCTTGAAGAACATCTGGTCGCAAGTTTTGGAGTGCAGCTCGGTCAACCTATCCATCACTTGCCTGTTGACCTGATAATTTATCTTTCGAAACTTTCGGGCGCTGGTCAAGCCTGCTTCTCCTGAGCCTCGCCGAGATATGATGGACTCGGACTCTGAACTAATTGCTCTCGTGGCCTCAATGTCCACATCGTAATGGTAGACCATCTTGTCCACAATTTCCAGCGGGAAGTGATTACCGTAGACCGGAAGCAAGTCACCGTCTTGTCCGAAGCCAGGTCTAGGCACGTAGCGGGACTTGGTCATGGCTTCCAGGGCTTTCTTGCTGTTCAGTTGCTTCGCACCCACCGACAAGGAGAGACCTCCTAATTGGCTTAACTGCCGAGTTCTGGCCGCTTGCTGAGCGCATAAATTTAATGAGAGACAGAGAATTAGCCCGGATCGATGACAGAAATAGTTCTAGAACTCACATTTTCCAGCAGCTCCGACATTGGATTGTACGCTAGGGCTATAATTGTGAGCATGATTTAGTTGACAGGTCTGCTTTAATTGCTACTTACATAACACCGAAATTCCGGGCACAGGCGCCATTATTTGTATTTTCTTGTTTTCTCTCTAAACGTTTAACTTAAGTGATTCTTTTTTCTTCTCTTGTAAACGTAAACTCGCAATCAACAGAACACTTTGGTTCACAATTTGCTAACTGTCTAGCAATAGCTAATAATAAGCTTAGTAATTGTAAGTTAACTGCAATTAGTCTTATTCGAATTAAAAAACTGACTTGGTGTAGTGTTCTGTTGTTCTGATGACGGAAAAAGTTTTTGAATGACGAAATGAACGCGCTTAAATTTTGGCGCCATTTTTATACCAACGATAGATGGCAACGAGGTGGCGACGAGACTTGATCTTACCTGAAGCCGCGAATCCTGAGACCCTGAAAGGGAAGGTTTTCTTGAATTGAGTCATCAGTAGCATATGGTTTCCTCAGCTCAAAAGTCAACGCGGTTCGAAAGCCATCACTAAGCAGGCTCATAATTCTACTACTGTCGCTTTTATTTTCCTGTTTGTTCTTTATGAAAGGAAGGAGCGAACAATGAAATCAGTCTAAATAATTGTAATTAAACAGATAGTCAGCCAAGTATGACATAACAATGAACAAAAAAGAGAGAATGAAACTGAATTAACTGATCCAGACAAAGAAGGTAGAGGGAGACTGGAGAATGTTGTGCAAAACATATGTTCGTCGTGTCATAATTCCTACGTAATCAATGTATCATCTTCTCAGAGAATAGGAGAGAGAAACAATCGGTAATTGAGTAATAGATTCTCTTTCAACCCTATTCAATATCTTGAATGCTTCATGAAGTGTCTCATGATGTCAAAAATATATATACAAATCAATAGCCATGTGATTAATAAAATATAAATGGATTCAGTTTAAATACTACGCCCGTCGTCATGTGTAGCTTCAGTGTCATCACTTCGTGTCCGTTCATGCAGCTTCAACAATTTCATACGATCCGATGAAATTCTGTACATGTGACAAGACATTAGACTTGGCAAGATTTGCTTCTATCTTGCTCCTTCTCAAAGTAAAAGTAGACGGATAGAGGGGGAGAGACTATTCCCGGTTGTTTGCATCATCTGGATGGTTTAATCGGCTTCGAAAGTTTCATCTCAAACCTTTGTAATAGAAGTAAGTAAATTTGAATTCTTGTCCCTAGTTTTGCATCGCAGGCCAATGGCTAAGTTTCTCTTTTCTTTCCAAAATGGCGTCAATTTTCTAAGCAGTTGTTCAGTTTCTTGTCAAAGATTTTGTTAAGAGGTAGAGGCGAGAGACATCGTGTTTTCACTTGAAGAATAAAGGTGTTACCTTTGCCCGACGGGTCAAAGTTGTTGGCCGCTAAGTAATTCCTTCAAAGAGACGATCTTGAGGATGTCCACTCTTAAAGCTGCAAATGATCTTCGAAAACGACAAGTTTTAAAAGCCAAAAAAAACGAACTGCGAAACGAGTTCAATGGTGTAACTGTAACTTGAATTACTGTAGTCATATACAAATGCCAAGAAAGCGAGGGAGAGAGACGATGAAGTGTTTGCCGCTTGATATTCAGTTCAGGGTTGTGGAGAGAGTGAAGAAAGGGAGAGACGAAGAGAGCCACGGCTCTCATTGCCAATTGTAATGGGCCTGGTAGGCCGAAGTGGGCGGCACTGCTCCCTGGGCAGCCTGGCCGAAAGAGTTGAACTGTGCACCGTAGCTTGTCGCACTGGCCGAATTGGGAGACTGAACCGGCGGCGAAGATGAGGTTGCAGCGGGCGAGGGAGCCGTCAGCGACTGGTCTCCGATGGTGCCCGAGTCCGACTCTGCTTCTGAACCAAGTCCCTCAGAGCCTCCTCCGCCTTCCGTGGACAAGCGACCAACGGCCACCTTGGGCCCTCCGACCACACTTATTCCGGCGGCACTCTGCAAATGGTTTCAGGTACAGGTCAGTTTCGAGTTCAGTTAAGTCATTCTGTTTAGCGTTTTTGTATTTCAACCTTCGGTTCAGTCTACCAGAGTCACGGCCGAGAGCGAGAGACGCAACCACGACCAGTGCGGCCAGTGGACAGTTTTGTAATTTTTGTGACAAGCAGTGAGAGAGAGAGAGAAAAAACAAGTGAGCAGCGGAATAAGAGCAATTAAGTGACTGAGAAAATGCCAGAATACAAAATGGCGGAGACGGTGTCTTTGTAATAAGCAACTTTGCGGACATCTTTCAAGAACGCCCGCAAAGGTGACTTTATTTTTCGACAGGTAAGAAAAGAGAAGAGAGAGACAGGAAGCCAACACCTCGGACATCCACCTAATTGAATTCTAAGTGGACTAGAAAATTTTTAGTACTGTTTTTGTATTCTGTCTTTTTTGCTCAAGTCGTTATTTGTTTGTCTTTCAAAAATTGCATTATAGTGAGATCGGCGAACGGAGAGGGAGAGAGAGAGAGAAAATAAACTAAGCAATATGACATTGACACTAAATGCATATGTATTTTTGAACAAAAGGTGAGAGAGAAGAGAGAGAATGACAATGATTCTTTGACCACATAGGAAGAAGATGGAAGAGTGTGAGACAGAAATGTTAAGCAATAGAATACAGCTTCGAAAAAAGAGGAGGAAGATGACACCCGCACTAAATAACTTGGTAGTTAGCTATCGATTTAGGATTATTCTGAAGTCGAACCCTGAACACTAAAGGTGTTCAGCTGGCATCTGTCTGATAAGAGAGCACATGTGTCATAGGTGAATGAGCGGAAGGGGTGAAAGAGAGGGGGAGAGAACTATTTGCAAGGGGAGGTGTATCAATTAAATAATGACTAAGCAAGAGGACAGAGGATAAGCGATAGGTGATGCATATTGACCGCGAATGAGGAGGAGGAGGAGAGATGAAGAGTAGAAGTAGCTTTGTCGTATTGCGTGATCTCGGTCAGTCACGCGTGACTCTGGTATTTTTACTGGCCGTCTGGAATCTGTTATATATGTTTATGTATCTATCTTAGTCAATTTGCTCAATTCAAGTGTTAATTGGTTGTTACCGTTCTCCGATAGTCCTCCATTTTGACTTCGTATTTAATCTTCTCTTCGTTCTGCTTCTCCACATAGGGGCGCTTGTCATCTTCCGTCATTCCGCGCCACCTTTCGCCTCCCAGCTTCGCAAGAGCAGCTACGCCCCCTTCCGGTTCCTTGCCAGCCATCTCTTTACGGAAGTCACCCATGAAGAGCATGAAGGCCGTGCCCGGTCTCTTGGGCTTGTTGGCGTCACGGGCCGGCTTGAAGATGGCCATCTCTTTGCGGTACCTATCTCGGTCCCTCTCTGCTACTTCGAGGAATGGCTTCTTCTCTTCTTCCGTCATGGCGTTCCATTTGGCAGCACACTCTTTGCCAAATTCGCCGATCTGGGACGTAGAGCAGAAAATCTAATAATTAGTCTTAGTAAGTAACTACACTTAACATCCAAACCAGTAAGAAATAATGTTTTGTGCCTCGGCTGTAAGAGAGGCGAGATGTGCCCTCTTACAGCAGCCATGTGAAGGGCGAAGCAATCAATAATAGAGATGGATAGGCTCTCCTTACCTTGGGTATGGGTCGGCCTGTCTTTTTCAGTTCCTCTCTGTACCACTGGGTGAAGTTTATGTATGCCGTAGTTGCTCTCTTTGGCGCTGGGACTCCGTCTTTGTTCACTTTTATCTGCTTCTTGTTCTTCTTACTACTTCCGCCTCCGCCACCACTGTGGCTCTGGTGACCACCGCCATGTCCGGTACCGGTGGCATGGTGGTTATTATGATTGTTCGACTGAACCTGATGAGTAGTTTGCTGATGATGTTGCTGCTGTGTAACTTGCTGCTGTTGTTGTTGTTGCTGCTGTTGCTGTACATTCTGATACATGACATGATGTCCACCTTGCATTTGGCCTATGTGCTGGTTTCCTTGTGTTAATTGGCCTGACATTACCTGAGAGAAGGAGATGGGGAGCCATTCGTGATTAGGCGACATTTTAAAAGTTGCAGGTTGCACAAGAATATGGAGCCTTCGAGTTGCATTAGCATTTTCGAACGTTGGCGCACCGATGCATGTCGCCCTGACTCATTACATCTCCGGGCGGCACTAGAAACCCTCTGAACCGTGTAGCTATGCAAGTCAGTCGTTTCTCGCTTTCTCTCCCTCTCTCTCTCCTCTCTGCGCGGCTACCTCTCCTTTCTCTCTCGCTCACACTCACTTTCTGCGCCGGAGCCGTTGGCTTCAAAATGAAAAATTAAACAAAAATCGATTTAATTGATCAATGGTTAGGAGCCAAGAAGAAAGAGAGGGGAAGCAGAGAGGGAGAGAGAATAGGCGGCAGCTGCCCCTCTCGGTGGTCACGACTAAAGAGGCGGCTACGGCCCTACTTTCAAAAACCGGGCCCGACCGAAAGTTGATAAATGTGGAATCGAGCCCTTATATGCTTTCGATTGTCAATATATCGAAAATAGAAAGAGCGATACTATCGATGGTATCGATATTTTGAACGCGGTTCCGTAGGTTGCTGGAACCGGGCCAGAAAGACGAGGAACGTCATCGCTCGGAACCGAGAACCGCGAAAGGTTCAACGGTTCGGTTGAAAAAGGAACCGAGCGTAGCTGCCCTAGTCATGACCAACTTGGTCAGACCGAGCTCCACTCTCCCTCTCTTCCTTCCCCTCTCTGGTTTCTGCGAGAGGAGCGCAAGGGAGCGGGAGAGAGAGAGAGGGAAACGTATTACGAAACTCTCCTCTATGTACTACAATGGCGCCGGCTAAATATATATTCGCGTCAAAAGGCCAATAAATAACAATGTTTCAGCTTGGGTTCTAGAGCCGATGGTCACAAGCCTTTGTCTACAGGAATACCGAGAGGAAAGAGAGGGAAGGGGAAAGGGCCGTTTTGGGAAGTGGCCCACCTGGCCCATGGCGCCGTGGCCAGCTGCCGGAGAGACGTTGGCACGGCCGAGGCAAGACAAGAAACTGGTCTCTACTTCAAGTCAACCTAGTCGCTGGCTACGAAGTTTGCAAGTGAATTCACAATCGACTTACAGTCAAATTAAGTCCAGCCGCGGACAGCATAGGAATCTGGGCCATGGCTGGATGAAGTTGATTGTTGTTGGATAGTGCAGCAGCGTGTTGTGCCATTGCATGGTGATAATCCGCGTATTCTGAGAGCAGAGAGGGGAGAGATAGAGAGGGAGAGAGAAAGTGAGAGACACATCAGCAAAATGGTCGGTGGTTATCAGTGGATGAGCGCGAGGTGACACTTACCCATGAGGGATGAGAGTGCGGCTCTATCTGTGATGACCTGCACGTGTTGATGGATATGTCAAACAGCGTTTTGTGTTCGTCTTAATCAGAGAGGGGGAGAGAGAGACAGTCAGAAGGAATATTTCGCGGTACTCGGCAATTTGAACTAGAGAATAAGAAGAGACTTTAGCGATGGCCACAGAATTGTTAAGGCTATGCTACAGCTATAGCATAGCATAGAAGGAGAGGGAGAGAGAGAGGAGAGAAAGAGCGGAGAGAGAGAAGAGAGAGAGCGAGGGAAGCTGGAGAGAGAGAAGAGACCGAGCTACCTTTCACAGTATTACAGTACTTACACTATAGCGCGCGTACGACTCGGAAAGCACTGCACAAAGCTACGGCTGCCTTTGTCTTCACAAACATGGCTGAGCCTTCTTCCCTCCTCCTCGTCCGAGCCAGAGCTCGCTGCTTTCCCCCGCGCTTTTCCCCATTCCTAGTCCAATGCGCTGAGCTGGCTCCTCCCTCGTTGTCCTCCATTTTGCTGTACGTCAGCCACGCCGGATCCGCCTGCTCGCTATTCAGCAAAGCTGCGCCTCCCTGCGGTACTTTCTTCTGCTCTTCTCTCTCCTCTCCTCCCTCTCCCTCTTCTCCCCTCTCGATCTCTCTCACCCAGCGTCTCCTTTCTCCCTTCGCTCTCTCTATTTTTCTGGCCTCTCTCTCGCTTCCTTTCTCCTCTCTACCTTCTGTCAAGGCTT
The DNA here is from genome assembly GCA_022750525.1 of Halotydeus destructor. Taxonomy (NCBI): domain Eukaryota; kingdom Metazoa; phylum Arthropoda; class Arachnida; order Trombidiformes; family Penthaleidae; genus Halotydeus; species Halotydeus destructor. Next base: position 159,941 of record JAIUWE010000005.1, read on the forward strand.
CCTTTCTCACACTATCTTCCCCTGCAACTGTTACAATTGTCCAAATAGGCGTCCTTTTAAAAGACACAGAAACAAGCATCTCTGGCTGCATTTGAAATGTAAACGCTGACCCAGTCAGTTCTATGCAACTGTTCTAAAGCATGTTGCTCTTATTTGCTTCTTGATTCCAACGGCACCGGAAAGGGGAGAGATGACCATAAATCCAGTGGCTGAAAGAAATTACATTTCTCTGATACAAGACAAACATGGTGAATTTTTATAATTTGTCTCTCCCTCTCCGCAGCTCACTGCGGTGCAACTTTAGGCATATACCAGTTTGTTGACTGTTGTTTTCTCTCTCTCCCTCCCCTCCCTCTCGTTAGCGAAATCCGTCTCTCACTGCCACGAAGTCATCTTCTCTGGGAAGCGAGAGAAGGCGACGATGAGGAGACGTCATGGACAAGATGCAGCCACTGGTCACTGAGGAAACGGAACTGAGACACCTCAGCCCAGGACATAGGCGTACAGTGGCCTCCATCTTGGACCAGTCGGACGGGTGGCGAGAACTGGCCTCAAGTCTCAAGAGACCCGATGGCCAAGATGGCTATCTCTTGACCTCCTCTAACATCCGCATTCTGGAGCAAATGAAACACGTTGCCGGTGGCTCTTCTCCCACTCAGGCTCTGATTGATTACTGGGCAACCTGTTCTAGAAAGCGGCCATCTTTGAAAGTCCTGGTTGATACTCTGGTCCAGTGCAACCTCTACCGTGCGGCCGACTATGTGAAAATTGAAATTTTAGGCCAGGCCGAGCATACTGGCCAAGATGGTGACCTGGACCTTGAGTGGTGTGAAATTAAAAAGTGCAGTGAAGAAAAAAATGCAAATAACGTAGTGCCCTCGGCTCCAAGTCTTCCATTTTCATCAGCTTGTGACGCCAACCAGAGCCTTGGCGATGAAACAAAACAACAAAATGGCCGCTCTGCAACAAAGGCAGAGTCACGTGACGTCGAACATGCTGCCGAACTGTTGAAGCAACTCGGTATTGATAACAATGTGCAGGCTTATGCGTATAATGACCTTGTCAAGGCCACAGGACAGTTCGAAGATAGATATGTCAAAGATGGCGGCTGCAAGCTGGGCGAGGGTGCGTTTGGCTCCGTCTTTCGTGCTAAGGTTGACGGCAATGAGGTTGCCGTTAAATCGCTCAAGTCAGAATTCGGGAAGCAATTTCTGAACGAAGTTTCAACCATGGTTAAGTTCAAACACAGTAATTTGCTGCCGATACTCGGCATTTCTTCGGACGGACCTTCTCTCTGTCTAATACTCGAATATATGGAAAAGGGATCACTCTTCTCTGCTCTGACAGACGCCAGACAAAGAAAAGAAGAACTAAATGAAAAGGAACGAATCAATATTGCTGTTGGCACCGCTAGAGCACTAGTTCATTTGCATTCATTCTTAGAGATTCCTTTCGTTCATAGAGATGTCAAGAGTGACAACATTCTGCTCGACTCGAAGATGGCTGCCAAATTGGGTGACTTCGGTCTGGCCCGATCGGGTACACCTGGCACAGGTCACACTACGTCTCGCAACTTGACTCAGAACATCATCGGCACCACTGTTTACATGGCTCCTGAAGCGTTCAGAGGCGACCTCTCGGTCAAGCTGGACACCTTCAGCTTTGGTGTTGTTTTGCTGGAACTCATAACTGGGTTGAAGCCGTACGATGAGAATAGAGATGAACCGGATATCCTGTCTCATGTCGAGGAACTGCTCGAAGCCACGGAAGACGGAGCGGAAGAGACTAGTTACGCCGATCGTAATGTCAACTGGAACCAGAAAACTGTCATGGCGCTCATGGGCATTTCCAAGCGAGCTACTGAACAGAGAAAGAAGCTGAGACCTACAATGGAACAAATCCTTGATTCGCTTGAAAAACTTTCTTGATTTTTGGAAAAACAGATTTAATTGACTGTTGTTATACATAAAGAAAATAAATACAGTTAACTTTGTTTGTTAAGGACACTAAACGGACTAAATTGATTCACCGGAACTGGGTTGTTTGTTGTACTTCGCCGACTTGGTTGCTGATCTATGCAGCGGGCTTAGTTTCAATCTCGTCAAAGCTATTCGGTCTAGAGGAAAAGGGGAAAGCAATTTCGTTCGAACGTAAGGGAAGGTTGTATTAGAACAGAATGAAACTCACCCGCAGCACTTGGACTGAGCCAAGCAGCAGAGGACATTGCGGCCCGAATAGGTTAAGTATTCGTCACAGGTATCACAGGCCGTCGTGTTGCCCAGGAAGACGAGGAAGGCAGAGGAGTCCTCTACGAGCAGAGAGACGACGAGGAAGGAGACGAGGAAGACAAGAGAGCTGACAAAGATTACGCGAGACATTTTGCTTGGCGGTTTTTTTTCACTTGCGTGGTCAAGAGGTCACTGTTTGGTAGTCTAGGGCTGATTGTCAACTGAATGTGTTCGCCTTGCCAGAAGATGGAGAAAAGAACTCTTCTTGTCGCTCTCTCTCTCTCCTTCCTCTCCCTCTCGTCTCTTTCGAGGGTGTTCCCTTTTTTCCCTCTCTTTATTGTTGTGCAAGCAAGAAAAATAAGAAATAAGACTTTGAGATCACTAGTGTGTCCTTCTTGCTTGATGGATGCAAGTGTAGCTCACGTGACCGAGAGATCGAGAGGAAGAGAGAGGGAGAGAGAAGCGGGAAAACCAGAAATGGGGAAGAAACGCATTTAGCTGAAGTCAGGAAGCGGATTTGCCAACCTGCAAAAGTGAGTTCCAATTTATCTGACTTTTTCTGGGCCACAGTTGCTGCTGTGTGACCTTATTTATGAGAAATGGTCACGCAGGTAAACACACTGAACTCATTAACCAATTACCAATGGCTGACCAGAGGCTTAATGTGGTTAATGATTTACCGAATCAAATTAACAAATACAAAGTTTAATCAGCTAATACCGTGTAAATTGGGTTGAACAATTAACCAACTTTGGGCTTCAGCGTCCCACTCACAGGTTGTCTTCAAGGAAGAAATAATTGCCTCCCTTTTTCTGTTCAGTGTCCTTGACAGAGTTGAGCTTGTTAATTCTGGGCCGGAAGTTGTTGGGATCCCTTCGAAAGGTAATGTTCAAAAGCTGTAAGAACTTGTTCATGCCCGCCAGCAGCGACTGTGGAGAGTTGGCCTTCGTCTCGACACCGGGATTACCTTCGAACACCACTACTCGGTCTGCCAGGTAGGTGGCCATGATGAAGTCGTGCTCCACGACAAAGCCCGTCTTCTTAGAGTGCATGAGGAATCTCTTGATAATTTTGGCCGCAATGAGACGCTGCTCAGAGTCCAGGTAGGCCGAGGGTTCGTCGATCAGGTACACATCGGCCGGCTTGCCCAGACAGAGAATGAGGGCCACTCGCTGCAGCTCACCGCCAGACAGGTTGCTCACGTCCTGGTCAAGGATGCCCTCTACGCAGAGAGGCTTCACCACTTCCCCTTGAAAGGTGGGATGACAGAACATCTCTCTGATCTTCTCGTGGAACATTTGGCGCACACTGCCCACAAACTTGGGACTGATCTTCTGAGGCTTGTAGCTGATGTTCAGAGTGGGCACCTCGCCGTCCCCAGAGTCTGGGGCCAAGCGGCCGGCCAACATTCGGATAAAGGTTGTCTTTCCGGTTCCGTTTTCACCCAACAGCACAACGATCTCAGAGTCGGTGAAAGTTCCAGCGTCCACCGTCAGCTCAAAGTCACCCAGCTTCTTGACCATGTGCGGATACTCGTAGTGGAACATGCGCTTTACTTCCTCATCCGACATGGCTTCGGACACTTTGAATACGAGAGACGATTCTCGGAATCGCAAATTTTCAGTCGGTATGAAACCATCCAGGAAAATGTTAATTCCCTCACGGACCGAGAAGGGCATCGTCACTACGCCATAAGCCCCGGGAACGCCGTATAAACAGCACACAAAGTCAGACAGGTAGTCCAGCACACTCAAGTCGTGCTCTACGACAATTATGTACTTGTCCTCTTCGGCGAGATTTCTAATGGACTGGGCGGCATTGAGTCGCTGCTTCACGTCTAGGTAACTGGAGGGTTCGTCGAACATAAAGATGTCTGCCGCCTGGACACAAATCATGGCAATGGCGAATCGTTGCAGCTCGCCGCCACTCAGTTCCTTGACGTCTCGCTCCAGCAAATTTGGCGTCAGGTCAAGAAGTTCACAGATTTCTTTCTGATTCTTCCTCTGGTCTTTCGAGTTGAGCAGAGTTTTCACTTTGGTGTCTGTGGTGTGATTTCTGTAAAGCTTAGGGATCTGGTCAACGAATTGCAGCTTGATGATGGCTTTCAGTTCATCTTCTAAAATCTTGGTGAAGTAATTCTGAAGCTCAGAGCCCCGGAAGTAGGTTAGAATTTCCTGCCAATCTGGTGGGTCGCCACCAAATCTACCCAAATTTGGCTTCAATTTTCCCGCTAGAATCTTGAGGGCAGTTGACTTGCCTATTCCATTTGTGCCAACTAGTCCCAATACTTCACCGGGCCTAGGCATAGGTAGACGATGCAACTTGAACGAGTTTTGTCCATAGCGATGCGTCGTCTCTTTCTCTAGATTACTCGGCAGATTGATTATGTTGATTGCTTCGAAGGGACACTTCTTCACACAGATACCACATCCTATGCAGAGCTCTTCACTGATCACTGATATCTTGTCATTCTGTGTGACTTCAATACACAATTTGCCCATTCGAACAACTGGGCACGATTTCTTGCATTCTTGTCTACATCTCTTCGGTTTACACTTGTCCGAGCTGACGATAGCAATACGGGTCAGCTTGTCTTGAGACATAGCTGCTGGCTACCCTAATTTTCTAGTGAGTTGAGATTTAAAAAGTGATCTAGGCCGATTAACTGTAGAATTCCAATCAACAAAAAACAGCTTCTAGCCACGTTGATTGAGCGGCGCCGGTTGCATCAGGGACCGTATCCGGAGTGCACATCGCCACTGCTGAGGTAAAAGGTCGAGTTCGAATGTTTAAACTCGAAATGTTCAGAGTTTTACTTGAGCCTATTCGAGTTTATTTACAAGGTCATGCAAAGATGTGATTACATGATTCGAGACATTTTTGTCGCTTCCAGCGGTATTTTCGCTTAGTAAGAAGGCAGACCAACCTGCGTCACGAGCTCCTTGGTAATCTAATACTGAATTGTCACCCACGTGAACACAATTACCTTGGCTCGCTGATCCGAGTTTGGCGGCCATGTTGAATATTTCCTTTCCAGGCTTTTCGCATTTGGCACTGAAAGAGTCAATGATGAAATTGAAGTAATGCCTTAATTCCAAATGAAACAGAATTTTGTCCAGTCTTTCATCCGTGTTCGAAATTACACCAATCTTGATATCAGGATATTTTGTTCTTATCGTTCTTAGAACCTCATTAGAATTGTTCTTCACTTCCCAGCACATGCTAGTCGAAAACTGCTTGTACAAATGAGCTGCTATTATATCCAGTCTCTTCTCTGCAACCAATGACTCATCAACACCAGCTTCTCTGAAAACTCTGCTAACCATTAGTGACCACCAACGCTGACTCGTTAATCCAGTAGTAGAACCAAAATTAGGATGTTCAGCGTTGAGCACCGACCATTGGCTCTTGAAAGCATTTGTTAAACGCTGCTCATGGTCTTTGCTTAATTTGCAGCCATAGTCATTTGCAACTTGAGCATACAGATAACCGACAGTATTTCGCAATTTAAACAAGACCCCATTACCGTCGAATGTGATTAGTTTAGTTCGCAATACTTGACTCATAGTTAGAACTGAAACAGCTGTTACCAGATTTCGTCAGATGGCGCTGTTAGGCAATTAGTTCTTTTTTCAGCATACCCAGCTTCAGTGGTGCTGTTTTAATCTATTGTTTCACAGATCTCCTTAAATTGAGATTAATTGTGCTCAGTAACAAGATAATTTGCAGTTAGTCAAGCTACGTCTGAGTTACTCTACGCAAAAGGAATTTGAGTTTGCTGTCGCATGACATGAATCGACTAAAGTACGCCATTAAGTAAGCGTGGGTCGGTTCATTGATTGCTTCCAAAAATTCATTGCGCATGTCCAAGTCATTCAAGATGGTCGTCAGGTCACGATCATGGTAGCCATTCTGAAGGATGAGCTTCGGCAGGCTGCCGAACTTTATGTTCAGTTGCTTGACCATCACTTGGTCCGTGAGACTGTCATACTGGCAATCTAGAATGATGTCTGATTTGTCTATTGATCCAGTTACGATAGTTGAGGCCACTTGACCCTTGCAGCTGACTATCATGTTGGCGTAAAAACAAAATGGCGCCCGGGCGATGATGTCAAAGGAGAACAGCGCTCTAGAGCGGTTTGAATTGTTCCTTCGAACCGAAAAATCAGATGCATGTCCAAAACCACTGACCAGGTTAATGACCACTCCATTGAACTGAGCAAATCCAGTCAGTAAGCCGAGATTGAATTTAGTCGACACCTTGTAAATCACCAGGTCATCCTTAGGGGTATGCCTTTTGACGCAATCACTAATTGAATCGCTCAGCACATGACGAATTTCACCCTCTAGGTTGTTAGTGACACTAACTGCTTTGAAACTGGATATTAATGAAAACATTATACATCGCTTTCTCTCAGTCCTTCCTGTTCCTCTAAACTACAACAATTTATCGTTAGCTTTCAGTGTTCGATTTTAACTAAAGTTTCTAATCATGTTTACTATCACACGATTGGTCTACCAATCAACTGAAAAATTTCTTTGTTGAAACATGCTGACTGTGCCTTAATTGTCACTATCCGGAATAAAACAATAGGATTCCAAACACCGATGATCTCGACAGTGATTAGCCACCGTATCTGGATTTTTCAGTTTCAAGATGTCTCTGACGCCAGATGGCGCTGAAGGAATAAATTAGAACAAATAGCAGAGCAGAGGCGATCAATAGGAAAATGTCCTATCGGACATTCTCGAACTGTTCTGAGTTTGCGCAAAGAGTGTCCCTCGCTGTTCGGTCCACAACAAAAAGTGGCATAGCCTTCAAATTACACTCTGTCTCCTCGAACTGTTCACTGTGTCGAGTTCTGTTCTGCGTCGTTAAGCGAAGGCACTCGACTCTGATTGATAGAGAACGAATCTCTGACTTTCTAGTGTCTCTGTAATTGGAAGGTAAGGATTCTTTGAATGCTTTTTGTTCGACTCTGAGCTTGTTGCTATGCAAATCTAGTCATGGTCTCGCATTAGAAAATTGTGTAATTGCTGTCCGACGACGGACAGTGATCTTGACAATTAATCGCCGAATTTGAAACAAAGGTTTTAATTGTCACGGTGATTTATACTTTTCCGTATCTGCTTAAATCGTTTCTAGCTATAAGTATGGCAATCAAGTGGTCGTTGGCCATCTTTGGACTCTTCTTGTTGGTGGCAACCATCAGCTGCACCGAGAATACAAATTCGACTCAAACCACTTCCAAACCGAATCCCGAACTGAAGTCGATCACGGTTGAAACCATTTCCAATGAAACCGAATCAGGTCAGAGACATCTCTTGTAGCTTGAGTTAAAGTTCGACGCTCGCAAGTCCTAGAACCCAGTGTTGATTCGAGAAAGCGTGGGTGGCTGTGAACTCTTCGTCTAGAACCAATGTTGCAGAGACGAAAGAGTTCAAAAGTTCGATGCGTAGGCGAACGAGAGGAAGAGAGGGAAGAGGAGTGGGAAAGAGGGAGAGAGAGAGAGCCACAAATTATTTCCCTCTAGACGAGCTGACATTTCCGGGTACATGTTGTACATTATGTATTTAGTGCCCACGCTCGGCCCAGATTTCACTTACTCAAGTGTCTCTAAAGGTTCGGCGGTCACTCCAAGTCAAGCCAAAGATGACCTGAAGTATCCCAAGACAGTGGAGAAGCCGAAAGCCAGTGTCAAGCTGTACAAAGGTAAGGGACGGTCTCTGAAGTGCAATGTTAGCTGACAAGCATACTGCTTGTAGGACATCCGATGCTGGTTGGTAAGCCACTTCCGCTCCTGTCAAGAGCCGCTCGAGTGCATCCGGCCCACGATATGACCAGAACTCGACGCAGTCTGAACAAGCACCGCTTGGAGTCGAAACTGAATCAAGAACAGGACATGGATCCGAGAGAGATGTTAGCCTTGCTGGCCATTCTGTCTCAGGCCAAAGAAGAGGAGCAGCAAAGAGACACTTCCGGTCTGGACAGCCTGCTCTTTGGGTCAGACGCTGACATCCGGCCGGCCGACTCGATCAAGAACTCTGTGCCCTTTGTCTTCGGCAGACCGATTCAAGCCGTCCTGAGCACGGCCAAGGAACCGGAAGAGGAGGACGCCGAGTACGTTTACGTCCCGTCGTCAGCCTTTGCTCGCTCCCGTCAAAGTTCCCTTCACCGGAAGGACCATTCCAAGAACCCAAATGGCCACGGACACTCGGACATTCGAAGGCACGAGCCTGACTGGCGCAATTTTTTGCCTGACCGAGAACCGGAAGTGCCGTTGGGCTTCAACGGTCGAAATGACGCCGAAGAGGAAGCCGCCCAACTGGCGGCCATCTACACTCTGGGCAACCTTCTAACTGGTCAGAGTCAGCGCAATTATTACGACGTTGATGACCGACGTAAACGATCAACTAATCCGGTTCACTTCATGTAGATTTTGCCCTTTCCTCTCTCCCTCCGGGGATTTGAGTGTTTCGTGGAAAAGTTCCGTTTTCTCTGTTGATACATGTAATGCACGTACACATATCACGCGTGACTAGGCTCTTCCCCACGGCACGTGTCTGATTGCTAATTAACGTAAAGTTAACTAACTTAGGGAAATAGTAGCTGTGGAGAAAATGTATTGAGAACATAATGGTCGCTAGTTAATGAGTTCTGAGGAACTTTGGACATTTAGAGCATTTTTCGACAAATATGTTGTGTTTAGATTGTGGACCTTATCCTTTATATCGGTTTTGTACAAATAGAGAACAGTTCAAAATGTTCACCATTAAAAATCTTTAGACAAGTTTTCCGAAAAGATGGCGAAACTGCAAAGCCAATGTTGACCTTGAGCTTCCAGATTTTATTGACATGAAGTTCTCAAGGAGATGACCTTGAGCTGCATTTACAGTGTTCTAAAAGCATCCAGGCTCGAACTGGCGAAGCGAACACTGAACAGTTCGAGAGCCCGGCACAATGATGTACCTTGACGGCCATTTCGATCAATGTCACGTGTGGTTAAAACATCTATTGAGTAATCACCGTTCCAGCAGTTCACAGATCAATTCCCTAGGTGGCGCTGCTGCTTGTGTATGAGATGGAATACAAATCGCTTGATAGATTCGAGCTGCTCTCCCCCTCTCGCTCTCTCCCTCTTGACACTGGGTCACGCAAGTGGCTAATCGAGAGCCGAGTGCCGAGGTCACGGAGACGACAATAAATGGTGATGAGTAAGCCGATGACGCTTTTTTGTTGTGCAGCATATGAAAGCGCTGAGTTGCAGAGTAATGTTCCAATCTGTATCCAAATGGTTCTAGAACTTTGACTCCGCCTTGATATTGATCGCCACTTGCCTGAAGTCAAGCGTACAGCTGATGGTCGCCGTGAGAAATGTTCTCTGGATGAAACACTGCTTCGGCAGTACACTGTTCTAGACACACTGCGAGACACAAATCTCGAGTTTGCCCGGAAAATGTACAATCGACATGTTCCTGAATGTTGAACAAAGCCACTGTTTAATTATCTTGTTCTAATATTCATGGGTAGTTGCTTTGGAAAATGTTCTTGTACATGTTGTCCCCAATGCTGTGACTGTCTATCAGTTCGACGGACATTCACAGGCTCTGCCTTCGACTGGTCGTCACCTCGGACAGTGATGGACATCAGTCTTCGTCGCCATAGTTCTGTAATCGAATTGGAACAGCTGTGCAATGAACTGGAACCAATTGAGACGTCAACAGCAAGACTCCGGTTGATACCGTCATCAATGACATCGTGGATTCAGTTCAAGGTTCGTCCCCAAAATGTCACAAACTGACTCTCATTTCTAACTGATTCCATCTTGTTTCAGGACACTTGCAAAAGTAGCACTCTACAGCCTTATTGTACTCTTGACGAATCAAGGGAAAGTCGCAATCAGTCAAATTGCTCTAATTATGCCACAAATGAACTTCCATTAATCGATGACTTAAACCGCCGCATAATACAACTGAACGAAACTCAGGAAATTGATTTCACTGCATTAAGGCCAAGTATTGCCGCCAAGTTTATTAGTCGCGAAGTACACTCAGGTCGCCACTCTTCTGGCACGAACAGTTCGAACGGCGACTTAATCTGGGACACTGATCCGGAAATACTCAATGAGAGTACACAGCTGGACCAGGAGCCGGAAATGGTTTCCCGAATATCAACAGAACATGAACACGACCTCGAGTGGGATGACTTTGAACGAGAAAGTTCGGGAGAAGATTTCGAACACTGAACACAGAATGCGAACAAGAGAGCTCGGGTTTTTGTAACAGACTAATTTTACTCTGCTTCAGATTATAAAGAAAAAATATTATAACATTATTCGAATATTTAAAATTACTTGTAACTAAAAAACGAAAATCTCTAAAGAACACGAACTTTGTTTTTTCCGTTCTCTTTTCGTTGATTGTGTCGAGCAAGCAACCGTTCATTCCTAGCTATGCATGCAGAGGTTATCCTGTTTAATTCGTCAGTTTAAACCCGTTGACCATTTGGGTCAGTTCTGATTAGTCTTGTGGCCTTTGACAGAAAGGTCATTTAGAGTTGTTTGAATTTTGCGATTCAGCCATTGGCTGAATGTCCTCATGATGGTGGTTGTTGTGATTTGAATTTGGTGACGTTGACATGTCCGTAGAGTCTGAGTCATACTCATGGTTCGAAGTCAACTGGAGATCTGGACATTCAGCAGGTATTAGGACAGTTCGACAATATTCAGAATTCAAACTCACCTTGAAGCCGCTTCTCGTGCTTTTTCAGTCCAAGTTCAGCGTAAAGGTTCAGAATGTGTTGTTCTAGCCGAACCACGATGCGTTCTAGAGCAGCGACACGTTGCTTTTCGATTGTCAACTGTCGCTTTTGGTCATTTTTGGAAGTCTCTAGACAGTTCTTCAGTTGCTGCAGAGCAGCGTCTTTCCTCTCTAAATCCCGTTCTAGCTCAACAGTTCTTAATTTGAAAAAGTCGCAAGACCTTTTCGTTTCGTTGAGTTCACTTCGACTCTTGTCTCTCTCCCTTTCCAACGTGTCGACCGTCAGTGTCCAAGAAGCATCACAAGGCCGAACGAAATAGTTTGAGTTCAAACATTCAGCCTTATCTCTGGCAATCTGATACATCTCTCCTAGAATGATGATATCCTTTTGCTTCTGGCGATGTTCTTCGCGAATTTTGTCCAAATTTGAACGTTCTTGCGAGGCCCGCTCAAGATCTTGCTTCGCTTCGAACAACTGTGACTGAAAATGTTTAGCTTCTCTTGACAGACATTCTTTCTCAGTCTTAAGAATTTCATTTGCAGCCACCAGCTTCGTTTTCTCAGCCACCAGGATTTCCACTTGATGTCTAAAGTCACTGTTTTTCGATTTCAATAAACTATGTTCTATCTCATGATCTCTTCGCTCGTCTAGCATATTCTGTTTCCAAGCCTTAATCATCTCTTCCAACTTCTTTATTTCCACTTCCTGCAAATCCAGTTGTTCCTTCAGAGCCAAGTTTTCCTCTTCATTCAACTTTGCTCGCCTCAATTCAGACATCGCTTGATTCCATTTGTCGCCATCTTTCTGATGCGAAAGCTTCAATGACTCATTTTGACTTTTCGCCAAGAACAGTTCATTCCTCAACTGTTCGATTTCCTTGTCCTTGACGGCCAGCTCTAAATTTGGTAGCAAACAACCATAAATTTAAGATCACAGTCAACGTAATCAACTCACCAATCGCAGTTGCCATTGTCTCTCAGTCTCTCTTTCAAGTCGACTAAATTTAAAAACAGAAAAATCCTAAATAAATAACATCAAAACACTCAGCAATGTCATCCTAGGCATGAGTATTAGTCACCACAATTTAGATGATTGCGCAATATAAACAGTAAATCATGAGAATAAAAATATTATTCCCTAGCTAACTTTCAAGGGAAACCAAATATTTCTCTGTTAGCAACAGCTGACTCTCCCTTCTGCGCTTGCGCAGTGCAATTTATTCTTTTTTGTTTTTTCGGCTAAATTGTTGCTTATTCGAGTGAACTGCCACGATATGGTATTATACATACATTAACGGAACCTTGCAACTCATTCTCTTTCGAACGTAATTCAGTGCGAAATTATTGTTTTCGTGTAAGATTGGTTACGAATCGAATCACAGGTAAATGTTCGTGAGGCTTTTCATTTGTTTTGCGTTTTTGCCAATTTAATCTCAATAGCGGTAATAAAAAAGCACCATCTAGACAAAGACGGCAAACAGTTTGCTTGCTCGGCGCAAATGTCGAAATGTACACAAAACAGCGCAGCCGTTCTCAAGGACACACTTCGAAGTTAGGACTGTTCACTCGCTTTCTCTCGCTGGATCGATGTCTGGCCAAGTGCTTTGTGTAGCGAAGTACCAGTTATTTTCGGATGAATTTCACGTCTAGTTCTTACTGTTTAAAAACAATAAACTAGAATGATGGCCCAAACAAGGTAGACGAAGACAAGAACATTGGGAAAAGGGGCCAAAATGAAGGCCACTGTTGTTGTCTGCCTGTCGGCCATCTTGTTTGCCAATGCAAGTCTACCAGAGGAAAGAGACCCGCGACAGTCCACCATTCACCCGGAAGACAGTTCGACTAGACGGGGTATCACAGAGCCGACCAGTCTTCACATTGGCGGCCTGTTTCCCATCACCGGCTCGGCCGGATGGCTCGGTGGTACGGGCTGCTTGCCCGCAGCCCGCATGGCTTTGAATGACGTCAACGAGAAGTCTGACCTATTGCCTGGCTACCAGCTCGTTCTCCATTGGAATGACAGTCAGGTATTGTTTTCACAACCACTACGAGGCATCTTCTAATTCATGTTTTGACGTATTCGATTTAGTGCAATCCGGGTCTCGGTGCCAATGTTCTATATGACCTCATCTATAATCCACCGATTAAACTTCTTGTCCTCGGTGGATGTTCCATTGTGTGCTCAACGGTGGCCGAAACTGCCAAAATGTACAACCTCGTGGTAGTGGGCTACGGCTCGTCGTCGCCAGCTCTGTCAAACAGGAAACGGTTTCCCACCTTCTTTAGAACTCACCCGTCAGCCACCATTCACAATCCGACGAGAGTCGAACTGTTCAAGCGGTTCGGTTGGACTAGAATTGCAATCATTTTGGAAGCGGAAGAAGTTTTCGTGACAACCGGAAAGGATTTGGAGTCCAGGTGCAAGGAGGCGGGCATTGATGTGATTAGCCGGGTATCCTTCTTGACCGATGCCGGGGACGCCGTCAAGAGCTTAGTTCGACAGGATGCAAGAATCATCGTCGGCATGTTCTACGGTGGCGCCGCCCGGAAGGTCATGTGCGAAGCTTACAAGCAGAATTTGTACGGCAAGCAACATGTCTGGCTGCTCATTGGCTGGTACGAGGACAACTGGTGGCACCCGACGCCGGGCTTGAACTGCACCAAGGACGAAATGATGAAGGCTGTCCAGGGACACTTCACAACCGAGGCTCTCTTGTTGAACCAAGATTCAAAGTTGACCATTGCCAATATGACGTCTCGTGAATGGCTGCAGAGATACCATCACGAGTACGAATCCGAGTCTGGCCACGAGATCACCCAAGACTCCAAGCCCGAAGGCTACCAGGAAGCTCCTCTCGCCTATGACGCCATCTGGGCGGTGGCCTTGGCACTTAATCGAAGCATCCAGCGGCTGGCGTTGAAGGGACAGTTGATTGAGTCGTTCGACTACACCAATGGTGACATAATGAAAGAAATTCAAAGTTCTCTCCGTCAAGTTCGTTTTCTGGGAGTTTCCGGCTTAGTTGCCTTCTCTGACGCCGGCGACCGAATTGCTTGGACTCAAATAGAACAAATGGTTGACGGCAAATACAACCTACTTGGCTACTATGACACGCAAACGGACAATTTGACTTGGTTCAGTCGTGAACAGTGGCTAGAAACGGAAAAGCCTCCTCCCGATAGGACGATAATTAAAGTTAGCTTGAAAACGGTTTCCGACCCTTTGTACATTGCTTCGTGTGTCACAGCATGTGTCGGCATTCTGTTCGCTCTTCTACTCCTTCTCTTCAACTACAAATTCCGACAATTCAGGTAATCATCATTATACTTCACGCAATCATGTAGCAATCAGCTGATACCTGACTATATTTCACAGGTATATTCAAATGTCACATCCACTGTCGAACAACTTCATGCTCTTGGGCTGCATTCTGTGTCTCACGTCAGTAGCCTTCTTCGGCATGGACGGCATTCGAATTCCTCAGGAATACTTCATCCTCATGTGCGAAGCCAGAGCCTGGACCCTGTCGCTCGGCTTCTCCCTTTGCTTTGGCTCCATGTTCATCAAGACTTGGATCTCATATCGTCTCTCCACTTCGAGTTCTAGAAACAAGAAAATCAAAGATGGCCAAACTTACATGATGCTGAGCGGCTTTTGTCTGTCGGACATTTTGATCCTGCTTGTCTGGCACTTCCATAGCCCTATGGTTCGCAAGGTGGAAATCTTCCCTCTCGAGGCCCCTGACCACATGGAGGAAGATATCAAGGTAACGGGAAATACAGATTGTCTCCTTTAATCTTCATTAGCTTCATGTCGACAAATCAGATTCAACCGCAATTAGAACACTGTGACGCCAATCTGGTCTGGTATGGAATTCTCTACGGCTACAAAGGACTCCTTCTCATCTTTGGCCTCTTTCTGGCCTACGAGACCCGTTCCGTCAAGTTGAAGCAAATCAACGACTCTAGACTCGTCGGCATGTCCATCTACAATGTGGTCATTCTGTGCATGATCACCGGCCCTGTCTCATTGGTCATCTCCAATCAAGTCAACGCCCACTTTTCCTTTGTAGCCTTTACCATAATCTTTTGCTGCTTCCTCTCCATGGCTTTGGTCTTTGTGCCCAAAGTAGTAGAGATGATCAGCAGTCGGTCGGCTCACGGCTTGACGCAAGGCAATGGAACCTTTCACGAGACCATGACCACCAAGGAGGAAGAGGAAAAGCTGGAAAGTCTACTCCAAGAAAGCGAGGAACTCAAGGTGAGTTTCTCTCCCTTCCGCTCGCTTACCTATAACTGTTTTGATTTGTTTCGCCTCTCAGAGCAAAATAAAGGAGAAAGAGACTCAGATAGAAGAGGTGGGCAAACAGCTGGAAGAACTGACCAAAGAGAAAGCCAAATCAGGAACTCGAAAGGCAGTTCGCATCTGTGAACCTGCCTCGGACATTCAGTTCGAACGGACCACCCTGGACGTGACTGGCCTAGTGCACATTGATCCCGTGAGTGATTCGGGCTATTGTTCCACTCGAACCCCTCCGCAGAAAGACGACGATGACAATGAGCTGTCCGAGTCGTATCTGTGAACTTTTCTACATCCAATTAGTGATTGATTCAGTTAGTAAATAAAGTTTCTCTTCCTTCCTGTCTCTTCTTTCTCTTGTCTACCTTTTCAGATTACTCTGTGAGACGCCATTTTGATCGTCGAGTACATTCCAAAACAAAGTCAAAGCATTGTTCAAAACTGTTCTCCAATCAGAGAGTTCAAGTTTGTTTAATTCCAAAGAACGCAACAGATAAATGTTCATCGTGTTTTGATTTTGTCCTATTAATTGTCCAATAATGTCTGAGAACGTGTGCGGCAACTAATTGCACTTTCCTAACGATCCCCTTTTTGAAATGATCCACAGAATGTGGTTAATAAATGTGAGTAAAGCGTGAATATTTCTCAATGAAATAGTAGTTTAGTCAGTGATCAAGGGGCCGTCTTCTCACTTCAAGCGCTGGGTTACATTGGCCAAGGCGACCCCGAGGGCCTGAATGGCCGAAAAGGGATACTGGAAGTCCAGAGTGTACGCGTTTCCGTCTATGCGACCAAACTGCATTACCTGGTGATTGAATGGGTGTGAATCAACTGTGACCATCTCTAGTTTACATACCTGTTTGCCTTGGTGTTCAATCTGGAAGTTTTTGGCCGACTCTTGGGTCACTCGACCCCCAAAGTCGAGCTGGTACACCTGGGAAACCTCGTTCCAAAATGGCGCCTTGTTGTGCAAAACAAAGTCCCTGTACTCGGCAGTGTGACTCTTGATGGGACTCGTCTCGCCATCTGGTGTCACTCGGCTTCCTCGCTTCTTGACCTTCAGCTTCTTCTTCAGGTTGGCCTTTTGAAAGCTCTCTAAGTCCCTAAAGTGGTCCGAGTTGTTCGATGGCCGTCTACTCGACTCGTCGTCCGATGTCTTCTCGTCCTCAGAGCTGCAGTCGAGATAATTGAACCTGGAAAAGGATTGCACTAATGAAACGGTCCCCAGAGCTGACTACTTACTTTTGCTTCATCACCTTTCTCAGCATCATTGGCGAATAGAATAAACTCCTGCCAAGTCCTCGCCTACTGGACTTCCGGTTGTTGCCGAGAATCGGCGAAGCCGGCAATGACCGATTGGCCGCCATTGTTGCGCTGGCCACACTGACGGAACCCAAGCCACGCAGGTCACTTCGAGCCAAGCTGTTGCGGTGTATCATGTTTACGGAACCCCGTGCGGGCAAAGCTGGCCCTTGACCATTGGTGGGACTAATTGGACTCAGCTCGTCAATGGCGTCACTCGACTGGTCACGCGAGGCACTGGAGTAGAGGGCGCCGCGAGGACTGTGGTACCTTCGGCCGAAGATTTCAAGAGTGTTGTAGTCAATTCTGTTTCCGGCTTCCAGGTATGGCCGCCGTCTCTGGTGCGTAGGCGTGGCCACCTTTTCAAATGATTCACGCCGAACTTGCTCTTGGTATCTGTGGTGTTCTATCGCTGCATTGGAAACTTGGATGGGTGTAAGTGGACATTTCGAGTACGTTGAACCGGAACAGGAAGTGGCCAGTGTTGCGGAACCGGACGTGGTGGCTTGTGTCACATTGGCATTCAAGTCGCAGCAAGCCGCACGACTGGCCTTTCGATTCGTCCGATTCTTCCTCTTCAATGTCCTCCTCATCTAGGGACATGCAATTGCGAGCTGGTTTGTCCTTTGAACTGTTCGACGAGTCTTTACAACTGTTCTGTTCTGTCGAATTACTCGACGAAGGCGTGTCACTGTCCAAGCTGTGACTACGTCGATTTACCTTTAATGTCCAACGACGCTGAAAGTCGGTCGTATTTGAAGTTCTAATGTTGGTGAAGTCTGTCGAATAACTGGAATGTCCTAAGGTGTTCACAGAACACTGTTTATACACTAGCAAAGATGGCGACCGACTCAAGGGTTTTGTCGTTGAGGACCCTTGACCATCAGTGTGCTCATCGTCGTCAATATATTGAATGTCATGGTTCGTCGAATAGAGAACTGGGCGAGTTTCTATCAGGCACGAACTTGAACATTGTGCTAAGTCACCAGTGAACTGTCCTAAACTTTGATTCTGGTCAACAATAACGTGTTTCCTTGGTGATTCTTTCCGTGACTTCACGGACTTTGTTGGCGATGTGATGCAATTTATTGCACTTGGCGAAGTAACCAAACCGGAAGTTCTAGAACCTTGACAAATGTCCAACTTGGCGAAGGTATGAATGGTTCTCGAGGTTGACGGAAGTTCGGACTGAAATTTCTTGGCCATTGCACTGAAAATGTCTTCGGTGGTCATGTCCCCAAAGGCTGGTGACCCCAGAAGGGGCTTCAGGGTCAAAGGCGTGGCCTGTGAATTTACAGAGGGCGGAGCAATGCGCTCATTGGCTGACAGACTGTTAATTAGTTCGGTCACAGACTGGAAACTCGTTTGCGTTGAAATGCAATTAATATTACTACTAATTGCAGCGTTATTATGATTATTGTGAGTCATTTCCATGGTAACCTGCCTAGCGCCGGTCGACGGGTCGCTGATTAAAAGGGTCAACAGGTCATCGTCAATCTGAGGCAAGATGGCGCTGGTGTACTCTGAGAAGTTGGTCACTGGTTGCTGGGCACTCGACCTAAGGTACAAAGATGGCTTCCTTTCCGGGCTGATGGACGACGTGGACTGGCCCCTGATGCTCTTCCTCGGGGTCATGGGCGCGATGGGCACGGCCGAGGCCCCTTCGTCCAGTGGCGGCCCGTTCTCGTCGTCGTCCTCCGACATGGCAAAGGTAGAGTTGACCCGACCATCCATTTCCGGCAGCGATGTCTTCCGCCTTCCGCCCAGCTCCTTGATCTGAAGGGTCATCTGTCTGGGCTGCAGATGCAACAAAGATGTCCGATAGGTGACGGTCCCCAAACAAGATGGCAGCCAGCTGCAGAGGCTGAGCACCTTGAACTTAGTGCCCCATATGTTGGAGTTTATGAGTACCAGCTTGTCCGTTTCCGGCATCTCGTCGGCATACGTCGACTCGGGCTTGAGAAAGTCGGCCCGCCCGTTGGTCGGCCCAGTGGTCACTGGTTGGCCGTTGCCGTTGGCCACCACCAGGGGGTCGTCTTCAGCGGTTCGCTTGTTCTTTCGCCGTCGACACTTTCTCCGCATCACCGGAGACGGCAGAGAAATGGAATCGTCGAATTCGCTCTCCGAACTGTTCGCATTAGAACTTCCCGAGTTTGAAGATGACCAGTAGTGTGGAACTGATTGCGAAGAGGCATTGGAGCCCCGGCGTCTCAGTTTGCCGCTCGATATCTGGCCCGTTTCGCCCGCTGGCTCCGCGGCCCTGGGGTGAGGGTCGAAGATGACAAATTCGGGCTTGAGCTTGGAGGCCCGCTTGCCCTTGAGAATGGGCACCAGGCCGCCCAGGTACTCGAGGTACAGGACATAGGTGGCCGAACCGCCGACCACATCGTCGTCATGGCGTATCATGGTACAGTGGAGCCGAATGTTGCCGGCAGGGGGCTTGGACACAAAGTCGCGCAAGTTTCGCCCGTGAGGCAAGTAGCACCGGATGGTCTTGCCGAAGAGACTGGACACGACGGACTGAAGCCGAGACGGTAGTACCAGCTTGTCTACACTCGACTCACAGGGCAACGACTTGAAGATGGTCAAGCGGGCCAGCAGCTGGAGTGATGGGACCCGCTTGGTCACCCAGGCCGTATGAAGGACTGGCCCGGTGGCCACAAAGAGCCGCTTGTCGTTGTGGCCCCAGGTCAGTGAGGTGATGGGGTGCATGACGTAATTCAACTGGACACTGTACCGGATACAGCCCAGCAAGTTGTAGAACCGAATGCAATTGAGGTAGACTGTGGACGAGCCCGGCGCTGGGGCCCGTTTAGCCAGTTCGGCCGGAAGGGACTTGTGGCCTGCCACGGCTAGAATGTCGCCCGAGTTGGTCCACTCGCACTGGAGCCCTTCCAGGCCGGTGCGCACGATGACCGGAAACAAGTCGTCGTATGATCTCATGAGATAAAGATGGCCGTCGGCGAAGCAAACAGCAAGGCAGTAATCATGGTTCCTAGACGAGCCTTGACCACCTGATGTACCATCACCGTTGCCCCTTTGCTGGCCCGAGTCGGCTCCAGGGTTGATCTCTTCCGTGTCCTCCATCTTGAACTTTTCACAGGACCAAATCAAAGAGGTGATCTGAACGCCCTCTCTGACGGGAACCTGGGTGACCATGGTGCCGTTGACATGGATGACAATGATGTGACCATTGGAAGTGCCGAACAAAACCTGCTGGTCATCGGGTGTCCAGATGCCACAGGACGTGGTGCACAGGTCCAGGTTGAGCATGCTTGACCAGTAGCGCTGACCGGTGACGGAGCCGACGAGCACGAAGCCGTCCGTGTAGCAAATGAGCGCCATGCGGCCATCATGTGACCAAGCAAAGTCGGTCACCTGGGTGGAGCGGTCGTTGATGAGCTCTATGGACCAGCGGCCCTCGTACTTGATCCACACGAAGATGATGCCGCTGGTGTCGCAGGTGGCCAGCTTCTGGTACGGCTCGTTCCAGCGCACCAGCGTCACCTCGGACCGGTGGCCGCGCAGGTTGTAGTTTGTCCGCACTGGCTGCTCGCTGAGCGAGCTCTTGCGACACCGACACGTCGTGTAGGTGACACCCACGATACCCCGAATGTTGCCCGTCGACAGCCAGCCGTCCTGGTAGTAGTTTGACCTGTTCAGCTTCCAGCCCTCGTCCGCCTCCTGGCTCTGGAGTAGGCCGTCCGGCACCTTGCCCATCCAGGACATGGACCTGATGTCGCAGTCCGAGTACGAGCTGGGCTTCTCTATCCTTTCGAAGTGAAGATGCATCTCTCTATCTCTCCCTTTTTTTGTTTCTCAACCAACTGTTCAAAGTCGAAGCCTGTGGCGAGGCTTCTCTCTACGCTTGTCTCAATCGACAATTCTTTAGTACACTGAGCAAATGTACACACATTGTGTGTGTGTCTTCGAACAAGAACTGTTCACGGTCCTTGGGAACTGGTTGCACTCTAGCTGGTTCAAAAATAAGGCTTTGCAGTCAGAGTACTTCCTTTTCGAACCATCATTGGCTTCACCACACAATGGGCTTCACGGCTTAATGTACATATTTTTCGAACGGTTCAAACAGTGTCCTTAGTCGACTCAGCTGTGAATTGAAAATAGAAGGCGAAACCCGAACTAAAAAAGGTTAACTATGACGAAAGAGAGGCGAAGAGGGAGCGAGAGGGCGAGAGCGAGAGAGGACCGAACTCACCCTGTGCCTCGAACAGCATCGACTAGGAACTGTTCTATGGCCAGAAGCAAATATCACCGCCACGATCGATACTAACGGTGAAATATAGACAAGGGCAGTCGCTAAAGTGGAGCGCATGCGCAGCGGCAAGATGCGACGCATTGTATATTTACAAGGGTGACAACAGGGGTGCTTTCAGCAATTTTTTTCGCCCTATCGATCGGCACTTAATTGTCTCCTATGGCGACCCCTGCAGGAAAGCAAGGCGACAGCGCCACCTAGCGGGGAAAGCAACTGTTTCCCTCGCTCTCTGCTCTATCTGGGTCAGTGTGGAATATTATTTCCTTCGAGAATATCTAAGTGGTCTTTTATTGATTCTTTTTTCCGTTATATTTCTTTTAGGACTTTTCTAGTGCATTTACTTGCACGTGACTGAACAGTGAAGTAAGAGTTGGTAAACTTGACTCCGCTCCCTCTCTCGTTCGCTCTTTTGAAAGGGGATGAAAAATCTGGTCACGAAAGATACTCTGCGTGACTAGCCGAGATTATAAAGCAATCATCGAGATCATTTTACACAAGCACGAAACTTTCGCCATTTTGTTTCGATCACAGGCTTCCCTTTGACTTGAAGTTGAATTCGAACACTGAATCAACTAAACGTTCGAGAACAGATTTAAATTTGAAAGATGCAGTGAAGACGACATTCAGGGGTGAAACTTCGAAATGTTGCTTGATTGGACAATTTAAGTAAGCTTGCTAATCCCAATGGCGGTCAGTGTCATTTTGAAGCTTGAGGGGGCGTCGCTTATTGCGAAGAGAGTGGTTTTCATAAAACAGTGCAGGTGGAACTTTTCGCTTGACCATTTGAGGCAGTAACTGAAGAGGAACCTTTTTCGGGCTCCTCTTCCGACTCAGTTTCCGTTTCCGTCTCAGAGTCACTATTGGATCTTCGTCTTCCCTTTGGAACAGTTCGTTCTTTTTCGAAGATTATTCTCTTTGTTTCAGGATCGATCTGAATGCTCTTCCGTCGCTTGAAAAAGATCCTATTCTTCTCATCCTGCTCCAAAATGGCGGACAGCCGCATGGGCGGAAGTGAAACCCGTCTTCCGGTCAAACTGGACCCCGGGTCCAGGCTGGACACTTGGTCCGGACCTTCCAGCTGTTCGTCACTTGCACTGGGCACAAAAATGGCATTGTCACACATTTGGACATTGAGTTTGAACTGGTTCGCGATGCTCTGTGAATATGAATGACACTGCGGTAAGTTTGCGACAGAGACGAAACGTGAGAGCGAGAGAGGGAAAGGGAGAGAGAGGGAGAGAGAGATATTGGATTGCCATTAGTGGCATCATGTTATTGGACAAACTTTACATATGTTGTTATACAGCGTAAAAACGGAACAATGGGAAGTATAATTATCATTACGCTCGTACATGATAGTATCTTTCTGTAACAACGCATTCATCTCTCGCCCTCTCGCTCTCCTCTCTCCCTCTCTCGAAGCGTAAATTATTTTCGCGCGTCGTTTATTTTGCCAACTTTCGCACTTCTAGGCGCTAAAAGAATTTCTAGACTGACACGAGGCGCTAGAATTTAATAAGTGAAAGAAAAGAGAAGAGCGTGAAGGAGAGGAAATTGTATTACAGTGTGTATGCTGGAGCGAAAAGAACCTTTTCAGAACTTGTCTACTTCTCGTCCTGCATGTCCCAGTACTTGGAGAAGAGGCGACTCCGACGAAACTGGCCCGGTCGGGCCACCATTCGGGAACTCGTGTGGCCCGAGGCTGAGCCCTGGTCACAGCGGCCATCTTTCCAGGCAAAGCCCTTGACCATGGCCATGCCCGCCGTGGCCCGGGCCATTCGCCCCTCCAGGAAGAACCGGACCATGCCACCCCTGAGCACAATGTCCATCTTGGCGATGCGCCATTTTTCTTTCTTGTCTTGGCCGACTTGGTAGATGATTTTCGTCAATTGTCTGTCTTGCTGAATCACGGACAGCTGATCGATGCCCGGACCCTCCATCTTGTATTCCAGGGTCAAGCAAATGGCTTGTTTGTAGGTTGACTTGATGTATGGCGTTATTAGCCGAGCGGCACCGGAAGCGGAAGTTAGCGAATCGAGCAACATCACCTTGACATAATTGTCGCCGATGTAAGTGTAACCGGATTCAAAGCGCGACTCCATTATGGGCTGATTCTGGATGCCACACTCTTCTTCCGGATAGATGCAAGATGGCGTCCAGTAGAGAACATTTCTGTAGCCCGAAATTGCGGTGGTGGACAGGAAACAAATTAGAAGGTGAATTGCGAATTTCATTGTGCTGTTAAATCGGGCGAACCTAATTGCGCACTGAGCCAACCTAGGCCAAGGAATTTATTGAAGCCCTTTCAGTATCAAGTGCTGAGAGGCCGATTAAACTAATTGTGTCATTAACGAATCCCAAGTGCTGCCTTAGCTCAGATCCTTGAGGAATGTCAACAATTATGGAGGTGCGCTTAACTCTGGACTGATTGCTAGTTCAAAACGGAGTCTTCATTGCTCTATGAGAAAGAAACTCAAGGCCTTTGCCAAGGTTGCTTAACTGGATTAATTACACCATAACAATCAATAACACTCTGACTGCAGCAAATTGGGAATGCTTGTCTCTTCAATGACACCTATAATTGCAGAGCAGTTTGTTTTGATCCAGTAGGATACACATGATTTGATTAGGTGATACATCTTGCTATTGACACTCTACTGGCTCGTTATTGATGACTCTCCGGAGACTCGGACCGTTCGATAAAAGGCTATTCGGGCACTGGCACGTTGAGTCAGCTTCCATTACTTTGCAATCCCAATTTAGCAACTGACACTTGAGCAGCAGAGGCAATCTATTTAATTGCTTTTGTGCCTCTTGCTCTTCCTCGAATCACCGGACTAACCAAAATGGAAAACTTTTATTCGGTTTTAATGACAACCAACTCGATCCCGTGGAATGAGCCTCAGCTCGGCGCCGTGCTTGAGAAAAATGTCACCCGCCGTCTGAGATGGATTAATGCCTACGCCGTCATCTGTGATAATGGCGCTCGTTTCTGGCGTTTGTTTAAACTGCGTTCGAAAATGTTCGATTAGATCAATTAGCTAATAACAATAACACTACACTCACCTCTTCAGCAGCAAACTTCAATACTGCCGTAAACGGTGTTTTTTCGGGCACACTTAATCTGTAACAGGCATGATTGTGATTAGTTCGATATGCTTCAACAACGACAACTTACACTTTAAACGGTAATTTAGGATCCGAAGTCAATGTAATTTTGAATGTAACCTTCGTAGACCCGGTGGCCCTGGAGAAGTGATGTAATTGGTCAATTGACTAATCGTTGATCATCGTAAATACTCACATTTTGAATCAGAATTTAGCAGATGGTACAAAATCTGTCAGAACGAAAAGAGTTGTTTTGCCACGAAAGCCTACTACTAACGCCAGCCGGTAGCGATTGTCGATGGTTGCACCAGAAATCTTATCATCGATACGTTTGTAGTTAAAATTTGCTCTGAAATTAACTTTCTTAGCTCGAAACAGTCAAGCTCTTTCTGAAATGGTTTGTACATGTTTTCGGGAAATTTAAGTAGACATATTTATGGAGTAAACATTCCTTCAAACTTTAAGGCTATCGACTATCGAACATCGCTAGTAGCCCATGCTCACTAGTCTCTGAGCACGTGTTGGAAGTCTTAAATTCAGTTTGCCACTTCCATTTGTCCTGACAATGACGAAGATTCAGGAAAAATTGTTGATGAGAAAGATCAAGAGAACTCAAAAGAAGAAGGATCAACTGAATCAAGACAAGATCAATAGGGATGCTGAAGAAGACAGTGAAAACGAAGAACAGCTCGAATCTACTCAAAAGCCATCAAGTAAGTTTCGAATTATAAGTTGGGTCTCTTAGACTACTTTCCCATTTTGACAGCTTACTGGCATTTAATTGCTTTTGGGTTGTAATAAATGGGTAAATTAAGCAAGGATATGTGTGTACACTAGATTTATAGTATAATGTTATCGAGTGAAGAAAAAACGTCCTTACATCGCTTACATTTTTCTAGAAAAACTGAAAACGGACGTCGTTGAGGTCGAAGTAGCAGAACAGTCTGAGGATGAAAGTCCGGAAGTGGCCGAAAATGAAGCGGAGAAGTTCGTTGCTGCTCCTCCAGTACCTGAAGGTGTTCTGTCTAAGGTGGCGTTTAGCGAGATTGCAGACAAGCTGACAGAGCAAACTTCGAAAGCCTTGTCAAGTATGGGCTTTCAGTATATGACCGAAATTCAGTCCAAGTCTATACCCCATCTACTCGAAGGCAAAGATTTAGTCGGATCTGCCAAAACCGGAAGTGGTAAGACGCTAGCCTTCCTTATACCGGCAGTGGAGCTCATGGCGAAGCTGAAGTTCATGCCTAGAAACGGTACAGGCGTAATCATCATATCACCTACAAGAGAATTGTCTATGCAGACATTTGGAGTCCTCAAGGATCTCATGGAACACCATAATCAAACATACGGCCTGGTCATGGGTGGCACAAACCGTCATACGGAAGCGGAAAAACTAGCGAAGGGTGTCAATATAGTAGTGGCGACACCTGGACGGCTATTGGACCATCTGCAGAACACGAAGCAGTTTCTCTTCAAAAACCTGCAATGCTTTGTCATCGATGAAGCTGATCGTATCCTTGACATAGGTTTCGAAGAGGAAATGAAACAAATTCTTGCACTCTTGCCTAAGCGACGACAAACAATGCTGTTCAGCGCCACATTGACCGGTAAAACTGAAGACTTGATTAGCGTAGCCATGAAGACGGAACCCATTCACGTTGGAGTTGATGAGACAAGAGAAAAAGCGACCGTCGAAGGCCTTGAGCAGGGCTACGTAATTGCCCCTAGCGATAAAAGGTTCTTATTGCTGTTTACATTCTTGAAGAAGAACAGAAACAAGAAAGTGATGGTATTCTTTTCTTCATGCATGTCTGTTAAATTTCATCATGAATTACTAAACTACATTGATTTGCCAGTGATGTGCATTCATGTAAGTAGTTGATGTCAAATGTGTGAGTTATAACTAATCTCATTATCTTTCTCAGGGTAAACAAAAGCAAACAAAACGGACGACGACATTTTTCCAATTCTGTTCGGCAGAGACTGGGATTTTACTTTGTACAGATGTGGCTGCACGAGGGCTTGACATCCCTCAAGTAGACTGGATTGTCCAGTTCGACCCTCCGGATGACCCGAAAGAGTACATCCATCGTGTCGGCCGTACTGCTCGCGGTGATAAAGGCCAAGGGCACGCCCTTCTCATTTTAAGACCGGAAGAACTTGGTTTCCTTCATTTTCTCAAACAAGCGAAAGTTCCCCTCCAAGAGTTTGAGTTCTCGTGGGCTAAGGTGGCTAACATTCAGTCACAGCTCGAGAAGCTGGTGGGCAAAAACTATTTCCTGAACACTTCAGCCAAGGAGTCCTACAAGGCCTATGTCCGCGCTTACGATTCCCATTCATTGAAGCAGATTTTCGACATCAACACCCTTGACCTAGTGGCAGTGGCCAAATCGTTCGGCTTTTCCGTTCCACCTTTTGTGGACTTGCCGTTTTCGAGTGGGAAGAGCGTGACCAAGAAAGGAGGTCGCGCCCCGGGCGGAGGTGGTGGTGGTGGGGATCACCGTGGCCAGGGCCGAAGGAATGCCTACGCACCCTCTCAGTCGGCGTATAGTAAGAAGAAGCAAGAGAAGAGCGTCATCTATAAAGCTGTCCCTCTGAAGAAAACCAGTGATAGCCGCCAGTTTTCTAGGTAGCCCCGCCCATTGGCTGGACGCCATGACAGGTTGAATTACGGGCGAAATATTTATGGCAGAGTGTTGCCTACCATAATTTGTGGCGTCACATCAGGTGGTCAGGCTTGAAGAGGAGACAACAAGAACTTGTTATTGGTCGTCGTGTGACTATATTTGAATGAACAGTGAGTCAGTCAGTGCAGATTACTTGCTGCAAGTTGTATTAATAAACTCCTACGCTCGAGAAGAGGATGAAATTCATATCTGTCCTCCTCTCGTGGCTGACTGGAACCTGTTTTGATATTGACGTCCTGATTTGCTTAAATTTATTGGCTATAAAAGTAACTAACCTGTAAAGGAGAAAGGGAGAGACTCGCTTTTAAAGTGTCAACAGCATTTTGTAAAAATGGAATTAAAGTTGTAGATTCAGTCGCTGAAGGGTTGACGGCGTCTCTTTAAGGGATTATCTCCTACTGGCTTCCTCTCCCCTTTCTCCTTTTTCCAACTTGAGTGAAGGTATCTTGACAGCTGGATGTTTATCGAGAAAGTCTGAATGTTCTGAATGCGTTGATTAGTCACCGATTTATGACAGTTGGAGCTCCGAAAATTTTAGCGGTATAAGAAGTTGACTGATTTAAAACCTTTCTGTCGTCATTTTTTGCTTTCTACTTCTCATTTGAACCGAAGTAGCTGAAAGGCTTGAAGGATGCTTCTCTCCTGAGTGCGAGACACAATCCATCATCGGCACACAGGCGTGCGTGACTCACGAAACCTTTGAGTCACACATGTTGACAAAAGCAAAGTTTGTGACATTCTGCAAATTGTTCCATTCGCTGTTTCGAACCGCAGACATTTTGAACTCAATGTTTCAGTCGAATGTTCGAAGTCTAGAACGAAACTTGGACTCAGAAGGGTTTCAGAATTAATGATCAGATTAGAACGGCTGAAGAGAGAGAACCTTTAGAACGGAAGGCTCGAACTTCACAAATGTCCTTCGCTTATAGAGCTTGAATATGAATAAAAGTGTAGTGTAACCTATATTTAGAACCTTTGCGGACTGTCGCTCGTTTCGCGTCGTCGAACTTTCTCTATATGTTTTTTCCTTGCCTTTCCTCTCCCTCTTTTCCTCTCTCTCTCTCTCTCTCTCTCTCTCCCCTCTCTCCCTCGCCGCCAACGCTGAGGTCGAGCTAGAAATGCGGAGAACGACGAAGTTCGTTTGTCACTGTCGAGTTCTAGACCTGTTATGTTTACCGCTACTTCGCTGGCATCGCCGACATTCTGAAGGACACGATGGCTCCCAGAGTTCCCCTCTTCCTCTCCTTCCTCTCGCTCTCCCTTCCTCTCACTGATATCAGTGAACTGACTGATTGCTATTTAGCTTCAGCTGTTGAACACTTCGATTGATCAGTTGAGAGTATTTGGTTGCCGACAGAAATAATCGGACCCAATGTGCTGACGAGGGATACTAGAACCGTTCAGGTTTGTTTTGGACATTTCGAATTTTGGTTCTGAGATTGATCATCGCTTACGATTCTGTTCCATCACGTCAATATTAATCAGCGGCAACGTTTTGGTGATGTGGCAGATTTTTTGTTTGCTCGGCATCAGTAGCGTTATGCAACAATTTGAGCAATTTGTGTTGGTGTAAGAGAGCGAAAGGGAAAGGGAGAGGGAGAGGGGAGAGATAGTGATAAAGAAAATGGACTGTTCTAAAGTACTGATGGAGACAGAGAGATACTAATAGAAAGTGATTTCCTATTATTAGTCAGTCTCTCGTTGCCATTCATCGTCGGCTAGAGAGAGAGAACGAGAGAGAGGGAGAGAAGGAGAGGGAGAGAGAGAAGAAAGAAATCTCTAGAGATTGTCGCATTGGTTTCTCTTTCGCCTTCGACAGAGATGTTCAAATGTTCTAAAGTTAGATTTCTCTCTTCGCTACCGACTGTTTCTTGTTCTCTCTCTCCTCTCTCTCTCACTCTCCCTTCCTCTCTCCCTCTGTGCGTCTTTGCCTTAATTCGCAAGCCAAAGGTTCAGTAGAACATTTGACAACTGCCAAGTCTTATGATTTCGAACTTTGTACGATTCTTCTTTACGGTTCTTTGAAAGAAAGTTCGACAAAGTCCTGACAAGTAAACTTTGAACTGTTCAACTTTTCCTGGCAACTAGTCAAGCAGGCCAATCAATCGAAGCAACAAAATCGAAGAGCGTAAAAGAAAAGAGAGCAAAAAAGAGGGAGAGGAGAGAGAGGGAGAGAGAGGGACTATGAAACTAAATTTAGCCGTCATCAGCAAATTCACATGGAAAGGTTGGAAAATTGGAAGCGACAAGCGAACCGGATTTGCGAATGTTCGTTCAGAACGTTACTTGAGTCTGCAGAACATTTCGAGGAATGCGTTGCATTTGTCTAAGCAATTAGCATTGGTTCGGCATTTATGTCGTCGGCATATGTTCTAAAGGTCCTAAATATTTCGACACTCGCGAGAGACTGAACGCGAGAGGGAGAGCGAGAGAGAAGAAGAGAGACGACAATGACAGTTTAAACACTTTTGTGAATGCTACACCTTTGTCTCCCTCTTCTTTTCTCTCTCTCCCTCTCTCCCTCTTGAGGGCAACTCTCTAAAGCATAATGACACACATGGAAGAACATTTGCTGAACAGTCCTAATGTCGCACATCATCCATTATTCGAAGTTAACCGTGACATTCTTTTTCGAACCAAGTTCAACATTTCAGTTGTCTCGCTCTCTCCCTCTTCCCCTCTCCCCTCTCATGAACTTGAAGAAAAGAGAGCAGTCTCTCTCAAGATTGAAGATAAGGATTGTTTTCCAAAACAAAGGCCAGAAATTCGGAACTCAATTAAATTCTCGGCAACAAAATGTCGTCAATCATAATCCATTTAAAGTTTGCAAATGTTCTAAAGCTTTCGAACTTATTTTTAGAACGGAAGCTCTTCGTCCTCGACACGAGTAGGAGAAGATGTTCTACTGATGTGAGGACGAGCAGCGAGAGGAGAGAGCGACAGAGGCAGCCAGAGGAGAGAGAAAGCTTAGAAAGTGCGAATTATGTTCGTAGTCAAGAACTTGACTGATGACATAATCGGATTGACTAATTATATCTGAATTTTTAAGAGTGATTAAAGAATCAGGGCTGCAGAAAAAAGTTTTATGAGTCATAAAAAATCTTGGCGCCATATTTGTTCCATTTGAGACACTGACGACTCCTGCGTGCTGTCTCGTCTCCTCTCCCTCTCCCCCCTCTTCTCCCTCTCCCCTGGCCTAAACGAGGGAGAGTATAAAAATTTATAGCGAACTGTCAAGGAGAGGCTCCTCGAGATCACTGATTTCTAAATTGTTCTCTCTTTCAAAATGGCGTCAAAGATAATTACAGGCCAGAGTTTGAGTGATCTCATGAGCCTTCTTGACAATCGAGAGCCAAACTGTGATAATGGCAATCTTTGACTGCGTGAGTCGCTCACGTGACACCTTTGTTACTATTTGCCACGTGCCGTTGATTCATGCTATTGCTTCAACATGGCGTCAATGTTCTTTATGTTCTAACAAATCTCTCCCTCCCTCTCCCTCTCTCGCAGTTCGAACTTGAAAGGTCGCTCTGAATCTATAATAAACTGCAACGCTATGAAAGTTTGCTTCTCTGTTTTCTCTCCCTCTTTCTCTTTCTCACCCTCTGGTCTCCTTTCTCTCTCCTCTCGATTCCCTCTTGCTCTGGGTCGGGAAAAAGAAAGAAAGGGAGTGAGGGGGAGAGAGGGAGAGCGAAAGAGGGGTGTTGTCTCCACTGCAGTATAAAGGCGCCAATATAGTGACACGGCGGTGTCTCTTCACGTCATATGGTAGCTGAAAACGTACCATGTCGGTCTCTCTCTCTCTCCCTCTTCCTCTCTTCCTCTCCATCTCGCCTTCCTCTGTCCTATACTCGGCACACAAGGATGGGTCCTTGTCGTTAATGACGCCATCTTGAAAGTAAGGCGAATTTTGCATAATCACCCCGAGCTCACGAAACAGCATCTCTCTGTCTTGCAGTCATGTGAAGTAACTCGAAAACCCAACTGTTCTGTGCAGATATAGAAAAGTTCTAAGGGATGCTCTCTCTCCCTCCCTCTCTCCCCTTCGCCCTTTCGAGAGGTAATTAATTGCTTCGAATAGCCTAGGTTAGAGCAATACATAAAGGCGATAAATCAAATCCTCTTTCTTCTCTCTCTCTCTCTCTCTCTCTCTCTCTTCCAAAGTTTTTATGTACTGATATTTTTCTCTTATATAAATAGATAAACAGAGAGAAAGAGGGAAAGAGGAAGAGAGAGAGAGAGAGGGAGAGAGGCCGCAATGGTTTGTTTGAAAAAGAGGTGCGTAATTCGAGAAGGATAAACTATACTTGACGTCGCTTTATATTCTCATATTGTTGTGCAACTGAAACATTATAAAAATCGTATTAGCAACATGGCTACATTATCTCCTCTCAAGGAAAGAGAGGGAGAGGGAGAGGGAGCGGGAGAGCGTATCTCTCACTCTCTTTACGTTTGTTTTCGTGGGCGTCAAGTAAGGACTTGTTCTACTTTCTTTCATTCAAGAAAGCTGAGTTTATGTACTTGAACTAATTCAGTTGTCAAGTGGATTTAGGAATCGACTTAAGTTTTTGTTTTCTTGCATTTTGAAAAATACTATCAACTGAATGAAAACAACTTGAAGGTGGTCGAGAGGAAAAGGAGGAGGAGGAGAGGGAGAAGAAGGAAAGGAGATGAGAGAGTGGGAAGTGAAAAGGAGACAAGACAATCCTTTACATCTCTCTTTCTCTCTCTCCCTCGCTTTCTTCCTTTCCCTCTCATTTGTTCTAACTTTCTGCAAACTAGTGAAGTATATTTTAAGGCGGATAATTTGAATAGCTTCCGACAGGACGATCTCTCTCTCTCCTCTCTCCCTTCTCTCTCCCTTCCCTCTCTGCACAACCTGAGTCATGCTGGGGCTCACTACGTTTAACGACGCATTTTATATATGGCTATAATATTTGTTCATTTTAATGTTGCGTATACTTTGAAACATCTCACTATGACAGGAAGAGGGAGAGAGAGCGGAGAGAGGGAGAGAGAAAACTTATTCTCATCCTAGTGACGAACGGTAACAATGGCGACCGAGTGGAGCTCGAATTAGGGACCAGTTGCTAATTGCCGACTCTTGGAATTTGAGCAATTAGCCGGAATCGATGACAAGCTAATCGAACATGCCTCTGGCTCATGCGATACATCCATTTCATTTAGCGTGCCTCCTCTCTCTCCCTCTCTCTCTTCCTCTCAAAAGTGACCTCTCTTGCCGCTAATGATTTCACCATGAATATAATGACCCATGACCAGTTTTATTGGTATATTGGCACGGCATCGGATAACCGAATACTTATATTACTGTGAAACGAGAGGAAGAGCGAGAGAGGAAAAAAGGGAGAGCGTGAGCGAGTTGGAAGAGAGAGAGAGGGAGAGGAAATTTCAGATTTGCTGAACAGGTTACATAGCTGTCCATGGAAGTAAAATTCATGAAAGTTTTACCATGATGGGCAAAAAAGAGGCCAATACATTATTGTGAGACATATAAAGTGCATCCGTTTTTATCAGCAAGGTTTCACTCTATGAAGACAAAGCATTTTAAAGCTGTCTCTCCCTCTCTTCCTCTCTGTCTCTTTCAAATTTTACGCGTAGGCGATATTATTATTATACAGGTTAGTTGAGTCACTTTTTCGGCAACAGCTGTTATCCCGATGGTCATTTTACACTGGTTATATTTGTTGACCATGGCGGCCATTTGCTTTGTCTGACGAAGAATATGGCAAATATTGTGGATGACAAATAAGTGATTTGATTCGATTTACGGACCATATCAAATTTGTCCGTAATCATGACAGCAGGTGCTTAAGGGAGAGCGAAAGAGGGAGAAAGGGAGAGGGAAAGGGAGAGAGAAGGAGCCTTTCACTTGTAGGTTAATTCGAAGGTTGGTGTTATCCTTAAATGTCCCTCTCGCTCTCGCTCTCCCTTTCTCAGCAGTTTAGCCGGAGAAACCTACGCAAGTTTCTTACTCTTCCCATTTAAAAAACTGGTCAGCTTTTTGGCGGTATCATCCTTCAGAGACGCATGATGAAGAGCGAGAGCAAGGGAGAGGGAGGGAGAGAGGAACTGGTACCAAGCTGAGGGGTGAGTGACGTCACCTCTCTCCCTCTCCCTGTGCATCGCACCCTCTAAATAGTGCCAAGATTCTGAAGTGGACAGTTTTAACTTAAGTTTAAGACTATAGTGCGCAAGTTCGTCTTTTTTCTCCCTCTCTTCCTCTCCCTCTCTTCCCCTCTCATCCGCATCCAAGAAACTGGATAGCAAGTCTGAAGGAAACAAGCCGAGAGAGGGAGCGTTAGGGTTTCACTTGTCTGACTCTCGCTCTCTCCCTCTCCCCTCTCGCTCTCGGGTTGCACTTGCAATTCGTCCGTCCGACCGACTGCAACACATGTTTCGTGTTGAACGGCAGCTCTCTCTCTCTCTCCCTCTCGCTCTCCCTCTCTTAATTCCGTGCTGAACTGTTGATTCAGTTCATTCTGTAGGTGAATTGTGTGAATCTTCAACTGGACACTGCAAGAGAGCGAAAGTTGACTTATGACTTGTATATTCAGCAAAACCAGTATAAATTGCAGCTAAATCATGGGAGAGAATTCCAATTTGTTGGTCAACAGCGATGCTGCCGGTTTACTCACGTCGTCAACTGTAAACACCAACTACAATTTAGTCACTTCGGCCCAAGCATCGACCAACTTTTTGCCCAATGTCAACAATTGTCTCCTACCATCCAACGGGCCACTCGATTGTCAGTCCAATGCAGCTAATTCAGTTCAGCAACTAAGTGGCGTAGTTAGCCTCACCAACGTGGTCAGCAATAACAATTGTCCAACTGCCATCAACCACAATCAACTGATCGGTAAACCACTGTCTCCGGGTCCGCCACCAAGTCCACAGTCGATTGCCAATCAAGCAGCCATGAACCAATTCAGTAAAATACCTCCGACTGCTGACCATTTAGCCCAATTGATCAAGGATCGCAAGCAATTGGCCGCCTTTCCTAATGTCTTCATGCACGTAGAACGATTGCTTGACGAAGGTGAGTGCTTGATTGTAGCTATTAACTGTGCAGTTATGTGTCACGTTAATTCGGTGAAGGATTAGAAGCACGACTAGGCCCTTGATGAGGTGATATGATTCACATATGTCAGTTGATTGCTTGTTATGATTAGCTACTGAGTGAGAATACTTGAGTGTGGCCTCTCTATTCCTGCAATACAGTTTTTAATCGGAACCGGTTTTAGACAGCCTGGAACCTCTACTGAGTCAGTAGCCAATAGTTCGAAAGCTCTTCAGCTTCCAAATGTTGTCGATGGTTCAGAGTCGAGTCCTTCGAGAGGCTATTTTTGTACCATTTCCGTCCTCTTTCGCTCGTTAGACTTTAAAATGGTCCCGAAATAGTACATTTTCTCTAGTGTCGGGTCACTGTAAAAAAGGTTTCTAGAATGTTCAGAACTGTTCTAATTGTCCTCTAATTTGATTGCACAGAAATATCTCGGGTGCGCAGCTCGCTCTTCCAGATCAACGGCATTGAAAAGAAGCCTCTGGTTCTACCGGAAGCTGATGGTCAAGTTGTCCAAAGGGCCGAAAAGGTCTATGTGCCAAGCAAGCAGTACCCTGACGTGAGTAGACTACAATTAAGCCTTTGATTGTCACCATTGTTAAGTCGAATCTTTTTTCCACAGTTCAACTTTGTTGGTAGAATTCTTGGGCCTAGAGGAATGACGGCCAAGCAGCTAGAACAAGAGACCGGATGCAAGATCATGGTTCGAGGCCGAGGTTCTATGCGAGACAAAAAGAAGGTACGATTTACAAATCAATCTCCATTGATATACACTTCATTCACGAATGCTTTTGTATTCGAAATGTTTACATCGCTCTTCAAAAACCTGTCACTTTTCTCTCTCTCCCTATCTGATTGCTTTCACAATTAACTAATCATGATCGAAACACTTGACAGTAAGTTGACTAACAGCTTTCCGTGTATTCAAAACCATTGTCGGCGAGTGTTTCTTGTCAAGCAATTAAGCAATTAACTAACGAATGTTACCATTTAGGAGGACAGTAATCGCGGCAAACCCAACTGGGAACACTTGAATGACGAGCTTCACGTACTAATCACTGTGGAAGATACGCCTAATCGTGCCAATGTCAAAATCGAACGTGCCATGGAGGAAGTGAACAAGCTCCTCAAGCCAGTGGTGAGTCATTCGTGTGTGACTAGGTTCTAATCCAAGTTCGATGTTCTAGACCGACGGTGAAGATGAACTGAAGAAGCGACAGCTAATGGAACTGGCCATAATCAACGGGACGTATCGCGACAGCTCGGCCCGGCAAAGTAAGTGTCCCGAAAGAGCGGCCGAAGAACTAATGTGGCCTTCGTGGACAGGTTGCGACAACGAGACGGCCCGCCTGATGGCGAGTCCCATCTCGGGCATGTCTATGGGGCGCACGATCGGAGCCCCTCTGATCCTGTCGCCGGCACGCCACTTGATGCAGCAGCACCCGCTCATGGGCGGCTCGCCCGGAGGCCACCCGCCCGGCACCATGATCCAGGCCGGCGACTCGGGGCTGATGTACGCGCACAGCGGCTTCGACCCGTACTACGTTGCCCTGGCGGCGCAACACCAGCACCAGCAGCAAATGCTGGCCGAGGCGGGCTACCCCACCACCACTTCGCACCAGATGACTGCGGGCGTGGACTCGCTAGTGCCAGGTGGGATTCATTTTACGCGATACGGTCAAATACACTGAGCTGTGTAGTGCAGTGCACATAGTTCACGTGACTCACGCATGTTTCTCACTCTTTGTCATGCAAGAGCCAGCTGTTAAGCCGGTCACGTGGCCGTTTTTACCCTGAAGATTTTTATATATACAGTATAGAGCAAAGAAGAATAGGTCAACTCCTAAACCCGATGAAATCGCGAAACTATCTGTGATAATTACTTGGTTAATTTAGATTTTTAAGGAAAAGAGTTCGCGAAGTTTTGCAATGATCGTATACTTGTAAAATAAGGGACCATCTCGTGGTCGAGTCTACGGAACACTCTTCATTGACCATTTAGGTTCAGTTATAAACTCAAGTGACTACTTGGTCTACTGACGATTGTGTTCCATTTTTAATTGCTTATGTTAACTATAAGGAGCAATTTTTAAGTTATATTTATCTGTAAATATATAAAGAGTGAGTGACTTAGGCGCGAAATCAAGTATCTTGATTCTCTATCTCGAAACTATTAAAGAAAGTTCACGAAAAGAATCTAGTCAGTGTGAGGCGGTAATTGCAATTAATCTAGCTAATCAACACTATCTACCGATAGACTAATTGTGATACTATGGAATAGATTAACTAGATTAACGGCTAATCGGGACTCTTGCTTGACCCTAATTACTTTCTCTGTGTAAACTATTTGTGTTTTAACCACTGATTAACGCTTCTTTCTCTCTGTTCTCTCCTCTGTGTTCTCTCTCCCTCCCTCTCTCTTTCTCGTTCTGTAATTAATTAACAGGTCCAATGAAAAAGCTGAGACCCAACAGCTCATACTCACCAGTACCAGATCATATGAATATGAATCATAAGCGCCCAAGGGAACTTTAACTAACTGCGAAGATGTCTCTCTAATTAACAATTCACACACACACGCAATTAAGTGTCGCCCTCTCGCTCTCTCCTCTTCGTCTATGAAGGCAGCCACAACTTTTCTGTCTTCCTGTCTCTCTTTGGCTCACAAACACTTGCCTTCCTATCAACACCACTCATTGGCTAATTGTCGCACTAATTAACTATAAGCGCAGCTAAACACAGCAACTATGGCCACAAGTCAGCTCAAAAACAATGAAGAGTCCAAATGTATCTCTCTGTCTCTCTCCTTTTCTCTCTCGCTCTCTTTGCCTTATTACTTAACTGTCCTCTCAAAATGTGCGTGCCTTTCTCGAATTATGTAAGCATTTCATTTAGTTCTAGAACCTAAATATGTAAATAGTTGAACTGTTCTGAGTCTTGCATAATCAAAAAGATTTCCGAGCAATACAGAATTCAAGTACAAGATATCTAAACGATTGAAATTGTAACACAATTAATTAATCACAAGCAGCCATAATAAGCCTAGCTCAACATTAGTGCCTATTCTATTAGAGATATAATCAGAGTTTGACAGTTCTAATATAACAGCTGAGCCTAGTCTATCACAAGTTCAACGTTGCCAATATGTTCTCTTTATTGTCCTTTACTTCGAGTTTGTACCTTCGTACACTCTTAACTGTTTTTCGGTGATTAACAAAAACAAACTAAGTTTTCTGAATTTTTGTTCTCTGCAAACTGTGAGATGATGTGACACTGATACAAATGGAAGTTGGTGTGATGAAATTTGTGAAATTCTTGATGTCTAGATGGAACAGTTCAACTTGGTCGACAAACAATTCGAGGCCTCTCTTCGTCAGTGTCCTCGGGTCCTGGACGGCCTCTGTTCATGAACATTACCTCGACCGGATTGGCGTTCATGCGTGTCTGATTCTCCGAAGCGATGGCCTGAGTCTTGTCATCCGGGTCATCTTCGTCGGCCGGAAGTTGGTCGTCCCTTGGCGTCCAGATGCGAACC
The DNA here is from genome assembly GCA_022750525.1 of Halotydeus destructor. NCBI lineage: Eukaryota > Metazoa > Arthropoda > Arachnida > Trombidiformes > Penthaleidae > Halotydeus > Halotydeus destructor. The sequence continues at coordinate 197,218 of JAIUWE010000005.1, forward strand.
ACTGGCTCTATGCCGCTGGAGGCTAGCATGCAAGTGGTCGGATGAGGCTGCAAACAGTTGACAATAGAATCGTCTCCCTTGATAACTCTGACAATGTTTGTAGTATTCTTCTCCCAGATAAAGAAGAAGCCGTCGTCACTTCCGGCTACGATGTGACTACTACCCAGAAAATTGGCTTCCTTAATGTCTGTTGTTGTGTTACAATGACCACAGAAGCGCTGTTTATAGTCATAAGCCATTGCTTGCCAATCTTCCTCCTGTTCACTCTGACCAGTCACCTGGTAGTGCGTGATTGGTTCTGGTCTCTCTAATCCGATCCGAACATTTTTCTGGCCATCATCTTTACAGCATCCGTTTGTTTTCTTTGTCTCTTTGTCAGCGATGGCGCTCTTTATGTCTCTTTCCAGCGCTGTCAAGGCATGCGTAGACGCTTCCATCACAAACATACTCTTGAACTGTTCAAGACATTTGGAGGCTTCTCTGAACCATTTGAGCTCGAAAAGACACCTAATCAGGCGAAAATGGGCCTTCATGTTTTTAGAATCTAAACGCAACGCTTCGTGACAGTCACGAAGAGCGGCGTACAGGTCACCGTCCCAGTTCCTCTTGATGAGAGCAGCTGCTCTGTTACTGTACAGAACGGCAACTTCAGGACACCGAGAAATTGCTATGTTGTAAAGAGTGATGGCATCCGATGCTTTCCCTTTTTCGAAACACTCATTGGCTCTCTTCTTAACTAGTTCTACTTCCGGTGTCAACTTCGGTGGACTTGATTTAGCTTGACTAGTGAAACCGTTGGCAATACTTTGATTCGGCTCTAGCTTTGGTGTAGCATATGATAATGGTGAACGAGACTTGATGATATCAAAAAGATATATCTGCTCTCCCCCAAGGTTGGCGAGTAGCTCAGTGCCGTCAGGACTGAATGTGACGTACGTTGACGAAAGTAATCGGAATTTCTTGTCATACTCGGCTTTCTTTGATGGCAAGTGGCCGGCAACGTAGTATGTGGCACAAGTCTGAGGTAGTCGACGGTCTGCATCAGCGTCTTCCTGAGTGAAGGTACCATTCTGGTTGCTTTCTGTTTCAAATTTCCTTTTCGGTATCATTCTCCTGTCGTAGAGACGTACGTACGGATCATTCCCACCGACAGCTAGCAGTTCCGGTCTCAGAGGATTGACGTCGATGCACTTTGCTTCGATAGTTTGCAAATGCTGGTTAAGATCGATGAGAGTATTTCGTATTGGTCGCTGACAGCTGTGGGCTATTCTCGTGTCGAACTGCAATATGAGGCCATCTTCAGCCGCTGACCAGAACACAAACGGCACGGACGGAGCTGTAGCGAGTCTCTTGACTCTTCCTAAATGACATGAGCAAACCGAGCTTGTACTTCTAGTATCCAAATCATGTACTCGAATATTACAATCAGCAGCTCCAGATGCCACAGTGTTGTCAGATGTGCCTGGTATGTATTTGACGGAGAATATGTTTCCAACATGGCCAGTTGACACTGTAGTTAGCTTCTTTCCGCTGCCAGCTTCCCAAACAATTAGTTCACAATCATCTGAGCCGCTAATGAGCAAACTAAGAGAGAAACAGGTAAATTCAGATTCTTCTCTGAACAACGCTTACCTTCCTGTCCAGTTCCACTGCAGGCAATTCACACAACCATGATGGCCCTATATTTTGCAATAGATAATTGACAAACTGATTCGATTGTCTGTTATTAGAACTCACCAGTAGTTTCTTGGAAAGTCCGAGTCTTCTAACTAGAAACGGTGCGAACTGAACATATCTTTCAAACGGTATGCAATTTCTTTCGTCAAGACAGCGCCGAATGTGCAAGTCCATGAACCGATGGCCATTCATATTAGCACTCACTTGTAAATGTCCACAACGTTAACCAGCATTAGCGAACAAATCAAATCAAAGACAATCAAGAATATTCCTCTTGCAGCGAGATTGCGCATCGCGAGTAAACAGCTGAACGCCGGTGGCGCCATTGTTTTGAAAAGTCGCTAGACGCCTAATTGTGTTTATTTTCAATTTGCTTCCCCTTTAATTGGCTCCAAAATCAATATTAAATATTCGGCAAGTGCTGCATATAGTTCTCTTCATACACTGACATTGTCGGCGGCTTTCGCGTTGTTGTCTTTGTCTTGGCTTTTCTTCCTGTAGTACTTTGAGGTCATTAATTGTTCTGAGAGGCCATGGCTAATTGGTCGATAAGCTCTCGAGTTGTTCGGTGGCTTTTTGTGTTCTGGAGAACGTTCGGTTTCAGAGGCAGTTGGAATCAGTGGCTTTGATGTCCTTCGGAAGTCCCTGGACCTTGTGGATGAAGCTCTTGAGAAGGAAGCAATGGACGGCGGCCGTTCGAAGGCCGGTATATAAGGTTCTATGCCCTGAATTTTGGACCATTTGTGGACAAAAAGGAATATGACGCTACCCCATATGAAGAGGACGATGACCACTATGATGATTTCCTCCGGCTTGGCTACTGGCGGTCCTGGTGTCGACATTGAACATCAGAGGAGACAAAGTTCACGCGTTGGACTAATTTACTCACGATAATCGTCGTCAATTGTTCGCGTCGTTGTGTTCGAAGTGTTGGTAAGCATAATTTCGGTCCACGCGAACAGTTCGGTCGTGTTTGCCTCACTAGCGTTGGACATTACTGTTATGACAGAACAACTCAAGTTGACATTCAGTTTCTAGAAAGACCAACTGTTCAACAGTAGAGAACGAGAAAGAATCAATAAGTTTGATAGATCTCAAAAATGCTCCAGAGCTAGAGAGCGAGAGATAATGGTCTCTGTTCTATGCTTAGTAGTTCGAAACACGAACTTCCATTGTTTAGCTTGGCAGTCACGGTTTATTGATAGAAAGCTGGCGCTGAGTTGTCTCTGCGTCGAGCGAATGATACTATCTTCGGGAAACAGCGAAAGAGAGAACAGCTAGAGAGGAACCTATTGAATCATAATTCATTGAGACAAGAATTCGTTAATTATAAGCAGAGAGTAAAAATAGATTGCTCTTTTTTCTCTGGCTTGTTGTCAAATTAGTTTGATTTATAGATGGTCAATTGTGTGCCACATAGTAGAGAAGAGCGAGCACTTAAGGTACAGTTTAATACAACCAACGTTCATTCCGTACAAATATAATAAATCACGCTAAACAAATACATTCGCAAACGTCTAACTGGGTCGACACTGAACACCGCCGTCCGAGTCGCTGTCATCGTCGTCCGAACTGGAAGCACCTCCTCTGAGAGCCGAGTTCATCAGCATCGCTTCAAGTGGATTGAGTCTCATTCGACGCTGATTGGCGAAGCTTGCCTCGTTCAAGTTGATCACTTGTCGCTTATTGGTCGCCCCTTCGGCCAGTGGTGACCAGATGCGGATGACATTGTCGATGCCACTGGTGGCCAGTGTACAAATTGTGGGATGCGGCTGTAAGCAGTTGACCACCATCGAGTCCCCCTGGAGGCCGTTGACCAAATTTGTGGTTTCCTTGTCCCAGAAAAATATGTTGCCGTCATCCTGAGCCGCACATGATATATTGTCCGTCTCTGTCAATGTTTAATCGTTAACTCATCTTTCAACTAAACTCATATACTGAGCACTTACTTGCCAAAAAAGTTGCCACCTTTCTCAGTGGCAACATTCGAATGTCCGCAGAACTTTTTCGAAAAGTCGATCGCCTTTGAGCGAAACATGACTTCGCTTTCACTGAGTTTCACTTTTTGCAATCTCTTTCTTCTCAATTCGTCTCTTTTCGACAAGTTCGAACACTCGGATTTTTCAATGTCTTTCTCAATTGCTAGAACGGTCTCATTATCACCTTGAGCTGCAAACTTCGTTTTATAAGCATTCAGAACTTCCTTCGCATCGCTGTGCCAAGCAAGTTCTAATAAGCAGAGTGCAAGTCGAGTGTACACTTGACGGTAATCAGGGTCGATGTTGATTGCCATTACGCAATCACGAGCAGCACAGTACACGTCACCGTACCAGGCTCGTTTCATTAGCACAGCTGCTCGATTTCCGTACAGAACTGCAGCACCCGGACATTGGACAATTGCCTTGTTGTACAGTTCCATGGAACTTGCTATGTATTTATCTTCGAAATACTTGTTGGCCTTTTCCTTCACTGCAGCAATCTTTGGTGGTAATTCCTCAAATGATTTATAGATAGTTTTGGCCACTGACACTGAGCTTGTTGCACTTGATAGGGCTTTCTTTGCATCGAACGTCCCACAGCTTTCCGACGACAGGACATTGAATAAATACAACTGTTCCGAATTGTAGGTGACTAGCAATTCTCTGCCATTGGGACTGAACTGTACTCCGGAACAGTGAACAGATCGTTGATTGTTTCGTAGATTCACACGTTCGACAGACATGTGAGCAGGTACACAGTACTTGGCCGTTTCGACCGAATCTTCCACTTGGCATTCCAAGGCAGAGATCAAGGTGGAAACTGCACTTCCTTTTTTAGAAGCCGACTTCTTGAGCATCCGGCGGTCGAATATGCGGACATAAGGGTCGTCGGCTCCAACAGCTATCATTTCTGGCCGCACAGGATTGATATCAATTGACTTAACTTCCGCATTGGGAGTAAACTTATCAAGGTCAATCCAAGCTGATCTGAAACTGTTTTTACAACGGTGTTCTTTTCTCAAGTCGTACTCAAGAACTAGCCCATCTTCACCACATGACCAAAACATGGACGGCTCCGACGGCGTGATGGCTAGTCTCTTCACCCTCTTGTGATGACAAGTACATACCATGGTTGTCTCTCGGTCAAGAACACTGTGTACACGAACTTGGCCATCAGCAGCACATGTGACAAGTGTACAGTCACCAGAACCAGGCACGAACTTGACTGAGAAAATGTTCGACTGGTGGCCACTTGGAAACGAGGCGACATTCCTAGCTTGTAGCGGTTTCCAGATCTTTATTTGAGTATCATCAGATCCACTGGCTAGCAACCTAAGCAAATTTGATTCAGTATGGGATTAGCTGTTGAGTAAAATTTGCATGATCACTCACTCTCCCTTCGAGCTCCAGTGCAAGCAATTGACACATCCACCGTGACCCTAGAATTAAGAGCAAGAAAAATTCAGTCAGCAAGTCATGGTGACTAATTAATAACCTCAAGCTCGTCCACTAAACCCAAGCGTTCGATTAATGCATCATTAACTTGATTGTGCTTCTCAAGGTAAAAACACGATCTGCTATCAATCTCCCTTTTAATCTGGTGATGCACAATATTGCGAGACTGCATCATTTTGATAAACCTTAAATGATGAAGTCATCAATCAGTCAAGCGAAGGAAGACTGAACAATATAGCTAGTCACCGAAAAATTAGAAACGAAGAGTGTTTGTATTTTTCCGCATGTTTACAGCAATCAGCTGTTGCGTCGCTTTTAAGCAAACGGTCCCCGGCATCGGCTCTGTGCGGGTTTTGCCGAAACTTCTAATTGACTTTCCGATTTCAGTAGAATCCAATAATTCAACATGGAGTCATTATTTTATTGGATTGATTTTTTTTGCACACGCATAATTTATATTTATCATTATCAGCCTCATCTAATCACATTCAGGGCAATGGTCATATTCTTGATGAGTTTTCTCATGATTTGTACCTCAGCACCTTTGGACATTTGAAGCCAAGTATACTGTTCACTGGGTTTAGCTGTCTCGAGTGGCGTCTTACAGGAAACGAGCAAAGTCAAACACAGGCCATCCTGTTCACCCGGATATGAGCCATTGTATTCGATAGCAATTAGGCCGTGAGGCTTATGGGTTGGTGACAGGGCGCCGAAACATATTCTGCATGTATCTCTTGAGAGAAGCGTGAATGCTGCGAGTTGGATTAATTTCGCAAACCGGAAGGTGTGCCTCTGACCCTTTGTTGGAGACCAGCACGTGAATCTGATTGTTCTCTTTCTTTCTGATTACCACGATTAGCCTTAACAATAGTTTAGGATGGGCCACCAATGCAGGTAACATTGGCTTGTGAAAGGAACTCCGCTCGTGCCAATAGCTCAGCGCTTTGTCCACTAAAGGCAAAATATCCTTTGACCGCAAATCCAGCTGATTAAGATCTGAAAACCATTTTGCTTGCAGTGATTCGGAGTCAGCTTGACTAACTGTCTTCAGCTGGCCGCCGGTGACGGTTCCTGTAAAGACGAAGCGGTACCAGCTTCCTCCGGCATTCTCTACCATCAACAGTGACGTGGGTTCACAGATTAGTCCAGTTTCCTCTTGTACTTCTCTTCGAACGGCGCTGACTAGATCTTCGCCCGGCTCAACACGTCCGGCCGGCAAGTACCATGTGCCAGCACAATCGGATTTAGCTTCTTGCATCATCAGCACCTCGGACTCTTCATTGATTATGACAGCAGCAACAATGTAAGTCACTGTCTTTTTGGTGATGGGCTTGTAGTTCTTCAACTGTGATTCCACTCCTTTAGCTGCTATGGACATTTGTAAACAGATCGACATGATTAGCTGACGTCAAGGGAAATTCTATTCAATGCCTACCTAATTCGTCGACTTGGTCTTCAAGGCTGAAGTCAACAAAGACATCATCGGCCGATTTTCGTGTCTTACCATCAAGCAGCTGAATTAAGTGGGCCTCTATTGAATCCATAATGGCCTCCTTTATCACACGCAATATCAAGGAATAAATTTGAATCCTTTCAGGGGCCGAAGATCATAATCAACTTGTACTATGATTATGTAGCAACACTAATGGCTATATTACTGGAGCACAATTAATAATCATATCACTTAATAGGCAACTGGGTATGTAACCAAATGTTACTTCTATACACTGTATAGCGTCCTCTCGCTCTCTACCTCTCCCTTTCGTTTCCTCTCTCGCCCTCTATTTCACACTGTTTGTCTTCTCAGTTTGGATATACAATCGTGAAAAAAGTTCACCAGGTAAGCGTCATTGACTTCAGTGACAGAAGAAGAAGAAAAAGAAAGAGAGCAAGAGGGAGAGAGGAAGAAAGAGAGAAGAGCGAGAGAGAGAGGCGCCAATGCCACGGATGAAGAGAGACGAAGATGAAGAAGAGAGAAGGGGACAAGCATCAGCGGATTCCTGTTTTAACTATTGCCATCCATATTATATATCTGATCTCGCCTATACTATTCCATCTTCTCTATCCTCTCCTCTATCCCTCTCCTTGCCTCCCATGGTTTAAAGCATCCAGACGGAAGAGAGAAGAATTTTATGCCAGAGTTCCTTGACTGACATGTATTGCCTAACCGTCAGAACCTGTTTACATCCCGAAGTTGCCCTGAAGCGAAGGGAACAAGCTGACGTTCCTTCACATACGAGAGGCCGCAGTGACGTCAGAGAAATTGGTGCTAGATGGCAGCAGCGGCGAACAGCGTGCTTGTCTGCGACAACCGAGTCAACTTGTTACTTTAATTCTTTAAATAGGTGAAACTCGAGTCGAGGCAACAAAAAGAGAAAACAATTATGGTAATCTTTAAAAGTTAATCGGCTTTCCACAGTAGGCGGCCAGGTTGGCTTCTCTCAGGGCTTCCGAGCAAGTCTGCGACAGAGCAGAAAAAGAGCAATCAGCAAAAGGCCAACATCAAAACATAGAACAACTTACCGGATGAGCATGGCAAACACGAGCCACGTCTTCGGCAGAGGCACCGTATTCCATGGCAAGGGCCGCCTCGTTGATAAGTTCACCGGCTACTGAGGCGATGATATGACAGCCCAAAATTCGATCTGTGGCCTTGTCAGCAATAACTTTGACTAGACCGTCGGCATCATTATTGGTCTTGGCCCTGCTGTTGGCTGCCATGGGAAACTTGCCAATCTTGTACTCGACGCCTCGCTTCTTCAAGTCGTCTTCATTTTCTCCCACCCAGGCAACTTCGGGATGAGTGTAGATGACTGATGGAACACAGTTGTAATCAATGTGGACAGGGCCGCCGGCGATGCCTTCTACGCATACAATGCCCTCGTCTTCGGCCTTGTGGGCCAACATCGGTCCGGGTACACAGTCACCAATGGCGTAAATGCTGTTGATTGCGAGCAAAGAGGATTAGAGTCGATTTTTGTAGATTAGAAGCATACATACTTTGGGACGTTGGTTTGGAATTTGCCGTTGACCGTGATGCGACCACGCTGATCTTTCTGAATGCCAAGCTCTTCTAAGCCCAGATTCTCAGTGTATGGTCGCCTACCGACACAGACAAGCAGGACGTCGCATTCGAGTGTATCATTCTTTCCTCCTTTAGCGTCTTCGATGTGAACATTAACTTTGCCACCCGACTTCTCGGCTCCGGTGACCTTAGTGTTCAGCTTGAACTTGAGTCCTTGCTTCTGAAGAGTTCTCTGGAAGTTTTTCGATATCTCGGCATCGATGCCCATGCCACCTACATGACCCAGAAATTCGACTAGAGTAACTTCGGCGCCCAGCCTCTGCCAGACAGAACCAAGCTCGACACCAATGACACCGGCTCCAATGACCACCATTTTCTGTGGCACTTGTTTCAGGGAGAGGGCACCGGTGGACGAGACAACTTGCTCTTCGTCGATCTCGATGCCTCCAAAGGGCGTCACTTCGGAGCCTGTGGCGATGAGGATGTTCTTCGCCTTGACAACCTCGGAAGAGCCATCGGCCTTGTGAGCAGTCACCTCATTCTTGCCGGTGATCTTGCCGTGACCATTCACATGGCCCACTTTGTTTTGTTTAAATAGATGACCAATGCCTCCGGTGAGTGCTTTCACAGCTCCACTTTTCTGTCCCATCAAAGTCTCCAAATTTAGTCTGACATTATCCACTGAAAAATCAAAGCTTTACTTTAGAATTAATCAAATTTATAATCCAGCTAATCTCTTCCTGTTTTTCACTATACCTTCGATTCCTCTTTCCTTGAACTCATGCTGGGCTTGATGGAACAGATGCGAATTGTGCAAGAGGGCTTTCGACGGTATGCAGCCCACATTGAGACATGTGCCGCCCAATGTGTCCCTCTTCTCAATGCACACAGTCTTGATGGATTAGCAATACGAAATGACAAATGAAAGAAGTTCAAACATGATTAACTAAATCAAGAGCAAATTAATTCAGCAGTTTAGCTTACTTTCATTCCCAGTTGAGCCGCCTTGATGGCAGCCACATAGCCACCCGGACCACCGCCTATGACTACCAAATCAGCTTCCCCTAAATTGCAATTTATGTATTGAATTCGAATCAAGAGGGAGAGGGGGAGAGAGAGGGGGCTAACCTTCACTTGCATAGCCTCGAGTTTGGAGTAGTTGAGTACATGACACTATTCGCTGGCCTCGGGTCGTCTTCAGGCAAAAAGCGTAGGTTGACACGGTAGCGGTTAGGCAGAGAAAAATTAACGTCCAGCCAGCGTGGTACCAGAGTTAAGACGTGACAATTTAGTCATGATGGTCATGTGTGAAGAAGATAATTAACAACCAGTTTTACTCAATGAAGAAGAACGATTAACTTCTCGTCTTCAGCCATAAAGCTTACCCTCAAAACTGGTACTGCATTCTTAACCAAGTTGATTTTCATCATTTTGCTTTTCAGTTATACTTTTTTTCTTTGAACAATGATGCACAGAAAGATGATACAAACTCAAATTGCTGAGATGATTTAGGGACAAACGAGGAAATGTAGTTTAAATTCTGACGAACCAGAGTTTAGCAAAGGACACAAAGTCAGCCGGCTGGAAACTTCAGGGACCGTTTCGTTAGTGCGATCTCAGTTAATAAAAAGAAAAGCAAACTAATCCGACTCGACTCATAGATTAAAATAAGTCTGAAACTTGTGATACAGTATAAAATGCGAATTTGAGAAGATTGATAAGTGTTATGTTTCAAGTTCACCCAGGGAATAGGGACTGGTTGTCATTTTTATTTCTTCTCATGTTGAACATTTACAGGCTTCTCTGTACACTGACGAATCAATTAGCACATTTGTAAGCAGTGTCATTCCGAGATGAGAAACCCTAATGGCAATTAAGATAAATCAAGAAATTTGTTTTGCTTGTGCTTTCAGCTAAAACAGTTATAGCTCAACATTCAATGCTTCCGAGTTTTTTTTGCTCTCTCTCTCTCCTCTCGCTCACGCAGAGTGGTTCCAGTTTGAGATGGCGATGGTGACTGTTGATAACATCCTACATACTGCAGTTTGTGCATATAGATAAGAGCAAGATAGAGAGGGAGAGAGGGGAGAGAGAGAGAGTCATAAAATTTTAGTGCCATTTCTAAAGAAAGTCGTCAACAAAATGAAAGATTCTAAATGCTTGATGCCATGGTAATCAACCAATGAATATGCGACATTCATTGGCTATTAATCTCCCTCTCTCCCTCTCCCTCTCAACCTCAATCTTCTCCTCCATTGACCATGTTCAGATAAGAAAATAGTTAAACAGCTGGACATTCTATAATGAGATAGATGTTAGTCTAGCTGAAAGGGAAACTATCAAGTAAATGGACATTGCATAACAATGTCTCTCTCCTTCTCCCTCTCCCTCTCTTCATTACCTCACTTTTTATGCCAGCTGTCGAGGTCACTGTAATTGCAATCTACGTCTAGCGTTGACCGTTTATTACGAAAATCAAGCTGTAAACAAATCCAAACATAGATTGATTGCAATCTCAAGACGCCAAAGTTCACTTCAGACAAAATGGCGCCAAACTTAATTGGGATCTCTCTCTCTCTTTTTCCCTCTTTCTTTTCTCCTCCTCCCTCTTTTCTACCTTTTGAAGTGGAAGCCACTGAATTGAAAATAGATCAAAATAATAATATTACGAAGCCTAATGATGAATAATAATACAATTTGCAGATTTGTTGTTGTATTCAAATTATTCCAAACCCGAGACGAAATTGATTCTCAATAGTTATGCTCTCGTTTCCCTTTGTTGACCTGATTTATAGGACCTTGCAATTTAGAAATGACCCCCGTGATTAAATTTCAGCTCTGTATAAAAAATTGAGAGGTCATTCACTCCTCTCTCTCCCTCTTTTCCTCTCGAGTTCACGAACATTTCCCCCACCAGCGATTGTGTGCCCAAAGTCATATCGATTCGAACTGTTAGAACATTTGCTTTGCAAGGTCCTCAGCGCTGCTCATGCGCAGTCCAAGTGTTCAAGTTCGAACCCGTAGACGTGACCAAATAGAAGTGAACCCAGAAATGAGAGCTTGTCGTGACTGTTAGTTCGCAGGTACATTCTCAGAACATTACACACACAACTGAGCCACTTGAACTGTTCAATAAGCTTCGAGAGTGATGCTCAGCCTGAGTTCAAATGGTGTCTTAAAAGATGTGTGAGATGAGCAGTGAAGTCAATTATCCGGCGTTGTTCTTGAACTGTTCACAGTGTCAATGTCCTCGAGCATGAAACTTGCAAGGTATGTACAAAGTCGACTCGAAAAAGCTGCGCCATTTTTCGCAATGGCTGCTACTTTGATTTGGGTTCAGCTGTTAAATTCAGTTCCCTTAATTGAGTTAGAGTCAAGTCTCAGAGCAGGGCCGTGGGTGTGACTGCCATTAAAAGGGTCTTGCCTTCAAGTGGGCTGGCCCACTTGCATGGCCATCAATTGATTGCTATGACAAGCTGTCAGGCCGTTGATTTAGCTAAATCATGAGCAGTTTGCTGTTATGAGTTTAAAAAGTCAACAAAGCCCATTTTTGCAAGGTTAATTTTCGCTAAATCATCGGTCGGCCATTTATTAGACTATCAAGGGCAGAAAGTGAAAAGGCTTTTGAAGAGCAATCAATTGGCTAACTGTGAAGAGGGAGCGAGAGGGAGAGGACGAAAGAGGGAGAGGAAGAGAGAGGGAGAGCTCGATAGCCACAATCTATTCATGGTGAGAAAAGTTGAATAAATGGCTGAGAGAATAAGCGAGAGGAAGAGAGGAACCTTTGTCGTTCGCAGGCCCGGGAAAACATTTGTGAGAGAGCGAAAGGTGAGTGGTGTAGAGGAAGAGAGGGAGAGAGAGGGAGAGAGAGAAATGGGAGCGGCGCCAGGCAAGAGTCGCTTCAGGTGCTCTCTCTCCCTCTCTCTCCTCACAGTCTCACTTTGACCAGAGCGAGGATCACATCGACCTAAAACGTGTCTTCTCCTCTCTCTCTCTCCCCTCTCCCGTCCTCTCTTCATGACAGCAGCTTTAAACGAAGCATATCGCTCTCTTCCTATAGTCCATAGACGAATCTTAAACAAGTGCTGACTCTCTTCTCGCTTCTCGTCACGTGACAACAGCCAGCTGAGGCCATGAATAGCTGCAAATTTGTCAGGCCGTGAAAGGATTGTTATTGTGACGCCAATAGCCGGGACTATCGCCGACCAATCACACAGTTCGGCTAGTATGGAAGTGTGCGCCGCCCAGGAGCAGCCTCAGCCGCCTTGCTGCCAACCTGTGCCCATGGACGCTCTGTTGGAGAAGCTTCGCAACGGAATGGTAAGTCAGTTGTCACTAATTTCTAGCACATGTTGAAATAGCTCTATGAGAGGAAAAGAGAGGAAAAAGAGGGAAGAGAGGGAGAGGGAGAGAGACAAGAGCAATTATCATGGGAACAGAGGTCCGGTTCTCATCGGACGCTTGATGACTGGGAGTGACCGTAAAGAGGTATAGCGAAGAGATCACTCATCTCTCTCTCTCTCTCTCTCTCTCTCTGGCAAGGGTGTCCCTCATTGCACAGAATTGTGCTGGTTGTCGTGCTCAAACTGAGAGGGACAATCGGAGGGGAAGAGGGAGAGGGAGAGAGATGCCGAGCTTTATCATGTTCATTCACGCTAAGCATCTTTAGAATGGATGCAATGTAATAATAGCAGCTTTAGAAGCAGAGGGAGACTGAAATTAGCATCAGAGCTTAGAGATGTATGTGTGAGAGAGGGAGAGAGAGCGAGAGGGGAGAGGAGAGACCGTTTAGTTTAATTCAGTAAATAGAGACTGGCTGAATCACTGAATTGTGCAATTAAGCGCGATGATTTGCCAACAATGTCAAAGTCAGAGTCATGCTTTATTCTCTTTCCCTGTATCTTATTTGCTTGAGAGGAGAGGAAGAGAAGGCGAGAGAGAGAGAGAGAGAGGAGAGAGGAAGCCTCTCACGGGTCAAGAATCCGACTGAGTTGGTCTCTCTTTTTCAGCCGTTGCTGACGCTGAATATATAATTATCTTTTCTTTCTTTCACTACACGAAGCGAGAGAGAGAGAGAGAGAAAGCTAGGAATGCTGCTCCATTTATTGCTCGGCGCAATGATGCTCAGTGAGAAAAAAGGCCGAGAGAGAGGAGTGAGAGAGAGAGAGAGAGAGAGAGAGATAAAAAAGAGAGAAAGGAAAGCGACGAATAATAAATTAGCGACTGCCGTTGGACTTGAATGAAATATTATGAGCAAAGAATTTCAGCATGTTGATCTTTCTAAAGAAGAGTGTTGCCATCTTCGTGAATCACTTCGTGAGTAAGAGTGAGAAAGAGAGAGAGAGAGCGAGTAGAGAAAGCCCAGAGAGGGAGAGGAGAGAGAGAGAGAGAGGGAGAGACGGATGCTTGTGATACATTATACAGAACTGATCACGACTCTGGCTCCTGAGGCTGCTCTCGACTCTTGTAATTGGACTCTCTTGCTGCCAGTTCCGGATCGTGATCGGAAGCTACTTTCCCTCTCGCGCTCTCCCTCCCTCTGCCGCTCTCATCTCTTGCACTGCTCCACTAAGTAAAGAAGATGGACTTGAGGGGAGAGATGAAAATTCCTGAGCAAGAGAGATTAACGAGCCAGTAATTTGGACTCGCAATGAGAGAAAGCGAGAGGGAGAGAGAGAGGAGAGAGAGGAGCGCGCTGAAAGTTATGAGTAGCGTGATGGTCTTTCTCTCTTCCCTCGCAACTTGTGTAACTTCTTATATTGTTATGCTCGTTGAGAAGGAGAGAGAGAGGGAGAGGGGAGAGAGAGAGAGAGAGAGTTGCGCTCGGATGATAAAGTGGTCGAGTGAATTAAGTGTATTTCAGTTTTTGATATTTGCGAGCAAAGGCATTCTCGGCAATGGCTTCAAATTAGTGCGGCTCCGAATTGAAGCAGAGCAAAAATAAGAAGAGAAAAGGCAGAGAGGGAGAGGGAGAGAGAGAGCAGCCTCTGAAGAAGTTGCAAGTGCAGGTGCACAAAAGGAATTCGTCCTGTTCGTGCATCTCTCTCTCTCTCTCTCTCTCTCTCTCTGCCTTGAAGTATTGAGGGGCCAAGTCCGACTTGCTTAACTACCGAAAGGTTGTAGAGAGCGAGAGAGGGAGAGAGAAGAGAGGAAGACTCGGTTGCTTCTTCAGCGGCCCAGACAGGTTGCTCTCTCTCTCCCTCTCTTTCCCTCTCAAACTCTCGGAGCCAAGCAACGCCTCTCCAGCTCTCGCTCTCTGCCATCCTGTTCAGTTGAACAGATGACTAGCCGAAGAAGAGACCAGTGTCGTTTTTCCCTCGCTCTTCCCTCTCTCTCTCTCTCCTCCTGTCCTCTCTGTTTTCGGTGCCTTTTCTCTTGTTTTCTCCCTTCATTTGAGTTGTGTTCCAAATAATTGTCCGCCATCTTGTACGTGAAACTTGACCAGAACGGGTGTCAGCAAGGCTTATCGGGATTAATCCAATTTGGGGCCTATCATACACGTACTAAAGCCCTCTCCTTCTCTCTCTCCCTCTCTTAAACGGATACCGGCCATTTACAAAGGTAATCCTTGTCCCTTTCCCGTTGCTCTCCCTCTTTCCCTCTCTCTCTCCCTCTCCGCCTTGGTTCGGACAAGAGGTCGCTCATGAGGATGTTTTGTTTGTCGGTCAGCTTATAGTCTTGACCATGGCCAACATTTGACCACAAACACACAAGCCATCGGGCCGACACTCGTGTCTCTCCCTCTTTCCCTCTCGCTCTCTCCCTCTCACTCTCTCACGGTCCCCTTACTCAGAACTTGGTCTACTTGGCTTGCCCGGCGGGCCAGTTGAGCCACCATATAGCAGGCCTTCTTAAATGCATAGGCGCGGACTGTTTACTATATTATGACCATCAAGTCTAGACTCGGCCTTGGCTCTCTCCCTCTCCCCTCGCCCTCTCTCTCCTCTCTCGCTCTCCCTTTATCTCTATTCACACTTAGACACTGATTTTCGAGTCGAATGCGTGGTCTGTCATTTCGGGACAATATGCAATTACCTGTGCAGAAAGTTACTTTGGAAAATTGTTTACCTCTGTTGAACTTCCCTAAGAGAGCGAGAGGGAGAAGAGAGGAGAGAGGGGAGAGGAGAGAGCAGCGTTGTTATTGCCAGCAATTTTTGCCGTAGCACGAAGGTTACAAAGACCACCGACACGATCTTTGTTCAGTCTACTCACCGACCAAGTTGGCCGTGAAGTGACCATTTTTAACTGTTTTCAGCAAAATTCAGCCACCGAAATGGCGAGAGAGCGGAGCAAAGGAGGAAGGAGGGGAAGGGAGAGAGGGAGAGCGACAAAGACGATTCGGGTCGCGCTTCACAGATATATTGCCCTTCATCATATGGAAAGCCCTTTAATGGCCATTGAAGAGATAGAGAGAGGAAATCTTCATATTGATGGGACACCTGGCGCGAGGAGTTGGTCATACAACCCCTCGCACTTGCCCCTCTCGCTCTTCCCTCTCCCCTCTCCCTGCCTCTTGCTCACCCTTGTCCCATGCTGGGTCTCCTCTCTCCCTCTCCCCTCTGCCTCTTACCCGTGCCTGGGCATCACGTGCCCGCTCAATGGGATATCTTGTAGGCCTGTCTACAGGTACTAAACAGTAAAACAGTAATTTAGTCTTTGCAAAAAGCTTTAGACGCCATCTTGAAAGAAATTGGAAGGCTGTCAATCACTTTAGGTACACATTCTTGCTTCTCTCCCTCTCTCCTCTCCCTCTCTCGTGGCGACCGATCTATCCGCAACTTCCTGAGGGTGCTTTGCTCTTCGCTCTCCCTCTCCCTCTCTCCCTTGATGGGACAATAGGGAAAAGATGGCCGCTGCGGAATGCGGCCATTCTTGCCACTGGGAACAATGGTTAAAAAATTTAGCCGCTTCATTGTGACTCGCAACACCCTTGTCTGACCATATGTTACCGTGTCCAGAGAGGGAGGGAGAGAGAGAGGAAGGAGAGGGAGAGGCGATTTCTGTCCTCTCTTGTCATATCGAAGAATGTCACGTATCCATTAATTCTGCGTTGATATTAGGGCATGACGATAACGTCCATCGTACTGTTCGTGTAGGATTTTCTGAAACGTGACTTTGGTTCAAGTCACGAACGAGTTGAGGGAGAGAGAGAGAGAGAGAGAGGAGAGAGAGAGAGGGGAGAGAGAGAAGAGGAAGATTAGCAGCTTGAACGAGTTGAGAAAACACGTTACGCATTTTTATGCGTGCCTAGAATTTGATGCATATCACAGAAAGGAGTTATCGTGAAGTGCATAGACTAGAGTGCACGCTGGAGAGGGAGGGAGAGAGGAGAGAGAGAATCCTTGTCATAATTGACTGTTTACCTATGCTGGTCAAAGAAAGAAGCGCAATATTAATGATATTTACCTGAGTTAAAGTCACACGCTGAGCGCAACTAATTTCCTGCCAAAGCATGTGAAGAGTTTATTTTTTTTCGGGGACCGTCTCTTGAATAATAGTTGAAGTCGGCTCTTCGAGTGAATTAGTGTCCCTCATTCGCTTGGAATGTTGAGTCAATTGTATCAATTAGTTAATTGCAGAGGGCGTTGCTGTTTGGCTAATTTGTTGCCGCTTTGATTCTAATCTTGTCCGGTTCTTCTCTCCCTCTCTCCTCCCTCTCTCTCCCCCTCCCTCTACAGTGTGAACTATCAAGTCAGGGCGATGATTTCACCAAGCAAATGTGGAACATGTACGCCACTTTCGAGGGTCTGATTTCCGGTTCCCCTGGAGAGGACGGTGCCCCGAAGAGACTGCCCACTCCGCCCGGTCCAGTGGCGGCGGCTGCCATGAGTTCAAGGGGCTCAACTTTGGACAGAAATTTTGCCGTTGCCCTTTCCTCTTTCTCCTCCTCTAATTGCCCCTCGGCGGCTGTTGTTGTTGCCTCAAGTGGCCAAGAGAAGCCTACGCCACTGCCCCGCAAGTCGGTAGTGTCTACGCCAAGTGTCTGTGACAGCGTATCCGACTCCTCTTCGGCCACAGCGACCAATTTATTGCTGGACACCATATCAGCGGTCACCTCTAGTGACCAGTACTCGGACTCGGACGACGGTTCCGACATGATTCCGGGCCAGTCGGCCGGGTCACGAGTGTACCAGCAGCAAGTGCGACGCAAGCGCCACTACCGGAATACTCGACTACTAGACGTGTCTCTGCGACTGTCGCCCAATCTGAACAGTTCAAGTGACGGCGATTCCATCGGATACGCCGGTTCCAATTCCATTGACTCTGGCTACAAGAGTTTCTGTCCTACGCCGGAAGTGACCGATATGAGCGGAAGTGATGCGAATGCCTTGAACAGCTCGGTGCCACTGGCTGGTCGTCGAACAGATTCCAGCTCGGCCGGCATGTACGCCATCAAGATGGCCACCAGGCTGAAGAATCAGCAACAGGATGCCCAGCTTGACCACTTGATTCATCTTCGCCAGTCACTGATTGCCGCCATTCAAAGGTGCGAATCATCTTCCTCGTCGACCAATCAGAACGGGCCCGAGTCCCGGACAGTCAGTCCCTTTGTGTCCTCAAGGTCCTCATCACCGGCATCCACCATCGTGTCCAAGACGCGACCCGCCAGAGTGCAGTCACCCTTTACCGTGGCGCCCTCTGGTGGTTCATTGACCAGGACTTCGGTTCAGTCGCTTGACCACAACCGGGCCGTGCCCCGGGTCCGTCGCATACTGCCACCCAACCCCGACTGCCCGCCCCAGATGTGCCGGAAACCGATACTCGGTTCCAAGTTGCTGCAAGCACTGCGAACCCAACAAGAGTTGGCCTCGGCCAGCTCTTCGAACTGTTCTACGCCAGTTCTGACCCCAAGCGTGGCCTCCTCTTCGACCAATTCTCTCAACAAGTCAGTTCGCTTTGACAAGGATGTCAAGGTGACGTCATTCCTCACCTGGTCAAGGTGCTAGCCAGGTGTCCAGTGACCCTGGTCACCACTTGGTCCACGTGCAAGTTCACTCTCACCCGGACCAGGGGCTGTCTCTCAAGTCTAAGAGCATCCTCAAGGACCCCATTTGCGAGGCCATGAGGTCACAGATGGTCAGGGGCGAGTTTGGGTCGGGTTGTCCCCTTGAAGGAGAAATCGATGGCCTGCTGTACGGCAAGCTGCCCCTGACCAGTGGCGACCAAGATGGCGACTGCTATGGGTCTCAGGAAGATGACGTTCCTTACGCCACTATGATTGAAGATAAGTACAAAGCCAAGACTGCCCCATCGCCGAGCAAAGGTAACGTTTCACATTCTCGGGCTCAGGGGGGCCTTTTAGCTTTTATTCCGAGAGCAGAGGGAGAGAGCGAGAGGGAGAGATCCGTGGTCTAGATGTAGAGTGCCTCGGGCAAAGTAATACATGGATTAACTCTTGAAAGCAATTAAGGCCTATCAAGATGGCGACTGCCGACAAAAAGCCCTGAAACATTCTTCTTGTATTGACTCTCTCGTCTCTCTCTCCCTCTCGTCTTCTTTTTATAGATAGTCAATCATCGCAAGGTCAAGAATTGAAAGTAGATCTCAGGACAGAGTCCCCTCAAGACGGGCCAGAGAGCGACGGACCACCCAAGACCAGTGGTCAAAAAAGAGAGGCGGACCGCACGCTGACCCGGACGCCGTCCTCCTCTCGGTCACGGTTCACCGAAATGGCCAAGTGCATGCTGGACATCCTGGATGACCTGCAGGTCAGCTCGACTAGCGCCACCTCATCATCATCGTCACCGGAAATGGCCTCTTCGCTCGCCCCGTCGGCTTCCTCTTCCGACGAACAGCTGTCCTCCAATTCATCGGCTCAAGCCATGAGTGACGACAGTGAGCCCAATGCAAACTGCACCCCTTCGGCGGCCATTTTGAATGGTCAACACAAGGCGGAGCCCATGTTGAATGCTTCGCACATAAATGCAATACTTGAGAAGCACTTGAAAAAACGGGCCGCCAAAGCGACGGCCAGCTCAGTGTCGTCGAACTTGAACAGTTCAAGCTCGTCCAGCTGCTCTTACAATACGCTCCCCGAATATCACATATACGAAGAGGTTCTCTATGAGGCCCTGGAACCGGGCACTGAGGTCAATGGCAACCTGAGTTTGACCGGAAACAGGGCCAAGCAAAGGTCAAACATATATTCACTGTTCAGTGATTCTGAAAACCGGAAGTCGCTTTGTCGATCTCTTGGGCAGGAATACAGGCCCACTTCCGGTTTGATTAGCACTGACTTGGATGACATGGAGACGGAGGCTTTTGACTCTGATCATCTAAACGACGATTCCCTGATTGTCGAATCTGAATACGGATTCAAAACGACTGTCTAGACCGTTTTTGTTTCTAATTAAAGCCTGAAAAGTTCATTAGACTGAAAGCTGATTAAGAGATTAGAATTGAATAGAGTGGAATGTTCATTCGCAGTGAAAGTTGTCATTTGAAGTTAATTGTAGAAATTTAGTGACTGATTGTGTCTTTCAAATATACATTTGCATCAATTTTACAAAAAATGCAAAAAAAAAAGATTTTCTATGATTTTGAATTTCTGTAATTCAAAATATTCACTAAAAAGTTTTTTTAAACTCTTGAAAACTTTGAATTGTTTTGCGAAATTAAACATCTGTTTACACTACTCTTAATTAATTGCCAGAATGAAAGCTTCCTCTCCCTCTCTCCCTCTCGTTCATCATCTAGCTTCCATTCACGTGTGAACATGAATTTGAATCTCATTACGACTCTGATGTAATTAAGCAAACGTACAAGATTCTCACAGCTTGTCTCTCTTCTCTCTTTCTCCCTCCCTCTTTCTCGCTCTCTCCCTCTCTCTCTCATGAGGGTCACGTGACTTAGGCTCTCACGCTTTCGTAGACAACCGATGCCCGGGCAGGGAAACTTGTTCCTTGGGGTGATTGGGGATTAAAGATGGCCGCCAAGTGAAAAAAGGAGGACACTGGCATTCAATTAAATGCCACTAATGATATTAAGTAAAATAGGATATGAAAGTTTTTTATTTAATGGAATATTGATGATTATAAAGTGCTGAGTCGGGGCTCTCATTGTGCTAATGCAATACAGTGACGACCCCTGGGGTGATCTCTCATTGTGGTATTGATGGCCACATGCCCATGGCCGGAATGGATGGGAAGGCCGGGAATCCCTGTGGCTGATAGCCACCTTGCTGGGCCATGGGCTGAAACTGGGCCTGCTGGGGCATGGGCTGAAACTGGTCCTGCTGGGGCTGCTGGGCCATGGGCTGAAACTGGGCTTGCTGGGCCATATACTGCGGCTGGAAAGCCGACTGGGCCGAGTACTGGGGCTGGTACAGGCTTTGTGGCTGATATTGGCCCTGAGGCTGAAACTGGGGCTGGGCTTGGTATTGGGGCTGAGGTTGGGGTTGCCCTTGCTGGCCCATGTAGGGCGAAAACTGAGGTGGGTGGCTGGAGAACAGAACGTTCGGGTCTTGGCCGCCACTCATGCCGGAAGCTGGGTTGAAAGCGTTTCCGGCCGGGCGACGATGGTGCTTGCTGCTGGCTGGGCTGCTGTTGCGGTGCTTGCACTTGAGGCATCGGCGAAGCCTGGGCCAGAGCGGCTTGGAAGGCGGCCATGAAAGGGTTGAAGTTGGCTGGTCCGCTTTGTTGGTTCAACTGAGCTGATGGTTGCTCTGATTGCGGCTGAGGGCCAGATTGCTGGGGCTGGTAGTTGCCCTGTGGGCTGGAAGGCTTATCATCGTATACCTGGGGATGGGGCTGGTAAGATTGGGGCTGGTATACATATGGATGTGGCTGAGCCTCCTGTCGGGCCGGAGCTGCCGGAGCCGGCTCTTGTTTCATCGGTGGGGCTTGTTGGGGCTGGTATTGTTCGGGCTGATGCTGGTAGGACATTGGCTGCGGCTGCATGTGGGCTCTCTGGGGCTCGAACGGGGAAGCTTGGTGGTAGCTCGGCTCGGACTGGTGCTGTGCCGGGGCAGGCTGTGGCTGATGCTGGACTGGAGCGGGCTGATGCTGAACTGGGGCTGCCTCCTGTGGGGCTGGCTGAGCAGCTGGTTTGCTTATTTCCGGAAAGTTGTTGAAGCCTTGTTTGTGAAAAATGTTGACCAGGGGCTCGTTTTCCTAAAGCGCGAACTTTGAATCAAGACTAAAATCAGCCCACTAACCTTTGGTTTATACTCCTGTGCCCCAGTGGCCGAACCGGCGGGCACTTGGTGGGCCACATTCGAAAGAGAGAAGGAGAAGGCGCCATCTTTGCCCGAGTCGAAGTCCAGTCGGGTCTTGCCGTCGGTTCCAAATTTCTGGGAGTAAGAGGGGGCAAGGACGCCCAAGCCGATGGAGAAGCGCGGCTCGTCCGACTTGCTCGGGCTGCTCTGTGGCGGAGCCGAAGCTCCGTCGGCCGAGACGAGGGCAAGTATGGCGGACAAAACTATGAAAACTTTTGACATGTTCAATGTGCGTGATGGAAAGTGAAACTGAATCCAATTCAGGTTAAATTGTGTGATCTCTCTCTCCTCTCCCTCTCTCCTCTCTCCCTCTCTCGCTGTCTTCAGCTTCAGCCATCATAGTACATAAGCGAGCTGTGGGCGTTAACGAATGAGCAGGTATACGAAAAGTAAACTTTAGGGACCAAATTAACTTTACCTGTTTTGGATGTGAGAGAGAGATAGAACGACAGAAAGAGAAAGTAGGCTCGTCATTTATCTCTCTCCCCCTCCCTCTCTCTCGCTTCCTCGTCTCATGTTACACTCAATTGAGCTTTAGGAATACATCAATGTGCGTACTTTAGCTGGAGTTATTGTTAAGCAATGGTCACACCCTTGTTCGTAATATAGAAGTAAGATGAACTGAATGAAAGAGAGATTGAGGCAAGAAGAAAGGGAGAAGGAGAGAGCGAGAGGGAGAGATAAAGAAAGAGGGTTGACCTAAAATGCTTTCACTTCCCTGTTTACTGATGAAGGATTAAGGCTTGCGAGTCAAGTAATCAGAGATGAAAGATAGTTCAAGACCTGCAATTTGTTTTATTTATCATTGAAATTAAAGTGAGCAACTGAATTCGCTGAATAGGTCAATTTACTGATTGTTTCCTTCACCTTCAGCTTGTCCGCCCTCAGCAGACTCCACCGGCGGCGCCACCTTCGGCACCACCATCGGCTGGGGCAGCGCCGTCAGCACCGCCTTCGGCTGGGGCAGGGCTATCCGCACCACCTTCGGCTTGTCCACCCTCAGCCGGCGGCGGCTCGAGTGAAGCCGGACTATCGGCCTGCGCATCGGCCGGCGAGTCCTCTGAGCGCTTGGTCTTGTCATCGGTGGCCCCTTCCTGGGCAGCGGGAGCCGCGGCTTCCTCGGCCGGGGCGCCGTCCAGGGCTAGCTCGTCAAAACTGCGCAGTCGCTGGAAACTGTCCAAGTCTTCCTTTTCGTATCGTTTCAATTGGTGGGAGTGCGATATGACCAGAATGGCGTGAATGCCCGCCTCCTTGGCGGCCTTACCTTCGGCTATGCCCTTCGTCAGGAAGACAATCTCACCAGCTGGAGCTCCAATCTGAGTGGTTAGCTTCTTGAAGGAATTGGAATCAGTGGGCTCACCAATGTCCGAAGTGTCAAAGAAACCAGTGATGAGCTGGTCAAGCTGACCATGGTTGGTCTTGGCCATGAACATTTTCTGGGCCTTGACCCAAGCATTGGAGAAGATGTATATCTTGATGCCCGCGTCGGACCAGACCTTCAGGTTCTTGGCCACATCGGTGTACACATGGGTGACCAGCTTGTCCTGCTCGTAGCCGGCCTCGTAGATGGCAAACTTGATCTTGTAGTGGGCCGAGGTTTCCTTTTGATGGTCAAGGTACCATATGATATTGTCGTATAGCGCTTGCTGTTGCTGCTCGGCGGTGGCATTCTTTTCCGGCATTTCCGGAACATCGTCCTGTGAACGCTTGTCCCTTCGAACTTGCCTTCTCACCTTGGCCACCAGCTCCTTGAAGTCCTTCTTGGCCCACAGCTGCTCGATCACTGCACGGCCATGTTTTCTGACGTAAGCAAAGAGTCCCTTCTCAATGAAACCAGCCTTGATTGCGGTTGAAAGGAAGTCCAGTATGATTGCCTGTGGCTTCGCTATCTTCACTTGCATTGTTTTGCTTTTTTCCTTCTATGTCTCCTCTGACTTGTTGTCTTGTCAATTACTGCTTGAACTCAGCTTAATTGCTTGTTAAATTAGAATCCCAAATGAAGACAAACGCTCAGTGGTTAGTTCTTGCAACAAGACGAATTTTAGCACGCTTCTAGAGCGCGCATCATTTGAAAGTCCTTTTTCGCGCCAAAAATGAGACTCATGAGAGACCAGCTGTTTAGCTGGTTATTATTGCGAAACGCGCTCTAATGTCGCGATTAAAACTCAGTTGAGTGCTTGTTTCATTTGAAAATGCGCCTATTATATAATTCGTTGAAATCCTCTCACGTACACAATGTTTCTCGGTCATGTTGGCTAAAGAAACAACTGATCATTAGTCCTAATTCGCCGTTTGTTTTGGTTAGAGCTTTGGCCACTGGAGTTGACTCGTCTCGCAAAGACAATCGCCAAGGTCGATGGGGTGTATTTGGCTTAATTGCTGCAACATCAGCCATCACGGCTTACAAGCTTAGACAGCGAGCAGTATATGCCAAGCAATTGGAAGATGATGAACTACAGTCATATGGACGAGAACGAAAAGGCCTTGCTACATATTCGTCAGAGGAAGTGTCCAAACATGACTCAAAGGAAAAGAGAGTTTGGTGTACATTTAGAAGTGGTGTTTATGACATCACGGACTTCATCGCCGTCCACCCGGGCAGTAGTAAAATCATGATGGCCGCCGGTGGATCCCTTGAACCGTTTTGGGAATTGTATGCTCTTCACAAGCGAGCCGACGTCTTGGATATTCTAGAAAAGCATCGGATTGGCAATCTTCTAGTCGAGGACAGAGTGGCTGGAGATACTTCAAAAGGTCCTTTTTCGAATGAGCCTGCTCGTCATCCAGCCTTGAGAGCGAGGTCGCAAAAGCCGTATAATGCCGAACCTCCGGCGGAAGTGCTCGTTGAGAAATTCGTTACACCAAAGTAAGTTATTTTGAGTTGAAGCATTCTATTGATGTGTCTCATTGTAGTGAACTATTCTATACTCGGAATCACCTACCTGTGCCTGACGTTAATTTAGCCGAATACCAGCTGGAAATTGAAGGTTTTGGAATTCCAAAGGACATTACATTGACCCTGGATGACTTGAAAAGGCTACCCCAACATAAAATAATGGCCACTCTACAATGTGCCGGCAATCGGCGTTCTGAAATGAACAAAGTTCGGGAAGTGAAAGGCCTTGCCTGGGACAAAGCGGCAATCAGTAACGCCGAATGGACGGGAGTTCGATTGCTGGATCTGCTCAAATTGTATAAAGTTGATATTGATGATCCAAGGATTGAGCATGTCCAATTCGAAGGTCTTGATTTGGATCCCGGTGCGGCTCCGTATGGTGCCTCAGTGCCCGCTGAGAAAGTATGTTCTTTGTCAAGCTCGAAATGTTCTAATTTATTTCTCTAGGCTTTAGACGCTAGAAGTGACATTTTAATTGCCTACGAAATGAATGGAGAGCCGCTGTCACGAGACCACGGCTTCCCAGTGCGAGTCATCGTCCCTGGAGTCACTGCCGCGAGAAGTGTCAAATGGTTGAGCAAGATTGTTCTAAGTGACAAAGAGAGTGACAGTCATTGGCAACAAAACGACTACAAGGGATTCTCTCCTAACATCGACCAGACCAATGTCGACTTTTCCAGTATGCCTGCCATCATGGAGACACCTGTCCAGAGTGCAATTTGCGACCCAGTCAACCTTGAAACTGTTCAGCTAGACAAAGATGGCCGACTGAGGGTGCGAGGGTACGCTTACAGTGGCGGCGGGCACAAAATTACCCGAGTGGACATTTCGCCGGACGGAGGCAAGACTTGGACCAATGCCAAGCTGGTGCAGGAAGATAAGTCACTTTACCGTACATGGTCTTGGACGTTGTGGGAAGTTCACCTTCCGGTCGATTCGAAATTGAGTCAAGTCAATCTTGTTTGCAAAGCCGTTGACTCTGCCTATGGCACTCAGCCGGATGATTTCAAAGGCGTTTGGAATTTCCGTGGCGTTTTAAGCAATGCCTGGCATCGCATTCAAGTCAACGTTGCTCGGTGAATTATTTCACTCACCTTCGTTCACGCTTGACTGCTCATCAAATCGAAGTGTTGCAGTAATCGAAGAGAGATCACGCTCAGTAATATTTATTTTTCAATTTCAACGGAATGTTTGTCATGCCTCTTTGGTGAGAGGTCAGTCAGCTGAAAGTTTTTATCAAATACAGCTTGATATTAGACTCAGACTGAGTGATTTCAATACGGCATGATTTTGCGTAATTTGTGAAACGCGGCCGACAGAAAAGACTTTTTAAAGTGTCTCGCCAGCCGATTAATCAGCTTTATACTACCTGCCATATGAATAGGAAACGAGTAGAGAGGGAGGAGAAGGGGTGAGAGAGGCGAAGAAAGGAGATGCTCCATATCCGTGTAGACCTAAATTAAATTGAATGGGCTTGCTCACGATGCTCTCAACTTGATAGTCTCAGGTAAAGAATCTTGCCAACGGTAGTTGAGGAGCTGCTTGACGGCAATCCTATCCGCACGAAACCTATTTCATGAGAGAAATAGACTATAGTTGTACTCTGTAATAGAGATAATGATTAGATCTAATCGCGTAAAATCAAACTGGTCAACAGTTGAAACCAGAGTTCAAACATTTGCTGACGAATTTGCGCACTACTGAAACGATCCCTCGGAGTTAGCTATCCAGTCCGGTTTTACCTTGTTCTCTAAATTGCTTCTTCCCTGATTTCTTGCTTGACTTCACTGTTTACCTTTTTGAGTTGTACTCAGATACAGTTTTGCAAAATGGCGGAAAGCTCGGGCACTGAATCGGTCAAAGTGGACGATGGCTGGATGGATATTCTAGAGAATGGTCAGCTGATGAAGAAGACAAGTAAGCCGGGTGATACAAGTAGAGAACGACCTCAGCGTGCCTGCAAAGTTACACTTAACTTGAAGACAATTCTACAAGAATCTGGTCAAGATGTCGAGTCGGAAACAATAGAGAATGCAGTTGGATTTGTCGGCGACTACGACTTTATTCATGGCGTTGACCTGGCTCTGCCCTTGATGTTTCCCGGCGAGGTGGCCAAGGTGGTAATTGCTCCTCGATTTGCTTTCGGCGACCAAGGAAAGGAACCGGATGTGCCTCCAAATGCAACACTTGAAGTGGATGTTGAACTGCTTGACGTTGAGTGGGTTGACTCTGAAAATTTGTTTTCGCTTGAAGATCGATTGAGATTTGGTGAGTGTTTCTCATCTCTCTCACTCTCCCTTTCTCTTTTCTTTTTTATCGAGGCGAAAGCCCAGTTGAAAAGAGGTGAAAATCGTAAATGTTGTTTATGTATCGCCGAAGTAGCTTTGTGGGCAGTTGACCTAATTATGTTCGGTGAAATAGAGAGAAGGAGAGAGGAGAGTCTTTGCGGTGCCTTACGTTAAGCTAAGTGTGGGATGAAATCGGCTAAAATATTAAGACTTTCTACTGATTAATGGTGAACGAGAGAGAAAAAGAGAGAAGGAGGGAGGGTTCGAAATTTGGTCCCATTGAACAGAACGTTCTTCACAGCATTGACCATTTCTTTCGGCGCCCTATTGTTCAGACATCTTTTCAGGTTTTATTTTGAGTTTCTCCCCAATTCTTTCTTTCTCCTCTCCCCTCCTCCTTCTCTCTCCACATTCGATTTAGTTCATTAATGATTAATTTAAGATTGAGACTTAATAGCATTTCATTGTACAGAAATGATGCTGATGGCTTTCTCTCTCCCTTTCTCTCTTTTCTCTTTCGCAAACAGGTGAAAGTAAGAAAGAGCGAGGCAATTTCTGGTACAAGCGAAACGACGCCTCCACAGCTATACATTGTTACCGGCGAGCTGTTGAATTTTCGGATGCCACCGACGAAGAGATGGACTTGTATCACACCGAAGCACCGGAAGCACTGTCGGATGAAAATAAGTTGCAACTATTGGAACAGAAAGCTAAGATCAAACAGATGCTGGACCTGCGAACAGTGGCCTTGAACAATTTAGCGGCTGCTCAAATGAAGACGGAAGCCTTTGAAGCGGCGCTAAGGTCAGTTAACTCTGTGCTACAAGTAGACGAAAGGAACGTGAAGGCTCTGTACCGGAAAGGCAAGATCCTGGCTGCCACCGGAGAGATTGGTGACGCAATCAGCGCTCTCACATCCGCTGCTAAGTTGGATCCGACTAATCGTGCCGTTCTGCATGAACTGAATTTACTGGGTGTAAAGAAACGCCAAGAGGTGGATAAGGAGAAGATGATGTACCAAAGGATGCTGCAAACTAATCCGGCTAAAGAAGCAACTTTGAGAGAGAAAGTCAAACGGAAAGCAGCTGTCAAAAAATGGGGTCTCCTTGCCGGCAGCATTTCAATTGCCGTGGCCATCTTGTCCTTTCTTCTCTATCACTTCTATCAAGTTTAAACAAGGAGTCAATTAGGATGTCAACCGGTTGCAATATTGTTCTTTCTTTCCGCCCTCCTTCCTCCTCTTGTCTCTCTCACGTCTCTGCCATGACGGTTAAATATTAGAGTCAGTTTATCCAGAATCTTCCTTATTTCCCTAAATCATGTTTTTATTGAATTATTTTTTACTATGTAATGCAAATGTGGGTTAACACTCATTCTAATATATTTATACAAATATTTTGAAACGAGCATACCGATTCTTTCTTGATTGCTCTCTAGCTCTCTCTCTCTCTCCTCTCTCTCTCCGCTCTAACTGGGACCAATAATCTCTAAAAACAAATTTCAAGTAAACACATTTTGCACGCAATATTATATATGATGAAAAAAAGGAAAACCCGGTGTGCTTAGCCTTCTTTTTTCCTCACAACAAAAATGGGTATTCAAAAAAATGTTCTCTACAATTCAGTTTTTTAGCTGCCACGTAGTACACTTTGATAGATATGACTGATAAGAAATTCGAAGAAGCCATGATGCTGGTCAAGTCAGGTTAATTAAGAGTAAATCAAGTTAAATCAGACCTCGGGTCACGAATGGGAAACAATCTTTTTTTTCAAGATCAATTTAGATTCGCGCCCTCAGAGTGTACTAAGGAAACGGTCCCCGATGTTGGTTGCATAGCGAGATGCAGCAATGTGTGAGTCAGAGAACCATCATCATCATGAACGCCGTTTGAATATACAGCAGCTGCAATGTTTTGTTTAACATTTAATCATTTCCTCTAATTTGTGCTATCAATTACTCCTTTAGGCAGCTTTACATTGCCGAAAGTAATCACTTGATACCTTATTATATGTTTACAGTTGTGTCTACGAAGGCTGAGCGACAAGTTTCCATGTTGATCACAGCAACGTAAGTAGCAGTGTGTATTTGTTATTGGGCTTCGGCTAGCTTTGCCTGTTTGTTCCATTTAATGGCTCTCTGCGTGACCAGTTCGTGAATCGGCCTCTTGCGGCCAATCATGATCTTTGCAGTGCTATCTATTTCTTTTCCTAATTGTCATCAAAGTGAATGGAGAGACCTTGATTCGCTTCCCCGGACCTGACCCTGCAATCTTGCACTGTAATAGTGGTTAGGTTTCTCTCTCTCCCTCCTCTCTCTCCCTCCTCGCCCTCTCTCCCTTTTCGTGAAATTCCGCAGATTCACTCATATCATGTGCGTCGGATCTCTTGTTGCATCTTCAAAGGCACAACATTGTTGCATAATCGCCCTCCTCTCCCTCTCTCCCCTGTCGCCCTCTCCCTTCTCGGGCCACTAATAAGACATCACTCGCCGCCATATTGGTAAAGAAGCTTATCGATATGCTGATGTTGTTTCCCATTCGGCGATGTTTATTTTTCTGAGCACTCACAAAGAGATTTGTATAATATGAGGTCAACTTGTAGGTTATGATTATGTCTTTGGCTTGACAAAGTCAACATTTCTCTCATTCCATCCTTGAAAAAATTCGCTCTCTCTCTCCTCTCCCTCTCTCCTGTCTCTCTCCCTCTCTAGGTAGTCTTTAATGGATGCCCAATTTCTGAATTTTATGAGTTGAAGTGAAAGAGCAAAAAAGAAATGGAAGCTTTAGATTAGTGGGCTTGCCGATGAAATCGAATCCTGAGATTGAAAAGTATCCATTAGCGTCATCATTTCTCTCCCTTCTTTCCTCCTCTCTCTCCCTCTCCCTCTCTCTCCCTTTCTCCTCTTTTTATATGATGTCGTGAAATTCAATTCGCAAGAGGCAAAGACGAGAAAGAGAGAAAGAAATGCAATTGAAAAATGCCGTCACGTAATGTGAGTGGCCATTAAGGATGTTTAACGGTTGAGACCTTAGCTGGAATTTAATCCCTCCTAATGATGGACAGTACCTTGGCTTGAGCTGTTGATTTTAATTCATTAGCTGGAAAGAGGGCGAGAGAGAGAGACGAGAGGGGGAGAGGGAGAGAGACTAGAACAGAGAGTGACATTTATCGAGTTTGCCCGTGACAGTTGGCCGTGGCTGTTGTTCTGCATTTTGTGACTGTAATTCATATTCTCAATCACAATCATGCAACTGGATCAGTAAGTTGCTCAAGTAGACTGCGTAGATCATTACTTACCCGCGATAACCTCGCTCTCTCTCTCCCTCTCCCTCTATCTCTCGCTCTTTCGGTTCTCCTCTTTTTGTACCACGCTGATGCTCTAGATCGAGCACGAACATCGGACTTTTCTTCCCATGATAGCAATGAGCTTCTCTGTTCCTTATATTGTTTATATACACATGAAAGATGCTCATCTCATCCTTCCGGTTCTCTCTCGCCCCCTCTCTCTCTCCCGCTCTCCTTTCGCTCTCGCCTTCTCTCTTCTCTTCCTTGTGCTACCAGGTTGATATGAGAGAGTAAGAAGTAACCAGTTGAGGCCATTGTGCCCTTGCACGTACAATACATTATGCGTCACGATTTTGTATATTCTATGAGATGAACTGCGAATTGTGTCTTAAAAGTTGCCGCTCTCTCGCCTTGTTTCCTTCTTGCAGTCGATATATTATAGCATAATGTGTTTGAATAGAAAACGGGAGAGAGAGGGAGGGAGGGAGAGAGAATAATCAGCAAAAATACAGAAAAGAAACCCGAAAAATGTTCAGCATATCTCGAAAAGGAGATACCGGTTTCTCTGGTGGATCTCAAGGCGACAGATGGCGCTCACGCTCGGCCCGGGTGCGGCATGCACTTGCACTGTGCGAGCCACGGGTGGGCGGGACCGTGGGCGGCGCCAGAGCACCGGGTTGACTGGAGGGCTGACGATGCGAGCGCTCTCTTCCCAGTCAGTCTGTCATCGACCGAATTCGCTCCTCTCTCTCCCTCTCTCCTTGCTCTCCTCTCTCCCTCTTCTCGTCTCCACTGATCTCATCTTTCCCTCGCTCGTCTGGTGTCCAGATTTTTTCTGGGGTGTTTTCTGGTCACCATGACCATAGTTTGCCTCTTGTCAAGCCCTCTGGTGACCCTTGTCTTAGTTGGCTGTCCGAAGCAGTGTCTGTGTCAGTGATTACATCAGTGACAATGATGACCAGTGACTATTATGCGTCCTCTCATGACCAATGTTTACCTTTGCAGATTGACTGTCCACCGATTGTACTTGAGTAACCGGGGTTAAAGTCCACCCATGCCCACCCGGCCGGCCGGACTGGACATGAAGATGTCTAGTGACAGAGTGAAGGACGAAGATGATCAACTGAGCAGTGACGGCAACCGCTCTGCTCAGCTGCTACCATGTTCGTTGTCACCGTCAAGAGCGAGACGTTGTTGCAATTTATCAGTGAAAGTCAATTATGAACCTCATCATCACCATCATCATCGTCGCAAGTATTCCGAAAGCTCGACACGAAAATGGTCGTCTCTGGTGCTCATTCTTTTAGTCTCGCTGACATCGGCCCAGAGGACGGTGCCTGCCAGTAACACTACATTTGCTTATTTCGAAGATCTCTCAAATGAACAGTTCAGCCACATGACCATCAACGACTACACTGGCCGGATATACATTGGCGGCGTTAACCGGATTTACCAATTGTCTCCAGGCCTGACGCTAGAAGCAATAGCCGAAATGGGCCCTCAGCTAGACTCGACGGATTGTCCGGCTTCTCGTGTCTGCTCGCCAGAGTCTAAAGTAGAGACGAAATACTGGAACAAGGCACTGGTCATTGATTACCCGCAGTCGAAGCTCCTCTCTTGCGGCTCTCTGTTTCAAGGTGTTTGCTCAGTACACAAGCTGGACAATGTTTCCGTTTATAACACTCCCGCCAATGTGTCTGTGGTGGCCAACAACTCTACGGCCTCTACAGTGGCCTTCATCGCCCCAGGGCCAAAGCTGTCGCGCTCGCATGTGCTCTACGTTGGCGTGACGTACACCAAGAACGGCCCCTACCGCTCGGACATTCCGACCGTCAGCTCTCGGTCCCTTGACCCCAACAGTATGTTTGCCATTGCTGCCACCGGTGTGACGGCGGGCACCCGGCTACTGGTCAACTCTCTGGCCTTAGATAAGTTTCCCATTCACTACGTGTACGGCTTCGTTGCCAAGGGCTTCTCATATTTCCTGACCGTGCAGAAAATGTCAGTTGATCAGCCGTTGCCCATTGTTTCCAAGTTAGTTCGTATCTGTCAGTCAGATGCCAACTACTACTCTTACACCGAAGTGCCCCTGGTGTGCAAGTCTCCCGATGGTGTCGACTTCAACCTGGCCCAGGCTGCCTATGTGGGCCGCCCAGGCTCTGAGTTGGCCGTCTCTCTGGGCATCTCGGCTCAAGATGAGGTGCTATACGTGGTTTTCTCCAAGCAGAAAGGAGACACTGAACAATTCAACGTACCGAGCAACCAGTCGGCTTTGTGTGTTTACGCCATTTCCGCCATTCACAGGAAATTCACTCAGAACATTCAACATTGCTTCTATGGCCGAGGCTCGCTTGGCTTGGACTTTGTCAATCCTACTCAGAACTGCGTTCCTACGGTAAGATTTATCTCCTTCAACACAGTTCGCTGATCTCGAGCTAGAGGAGAGGAGGGAAAGCGAGAGCGAAAGACCGGGTAGAGAGATGAGTTTGGAACAAGAAAAACGGAGGCGGAAGAATGAAACTGTGGAAACGAGATTTGTCGGCATGAACGTAGAGACAAAGAAGGGAATGTGGGAGAAGGAGAAGAAGCACCCCAATGGCTATTAGATGATGATGCTAGTCGAAAGGAAAAAGTAAAAGCTATGCCGAAGAGAGGAGAAGAGAAGAGCAAGAGAGGAGAAGGAAGAAGAGATCTAGAAATGTTTGCTCCGCTGATAGAACTCGAGCCGATGGATTGACTATGAAGAAGTTAGTGACGCTCTCTCTCCCTTCCTCCCTCTCGGCTCGCTGTTTCCTTGCTTGTGTTGATTCCACTGCGTTGCGCAACTTTGAAAAGTGTTCTAATGCACTGAAAAGAACATGCTACTATGTTATTAGCATCATCCATTTCAATGTCCGTTATTGTATTTAGGAATTTGAAAGCGAGTGAACTTCAGAGGACTATAAGACTCGCCGTTCAAAACAGCGAAAGATGCATCTCTTCCTCTCTTTCAAATGAGATTTTCTCGAGTGAAGGGAGCGAGAGAGAGAGAGAGAGAGAGAGAGAGAAGAGCGCGCGCAAATCTTGTTGAATAGTCTCTGGTTTGCATGAAGCTTTTCAGTAGGTTGACAACCGTGAACGCTCTCTCACTCTCTTTCCTTTCTATCCTCTTTCCAGTAGCAGACCAGAAAGTAACCAAGAGTGCTACTTGGCCATTTAGACGATCGCTCTCTATCTCTCTCTCGCTCTCCCTCTTTCTTTCCTCTGTATATTGACAGAAAGTAGCGCTGAAAATGCAACATTAGGAACAGCAAATTACATAATTGATGTAGGAAATAATTAGAATCAGGAAACTGCGCTCAGTGAAACTCAGATTCTGAGTGCTCTCCCTCTCTCTCTCCCTCTCTCGCTCTTCCTCTCTCACTGTTTTTCTCTGACTTTTACTAGCAATTGACGCAGAGAGGGAGAGCTGGTGTAAGAGAGATGTTGTTTACAAGGCACCCCGGTTATTTAAAGCTGCACACTAATGGTCATGTTGCCCCTGATACGGCAAACTCTAGAAAGAATGAGCTTGGAGAGGCGAAGAGGAGAGGAGAGGAGAGAGAGAGGGTGAGAGTCGAGCTCGGATAGCTGGGAGGCGAAGAGGGAAACAACTCGGATCACTTGTGTGTCTTCCGAGAAGCTGACGCTGCTCTACGAGAGTCGACAAGTGCTCGTAATTTCACTCACTTTTAGTTAGTCATGGCCAGGGAACGGAGCGAGAGGGGAAGAGGGAGAGAGAGAGAGGGTGAGAGAGAAGGGCAAGATGTTGTTGAAAGGGTGCCGCCACTATGGCAAGATGTGCCCTTGTCGTCTCTGGGACTGGAGGGGACCAAGTGGACTTGGCTGTGCAGTCGCCACCGTAACGGCGGTTGCTATCTGCAACTCATTTGCCCACTGGACCGTCCTTGGTCGCTCTCTTCCTCTCCCCTCTCCCTCGCTCTCCCTGTCTCAGTGGCTGCTCTCACTCCCTCCCATCAGCAAGGGTCCATATGGGCCTTGCGGGCCACTGCCCTCGGCTCTCTTTCTCGCTGTCGTCTCTCTCTCTCCCTCTCTCGTCTCCTCTCCTCTCTGCAGCTAGATTTGCATCGCAGTCATCGAGTCAGCGTCGGCGAAACGATCACACTCGAATGATCATCAGGAGCACAGAGGCTAGAGGGGGAGAGAGGCCTGCTGAGAGAGCGAGAGGAGAGAGCGAAGAGAGACGATGATGTGCCATGTGTTTTGTATTTTCCAGTTGTATGGCTATCGAATCGAATGTTGGGTGTTCTATTTCTCCTCTCTCGCTCTCGCTCTCCCTTTCGTCTAGCTTCGAAATCCTGGCTGCATGAATGGTCTACTAGTCAGTGTCTCGTTGCGTTTTGTTCTCGAGCCTTCGTGATCTCTCTCTTCTCTGCTCTGCTCTTCCCCTCTTCCTCTCTCCATTCTAATAGCATATTTTGGAAGCCCACACATGGTGTCTTTGAGTTTATTCTATGCATGGAAAGCGATTTTTAGCCAAAGAGAGGGAGAGAGAGAGAGGGAGAGAGATAGTTACATTCCTGGCCCTGCTGGGCCTGTCGTCCGCCACTGGCCATTTTGGAAGTGGTCAACCTTTGTGGAGGTGGAGGAGAGGAGATGAGAGGCAACTGAATTAAGGGCAGTAGATATTCTATTTTTCCGTCTCTTGCAACTTTGTTGTGTCTAATGTTTTAATGTTTTTCGTCTCGTATTTTGAAGAGAGGAGAGCGAGAAGGAGAGATGAGTCGGCTTTTCCTTTGAATGCCTTCTCCTTCTCTCTATGGCAGCTTCTCTTGAGGGCGTCTCTTTCAGAAATGGGCTCGGCAGCTATTTCGAAAATTCCAGCTTTGGGAAAAGATAGACTGCGAGAGCGAAGGAGAATAAGAGGAGAGAGGAGAGAAAGAGCAGGAAAGCCGTAGAGGGGTGCTGAACTGGTTGAGAGAAGAGGATGCTTTCTCAGAGTGGAAGAGGGAGAGAAAGAGAGAGAGGAGGAGGTGGAGAGAGAGAGCGATGGTGACTTGCTACTATGTGCGAGAGTGAAATGACCACCAAGTTTCAAATTGACCGTAGAGCCGAGAGGAGAACTAGAGAGAGCGAGAGGGAGAGGGCGAGAGAAGTTGACTTGGTGGGAAAATGGAAGAGGAGGATGAGACTGCTCTTTGTTGGACTTTACACTCTCTTCCTCCTCTCGCTCTCGCTCTCTCACACTCTCTCACTCTCCCCCTCTCGCGCTCTGTATATTGTCCCTCTAAAAGTATATACTTGTCTATTATATGAAAAGCGACTTACTAAAAGCCAAAGAGAGAATTACTGGAAGGAAAAACGGTCTGTTCAGAGATGACAGTCCGTAGTGAGTCACGCATGTCGTCGTTGTTGCATCGATTTTGCTGCATGTGTTTTGTTGGAGCTAGCGAAGAGAGGGAAGGAGGGAGGCAGCGAGAGGGAGAGAGAGAGGGGGAAAGAGCGAAAAGGGAGAGAGACGAACATGAACATGTCACTATTCTCAGTAATATGTTCTTGAACCCAACTAGATTGCAAAGGTGACTGAATAGAATTGCACAGCAGGAAAGAAGTCACATTTGCCTCTCGCATTCTCTCTCCCCTCTCCTTTCCCTCTCTCTCTCCCCTCTCCTCTCTGCTTTGACTGTTGTAAATAGAGGTCGTGCACGCACAATTCGAATTATTCGAAGGTGATGAGGAATTTTTCTTTGCCTTTGAAGTAAGCTTTCTTCTCTTATTTCAACCTCTTCCCTCCTCTCTTTGGTCTTGTCTCATTGTCAACTGCTCTCTATCGCTCTCTCCTCTCGCTCTCCCTCTCGCCTTGATTAGCTGTGTCATGCTAGACGCCCATTAAAGTGTTCCAACAATGGCGGACATTGTGCGTGGACAGTTCACTTCGCAGTTCGCTCCCATTGTCGTGTCCTTTGTTCAAAGTGCCCTTTCATTTGCTCTTCATTCTCCTCTCGCCCTCTCATCCTCTCCTCTCCCAGATCCCCTTCTCATTGGCACTTCTTCATTAGAACGGCATTAGGAGTTGGTGAGAATGGTTGAGACAAGGAATGACAGATAAAGAAAGACAGAGACGAGAGGAAAGGAGAAGGGGAGAGAGATCTGGAATATTCTCATATTGTTTTTCTATCATGACGAGCTTATTATGTTTATTCAAGATATGTTATTGCAATTGCAAGTCCACACAAGGGTCTGTTTCCTGTCCATTGCTTTTTATACGTTCATCCTCTCTCTCTCTCCTCTCCCTCTTTCGCTCTCCCGCTCCCTTCTCTCCCATCTCTGTATGTTCTATATATTTAATTTGTGCTTCATGTGCACTCATCATCCGGCGGCATGTCTGTATGTCTTCCGTAACTCCCTCATTCTCTGTCTCGCTCTTTTCCTCTCCCTTCATCTCTTGGAACCGCCTGAAAGTTGAGATAACTTGTTCTCTCTCTCTCCTCTCCCTCTCCCCTCTCGCTGTCTGTGCACTGTGAACCCCGATCACAAATAGAATTACAGAACGATATCGAGTCGACGGCGGTTCTTCTCTCTTTGCTTTCAATCGAAGAGAGTGAAACTCAACTTACAAACAAGCTTTCCTCCGCATGTTCTATCTCTCCCCTCTTTCCGTCTCTTCCTATCTTCCTCTTCGCTCTCCCTTTCCCCTCTCTTCGAGTTTGCGTAATGCATCGTCGATTTATATTCGAGTGAATGTGATGAGCGAAGTAGTAGCATCGTCTCATCGCCATTACTTCTACTTTGAGTTTGAACATTTTAACAGTCGCACTCTCTCTCTCTCTCCTCTCTCCTCTCGCTTTCTTTCTTCCTCTCGTCCTCTCCCCTTCGTTGGTTGCGTCGAGCGAATTGAATGTCATAGAAAATCTCTGAGGCTAATTCTCTGGCACGTGCGTGACGCGTGCTGTTCAGCATGGCGTACATTTACTGACTCGTTCTTTCTCTCTTTTCCTCTCTCTCTCCCCTCTCCCTCTCGCCCTCATATCTGCCTTTCCTTCTATCTCGTCGTTTTTCACTTTACCATGCTAAGTGCAAAGCAATGGGCCGAAATGAAATCTCTCGTTCTCCTCATCCTCCTTTCTTCCCCTCCCCTCCCTCTGTCCACATCGGAGATGTTCTGGTTCATTTTTAGAACAAGCAGTGGAACCTCTCTCTCTCCCTCTCTGCCTTTCTCCTCTTTCTCTCTCAACTTCTAATCTCGTGAAAACTGATTTCACTGAGCTCGACAATAATTTAGAAGCAAATGGAGAGAAGGATTGTCAAAAGGAGACATTGAGCAAGAGGATTATGCATGCTTGCCTAGATTTTTAGTTTGGCTGGAGCGAGAGGGAAGAGAGAAAGAGGGAGAGCGAGAGAGGACGGTTGCTTTCCTTTTCACTTTCTCGTTCTGAAATGGAAAAGGATTGGAATGCATTTACTGTAGTTAGCGGATAGTGTATCTTAAGGCGTATACTTTTCTACCTACCCGAAAGCCTTGGGTAATCCTAGTACTGGTAAAAAGGAAGGGAAAGTAAGTGGAAGGGAGAGAGGGAGAGGAAAAGAGAAGAAAGAGGGAACCGTTCTAGCGGCCGAAGAACTTTAGAAACGAGGGGAGAGAGACGGAAGTTGAGTTGCTAGTAGAAAGGTTCTTTGAGTTCGTTTTATTGACTGTATTTTAAGGCAAAAATATGAAAGACTCGCAATTAGGCTTCATCTTTTTTTCTCTCCTCTTCCCTCTTTTCCTCTCTCCTTTTTTCTCGTATTTGAATTTTTTCTCTCTTTCTTTCTCGTTTCTTTCGCTGTTGTCATATAACAAATTTGCTTGTGTGAATTGTTTAGGACTTGAAGAAAGAAAATGACTCTGTTCTCTACGTGTTAGAGTAAACAGGGAAGGAAGGGCGGAGGGGGAGAGAGAGGAAGAGCGAGAAGGATGCTGCTTCGAGGCAAATCAAGTGCATTAAAGAAAGTTGTTGGCGCAAACTTGAGGAACAGAGAATGAACGCAAGAGAGGGAAGGGGAGGCTTAGATTGACTTGGCTCTGAGCTCGCTAATGTCTAGGACGTTAGATGAAGATTTTATGACTAGACCACGAGAACAGAGGGAGAGGAGAGAGAGAATGAAAAGAACATTGTGCACTCATTTTCGCGTTTCATAAACAAAGGGCTGCCGTGTTGGTTAACGACTTAAAAGAAGCGAACGCAAGAGAGGGAGAGAGAGATGACTTGACAGAATTAATGTTGGCATTGTCCATTTTGACACGATGAAACTAATGTTATATTTGCTTTCTTCTCCTCTCTCCCTCTTCCCCTCTCGCTCTCATGGTCTCCTTACACGGTGTCTCTACAATCTGGATGATGATGGGCTCCAAAAAATGCCTGCACCGCAATATGAACAAATTGTGTACACTTTGTTTGGTGGTCATGTCACCGGAAATGGGCTGCATCACTTCCGGTGTGTTGTACAGCAAGTGCAAATAAACGACGAGTTCTGCGGCATGGACGTGAACACTCCTCTCGGCGGCTCTATGGCCATGGAAGCGGCGCCGGTCGTAATGTACAAGAATGTCCATCTTACTTCGGTGGCCGCCACTGCCACTCACGATTATACTGTGGCCTTTCTCGGCACCGCTAATGGCCATTTGAAAAAGGTCAGTTTTGCTTTGAACAGTTCGTGAACATTGCTTGCCGATGTAAACTGCCTTCCATTTCTGTTCCCTTTCCTCTCTCCCCTCTAACACTTTTATTGGAAAGCTGTCAAAGTCCTCTCTTTCTCTCTCCTGTGTGCCATTGAGTTCAATATGTTTTCATGACTTGTACTTTCTAGTTTCAAGTCCATCAGTTTTATCGTGACTTGTGAGCTCTCTCTCTCCCTTCCTCCCTCCCTCTCGCCCTCTAGGTCTCATTTGAAATGACCCTAAGCTTATTTTTTCTCTTCTCTCTCAGGCCGTCGTTGAATCGGTGCGGTCAGCATTTGAATACGCTGATGTAGTCATAGACGAGAGAAGTCGCATAAATGGCGACATGTACTTCGACACAAAGAACGACAAGAACTATTTGTACGTAATGTCCGAGCGGAAGGTTTCGCTTCTCAAGGTCCAAGAATGCCAAATGTACAAAACTTGCGGCGAATGTCTGGGTGCTCGTGACCCGTACTGCGGTTGGTGCTCGCTGGAAAACAAGTGCGTATTGTCTCTCTTTCTCTCTCCTCTTGTTTTGGCCGTAAATCTAATTGGTCTTTGTTGTTTAATTGCAGGTGCTCGCTAAGAAGTGATTGCGCCGAGGCTGCCGTTGACCCTTTGTACTGGCTGTCTTACAAGAGCGGCAAGTGTACGACAATAACTCAAGTACACCCGCCCCAAATTCAGAGGACGACGGCTAGGACGCTGAATCTACTCATAGACAACCTGCCCGCCCTTGAAGGCCAGTACCTTTGCGCCTTCACGGCCATGGGAAAGACTCAGACAACAAATGCCACTCGCTCTCCCAATGGGATCAACTGTCCAACGCCACCTACCGACACTTTGCCCGCAATACCTCCTGGTCATCGTG
Source organism: Halotydeus destructor (assembly GCA_022750525.1). Lineage (NCBI taxonomy): Eukaryota > Metazoa > Arthropoda > Arachnida > Trombidiformes > Penthaleidae > Halotydeus > Halotydeus destructor. The sequence continues at coordinate 236,589 of JAIUWE010000005.1, forward strand.
AGTCTCTCTTTCTCTCTATCTCTCTCCCTCCCTTTTTCCTTTCCGTGTTTTTATTAGATTTCAACTTCCTTTCATGTTTGCTTGTGTGTTAAACTTGTATTAGCTTCAAGAGCTAGAGTGAAACGAGGGAGAGAAAGCCTGTTTGAACTGGTGTTCTACAGTAAACAATGGCACGCAGAGAAGAGATGAGAGAGGCAAGGAGGGAGAGAAAGAACTTTCGAGTCGTGCTGTTGAAACAGTTTGACTGAGTGACATTAACTGGACTCCACGAAGTTCATTAGTATTCAGGAAGCGGTCAATGAAAACGACTATGGCCTGGGTTTCAATATGGCCACCCTCTCGCTCTCCCCCTCTCCGGTCCGAGCGAATGGAAAGAGGGACCTTAATGGCCATTGTCACGATCAGGTCTCGGCCTCTCATTGTCGCGGTTCCGTTGGCTTGTAATTTATGACAGGCAAAGTAATTTGCTTTCCTCTCCCTCACCTCCTCAGTTCCTCTCTGCGTCTCTCGCTCCCTTGCCCTCTGTTTTGAATGTCACTCAGGTGAACGTGACCATAAAGGGAATTAGCTATTCTTCGCCTTTAAGCTGATCAGGACATATCGTTTAATTGTTACCCTGATGCTCTGGTTCGTAACTATCTTTGTGAACAAATTATGTCGCGAGAGAGTGAAATGGCGAGAGAGGGAAAGAGATGAAGGGAGAAAGGAAGGAACAGAGTGGGAGAGGAAGAAGCTTTTCTTTGGCCATTGTTTAGTTAGTATAACATGCATGAAAATTACAGTTGATGAGAACGTTTAATGGTGATGTGCTCAAAGAATAAATGGCAGTCACGCTTGACTGGTCACGTGAGTTGTACGTATGTTCCATGCGGCTCTCCTCTGTTCCTCTCATGCAGACTCTCTCTCTCTCCCTCTCCTCTCTCGGCTTCAGGGGCTTGGTTTCGCGCCGCTGAACCTTCTCTGTCCGATGCTTGCCGCTCTCTTTGGTTTAACGAAAGAGGCAAAGAGAGGAGAGGGAGAGAGGGCCCATGGCGTGTTATTAATAATTCATACCATGGGCGCTGTTATATAGCCCATTGACTGGGCGAGCGCGATGGATAGATAAAGAGAGAATTTAATGAAGGATGCCGCGTTGTTCGGGAGATAATTAATTTTTTCTGTCTTTAGAGACAAATGGGTTCATTTGCATAACCAACATCGTGTCTATGTACATTAATTGTGATTTGCTCTTCCTCTCTTTGTCTCTCCTCTCTCTTCCTCTGCCGCTCTCCTCTACTCCATAGATCACTTCACTGCCAAGCTGTCAGTGCGTATGAACACCGGACCTGACTTCGTGGCCACCAACTTCACCTTCTACGATTGCAGCTCCTACTCATCCTGCACTCACTGCGTGTCCTCCAACTTTCCGTGTGACTGGTGCGTGGGTGGCCACCGGTGCACTCACGACACGGGCGAGAACTGTCGCAATGACGTCCTAGTCACGGGTATCAGCTCGGTTGGTCCCAGCATCCGGTCCGGACCCAAGTTCTGTCCGCGTCTAAATGCCAACATAACGGGCTCCGAGGTGCTCGTGCCGTCGGGCTCCTCGCGAAGAGTGCAAGTGAAGGTGGAGAACTTGCCGCACTTCATCGTGTCAACGCGCTTTGTCTGTCAGTTCAACATCGAGGGCAGAGTCAAGTCGGTGAACGCTCACGTCCTCGGTGACACTATTTACTGTGACGAGATGCGATTCTCCTTCTCGGCCAACGCTGCCAATGTGACGGCCGCCTTTGCTGTTATCTGGGATGCCAGTAAACCGCTGGATAATCCGGATAATGTTCACGGTAAGGATGACTCCAAATATGTTGTCTCTTTTTCTCCTCTCTCCCTCTATATATGGCTGATGTGTACCTTTGGGTCAGTTCGACTTAGAGAGAAAGAGAGCGAGAAACTGCTAGACTCGATTTATCAAGTTAACGGTCTCACTCGCTCGCTAATGTTCTCAGCGACTTGACCAAGTTAACGGCTTCACGTACCATACTAACGACTATTGTCTCTCTCCCCTCTTTCTCTCTTCCCTTTTAACAGTGATTGTGTACCGTTGCCAAGGAATGGCGGACAATTGTGGCTTTTGTTTGGAGTTGCCCGTCAAGTATGGCTGCGGCTGGTGTCATGACCAGTGTGACGTTCAGACCGAATGCAAGGTCCGCCATCCGAGCCACGAGGATATGAAGTGGCTCGACAAGGAGCAAACTTGCCCCGATCCTCAGATCACTGACTTTGAGCCAAGGAGTGGTCCTCTCGAAGGCGGCACGAACATTACTGTCGAAGGCATTAACTTGGGTCGTACCTTTGAAGACATCGCCAATGGCATCCATGTCGCCCATGAACAAAATGGTGCCTCGGTGGGCTTTATTGCTTGCATACCATACAGAGAAAGTTACGTCAAGACGTCCAGAATAACCTGTCAAGTGCAGAGCCCGTACAACTCGACTCAGAGGATCTTCTCCGGCGGCACGGTGTCAGGCCCGATGGTGGTGAAGGTTCAAAATGACTACACGGCGCGGTCACAAGGGATCACGTACTCGTTCGTTGATCCGCACATAAATTCTATGGAACCCAGCAAAGGCCCTCTGTCGGGCGGTACCAAGCTGACCATCTGGGGCTTGCACATGGACGCCGGGTCACGTGTAGAAGCGTATCTCGGCTCTCACAACTGCCTGGTGGTGAATCGAACGTCCAACAAGGCTGAGTGCATCACGTCCGGCCGACAGAGCAAAGGCGAGGACCGGCTTCGCATGAAATTCGACAATGGAGAACGTGTCTTCTCTGGCTACCAGTTCCTGTTCGTGGAAGATCCCACCATCACGGTCGTCGAGTCTGGCCTCACTGGTCAGAGAGGCATTCCGAAAGGCATCCCTGCTGGTGGCATTCTTATAGCGGTCAAGGGCACTGACTTGAACTCTGTCCAAAGACCCATGATGTATGTGGAAGTGTACGGATTGAGATACAATTCAAGTTGCATCGTCGAGTCAGCCACTGACATGAAATGCAAGAGTCCCTCGGTGCCGCCCGAGCTCATATCTCACCGGTTCGGCGAGCATGGCGAGTTTTTGGAACTGCATTACGGCTTCATCATGGACAAGGTGCCCGGTGTCCAGGACTTGACTAAGCGCCACTACAACCCTTTCCAGAAATTTCAGATGTTTCCGGATCCGGTCTACTTTGGCTTTCCTGAGGAAGATGGCATCAAATACTACAAGTCTGACTATCTGACGATTAACGTACGTAATAATTAATTTTGCCAGATATTCGCTTGTTCCTCGGATCGCAAGTGATTAATTATCCTCCCTTTCCGCATTCTCTCTCTCACCGCTCTCCTTTCCCTCCTCCACTTTTTGCTCGTGCTGCAAGCGATTTTCCTTTTTTGTTGTTTCCTCTCTTCTCTTCGCTAACTGTTAGTTTTTTGCCTTGAATATGATTGATTGAACTAATGAAACTGTATTTCCTATTCTCTCTTTGTGTGGCTCCCTCTCTGCCTCTTGTTACTTATCTCTCGTTAGGGTCAAAATCTGGATCGAGCGTCACAGGAAGGCGATGTTCATGTTCGCATCGGAACCAGTTTCTGTAACGTAACATCACTGTCCCGAAACCAGCTGACATGTCGACCACCGACGGTGCAACCGGCAGCTCTGTCGGCCGACGGGAGACCCGACCACCGGCGGATGCCCGACGTGGTTGTCTTCATCGGCGAGAACTTGAACTACACAATAGGCAAGCTGAGCTACGACCTGCCTCCCGACTTACGGCCCGTCGGCGCAAACCTGCCCAAGCCCGTGCTCATAGCTGTCATGGCGGGCTCTTCCATTCTGGTAGTCATAGTGATAATCATTCTGATTGCCTACCGGCGAAAGTCAACGGAATCAAGTAGAGTTCTGAAATCGATGCAGGAACAGATGGACGTTCTAGAACTTCGAGTTGCCTCTGAGTGCAAGGAAGCCTTTGCTGAACTGCAAACGGAAATGACTGACCTGACTGGCGACATTACGAGCGGAGGGATTCCCTTTCAAGACTACAGAATATACGCCATGAATGTACTGTTTCCCAATATTGAGGACCACGCTGTACTGAGAGAGATGAATATTGATCCGCACAAGAAGCCGTACATAGAGCGAGGCCTGCGAAACTTTGGCCAGTTGATCATGAACAAGACTTTCCTGTTGCTATTTATTAGAACATTAGAGTCGAACAGATACTTTTCCATGAGGGACAGAGTCAATGTGGCCTCGCTCATCATGGTTACTCTCCAGGGCAAGATGGAATATTGCACTGACATTCTCAAAACGCTGCTGGCCGAGCTCATAGAGAAGTGCATGGAGAGCAAGAGTCACCCCAAGCTATTGTTGAGACGAACTGAGTCGGTGGCCGAGAAGATGCTCTCCTCCTGGTTCACCTTCCTTCTCTACAAATTTCTGAGAGAATGTGCCGGCGAGCCGTCGTACCTGCTCTACAGAGCCATCAAGCATCAAGTCGAAAAGGGTCCTGTCGACTCGTGTACCTCGGAGGCAAGGTATTCTCTGTCTGAAGAGAAGCTCATTCGCCAGTCCGTTGACTACAAGGCGCTCACAGTCTTCGTCTCTGTCTCTCACCAGACTGCCTACGTGTCCGGCTTGGAGCCCATTCTCGGTGAGAATATTGAGCACCCTGTCAAGGTGCTTGACTGTGATACCATATCCCAAGTCAAGGAGAAGGCTTTGGACTTCATTTACAAGAATGTCTCCTATTCTCAGCGGCCCTCGAAAGATGACCTGGACCTTGAGTGGCGTACCGGCCAGTCAGGGCGCATCATTTTGTCCGACGAGGACACCACTTCACGCATAGACAGTGAATGGAAGAGACTGAACAATCTAGCTCACTACAAAGTTCACGAGGGGTCATCTCTCACTCTAGTGCCAAGACAAAGTAGCTCTATGTACAATATATCATTGCTGAGCGACAAGATGGACAAGAGTGGTCACAAGTATGAGACGCTTAATTTTGGCGCCTTTAACAAGACATCCTCTCCTCCGCCCGCCTTTCAATCTAGACCGACGTCTCCGCTTCATCATGTTCACCATCATCATCACAATGACGTTGAGAGCGGCGGCTACAAGTTCTGGCACCTTGTTCGTCACCATGAGCACCACGAACAGAAAGACGGCGAACGGACAAACAAGATGGTGTCTGAGATCTACTTGACCCGCCTCCTAGCAACCAAAGGGACGCTGCAAAAATTTGTCGACGATCTGTTCGAAACCATTTTCGGCACGGCCCAGAGAGGGACCCACTTGCCACTGGCCATCAAGTACATGTTTGACTTCCTTGACGACCAGGCTCTGATGCACGGCATCACGGATCCGGAAACGGTGCACACCTGGAAGTCCAACTCGCTGCCCCTTCGCTTCTGGGTGAATCTGATAAAGAATCCCAACTTCATCTTCGACATCAACAAGTCGAACATTGTTGACTCTTGTCTGTCAGTGGTGGCGCAAACCTTTATGGACGCTTGCTCGACGAGTGACCACCGACTGGGCAAGGACTCGCCCTCTTCCAAGCTACTGTACGCCAAAGACATTCCAATCTACAAGGACTGGGTTGAGCGGTATTACCGTGAGATTCAGTGCATGCCGGCCATTTCGGACCAAGACATGAACGCCATGCTCGCTGAAGAGTCGAGGGTTAGTAACCTTATTATTGCTCTCCTCTCTTTCTCTCTCCCTCTCCCTCTCCCACTCTCTTTTCCTCTTGCTCGTTGCTTTTTGCACTCTTTCTACTGCTATAATGGTGCCAGTTTACTGGTAATCCACTAATTGGCGCTTAGATTCGTACCTTTCATTTCAGTCGGTTGAACTTCTCAAAGCTCGGCAGCCTTTTACTTTTCCTTCTCCATCCTCCTTCGCCTTTCTTTGCTTCTTTCCTTTTCTTTGTGATCTGTTCGCTCCCTCTCTCACTCTCTTTCCCCCTTTCTCTCTTCTTCGTCTTCCTTTTTGTGTGTTGCTCTGGGCTTAATAACATTCTCATGTTCTCTGCCATCATTTCAGATTCACGCTCATGAATTTAACACGAACGTCGCCTTGTATGAGCTTTACAACTACGCTGTCAAGTACAATGACCAGGTAAGTAAAATGTCTTCCATCTCACTCTCTCGCTCCCTCTCTGTCTCTCCCTCTCCTCCTCTCTCCCCCTTCAAATAGAAATTGCACATTCGTTTCTCTCGCGCTCTCTCCTCTCTTGGCTTGTTTTGTGTCGTAGAGCTCGAATGTGTATATGTTGTCAGTTGACATATTCTTCGACTTGCTGACTCGACAGAGCGAAAAGTTGTAATGCCTGAGAATTGTGAAAGGAGAGAGAAGGGAAGAGAGAGGGAGAGCGAGAGATCTGATATCGACCGCGAGCCGACCACCGCTGCCAGTTCGTCGCTCGAGTTCTAATCGCTTATATCGAACCGAGTATCGCCTTATTACTTGGAAGCTTCTTCTCTTGCCTTTCTCTCTCTCCCTCTTATTTTGTCGTGACTCTTCATTCTGTCGCTGCTCTCTCTCCTCTCTCGCTCTCTTTCCTTTGATGTTCAGCTCCTAACGCATTGTTTTCATCTTTTTCTTTCATCTGAATTGCAGTTGATGCAAACACTGGATGAAGATGAATTCTCAAGAAAGAACAAGTTGGCATTCAAACTAGAGCAAGTTTACGCCATAATGGCCGGCGAAGTGGACGCGTGAGCGGACTCTCATACACACACTTTCTACATTCTCTTCCTTGTGCTCTCTCGCTCCCCTCTCTGCTCTCTCAAAGATCGAAGTCAGTTCGATCGATCCAAGGATGGCGGACTGAGAGAGGAGAGAGAGAGAGAGAAAAGATAGCGGATATTGTCCTTTGCCAAATGCGACGTAACTTTGATATCCAATGGACACTAAAGAAGAGCGGAGACAATGGTAATAAAATTGCGACAAGGCTGCGCTCTGACAATTGAGCGAACAATGAAAAGAAGAAGAGGGAGAGAGGGAAAGAGAGAGACGGAGAAAGAAAGATCGAGACAAGCAAAGAAAAAGCGCATAGAGCAGGAAGGTGTTGAAGAGTGCACGGCCACCATACCGGAAGCGGCCGTTGACACTTTGCCGGTCAATGGTCACTAACATAATAATGACCAATGGTCAGCGACTGAGACATTCGTAAATTGCATTTGTCATTTGTAACATAATTTCTGTGACAAGTCACGACAAAATATCGGAAGACGAAACTTGAAGCGAGACCAGAGCGAAAAGAGCGAGAAGAGCAACCAAGATGTGTATACATCGCTCCCTTTTTATATTCAACTCAATTGCTTTTTTGATTGATGAGCCATTTTTGTATCTTGTCATCACCACCATCGTCGTCTTCGTCTCTCTCTCCCTCTTGGACTCTCTCTCTCCTCCCTCTTCCTCCCCTCGATCATCGTTCGATGATGACCACAACAATTCGCATAATTCAGTTCTCACAATTCTAACAATCCTATTGATTATGTGAAAGTAAATTTTGTAAGACATACTCAAGTAATCTGAAGCGAGAGCACGAGAGGGTGAGAGAGAAGGAGAGAGAGAGAAAGCAAGGGCGAGAGACTTGGCTCTGATCTTTATTGGTCTCCAAGCCACAATTCAGTTCTAACTCACGTTTTTAGCGTACACTCCTCTCTCTCTCCCTCTCTCATCGCCCTCTCCATTTTTGTATTATAAGCAGAATTTTTACTGTATTCATACTGTAATTGTAATATTAATAATAACGATTATTATTTGCAAAGTTGACTATTAAAGTAAATTAGTCGTACTTTACAATAGAAAAGTATTGCCATTCCCTCGACGACTAGCGCTTTCTCTCCCTCCCTCTCTCCCTTTCTGTGTATTTGCATGCGAATTTACTGCAATTGACTGTTTCGTGGAGGGTGAGAGGAAAGGAGAGGGAGAGCGAGAGACAGTTCGTTAACCTATCTCATTTAACTGGACAACAAAGTGTGACACATAAAGAAGGGAAACTTGAAATGAGCGAGAGGGAGAGCGAGGGGAGAGAGGGGAGAGCGAAGATATGCCATTTTCACCCTAAAAACGATCTTGTATGCAAAGTAGTTGGTAATGAGCGTAATCCAGTTGCTAATCTGGTCCAGTCATTAAATTGTGTCCCTTTCTCTCCCTTTCGCTCTCTTCAAGAAGCTCGACACGCCCGAGCTCTCAGATATTCTTAACACGGTGTCCCAGTGCTCTAGCGCTTCTCTCGCTCTCCCTCTTGTCCTCTCTTGCTTGTGGACCGCTACTTGTCCAGCCATGTGGGCCATATAAGTGGTCATTATTCAACATAATTGCAGCCCTTGCAACAAGTCACCGAGTTCGTCACTCTCGCTCACTCTCTCCCTCTCCCTCTCGGATTGTTCTTGTTTTCAATTCAAGTCTAACTTTGATACAGTTCGGTCGACTTTGAGCAAAAAAGATAATGTTCTTGCCCAGTATTCGAATAGTGCGCCTTTTCGGCCTTCTCTTCCTTGGCCAAGTTCTGGGTGACAATGCAAACAACAACAAATACTACTGGGGCTACCAGAGTTTCTTCCCCCACTATGGCCAGGAAGCGGCCACGACAACGACCACTACCACGACGACACCAGCGCCACCTGTGTACCCGCCAGTCTTCAACAGTGCCCACCAGTTTAATCCCATGACCTTGCCATATTACAATCCGTACGCCACAGTGGCCCCGGTGGCCAGTGACACGACAAAGACGGCCGCCTCGACAACGAGCACGACCAAGGAGGAGAAAAAGGACAGCAATGTCGACTATGGCCGAGCTGCCATTGACATGTACAGCTTGATGGCCTTCAACAAGGGCCGAGCCTTCCCGCTGTACCCGATGCCCATGCCTAACGCACAATTAAACCAGGCCGCTCTACCTCAGGTCCAGGCAATGTCAAGTCCGTACAGTGCTTCGAACATGATGCCCAATGCCATGCCATATGGAATGGGACAAATGGGCGGTTACAATCCTTACGGTGGCGGTTATGGAGCGCTTCCAGGTGCTGGTGGCGCATATGGAGCGATTCCAGGTGCTGGTGGCGCTTACGGCGGTCTTCAGGCAAGCGCAAGCAATGTCCAGCCATATGGTTTGGGCGGTGGCCTGGGTTCTGGTTTAGCCGGTGGCATGGCGTCCAGCTTCTCCTCCGGCCTCGGTGGTCTGGGCGGTTATGGCATGCCCATGGCTGGCTACGGTGCCTCTGGTTATGGCGCCTCTGGCTATGGAGGTGCGGCTGGGTATGGTGGAGCTGCTGGTGCTGGTGGCTTTGGTGGTGCCGGCTATGGTGGAGGCTACGGCGGTGGCTACGGTGGCTCTTCCTTGTTGGGTCAAGCCACCCAGAACCTAGCAGCTTGGCTCAATCCATTCAGAACTGGCGGCATATTTGGCTGGTGATTTTAAGGGCGCCATCAAGAAAAGCCAACACCCTCCCATCTCTCACCCTCCCTCTCCCTCTTCCCCTCTGCCGCCAGTTTCACTCTACCTTGTTTGTAATGATGCACAAATGATAAATCTTCGTCTTCCTTCCTCCTTCTTGACAAGTAAACATTAGAAAAAGAATACGAGGTAGTTGTGAAAATATGAACGTTCAAATGCAAACTTCATCTAATTGTTTTCACACATCAGTAAAGAATAAATTTTCGATTTTTTCTCAGCAGGTGTTTGTTTTATTACTCAGAACTTCACGCATTACACAGCAGGTGGCGCAAGTCGTCTAGACACGGCGAGAAGCTGCAAAAGTTGCACTTTGAGCAAAAGCGCCACCTTGTGGGAGTTTAGGAAACTAGAATGAACAAATTGAGCAATCAAGTGATTCCACCATATTGGATTTATCTGGTTTGTTCCAAGATCTTGACCGAATCAGTAAAAATATCTGTTCGAATCGATATGAGCAAGTGTTGGTTTTTATTACGGTAACGTTTCAAGCATTTGCCACCAGGTGGCAGTAGGGAAAAGAAAAAGAACATTCAAGACGAGCAAAGGCGCCAGCTGGTCTTCGTTGCGCTTTTATTGCGCGTCTCGCTGTCAGTAAATCAATTCAGTTGATCAGCCATGGTGTTTGCCAACATGGTGGCGGACTCCCCACTTGAACTCGCCGTGTCCGTGAGTCTTGACATAGGTGTAAACTGGACCAACGTGACCATGGCCATGGCTTCGGCGAGATCGCTTCAACACTGGACTTGCCACTGATCGTCTAATTGTGAATTGGGGTTGAAAAGTGAATACTAACCGAAAGAAAACGTGCAATATCTGGGAAACGTTTTATTGTGTATGTATTGTTAGCATTGTTTGTGTTTGTTATTATATCATCATGTAGTGAGTGTTGTTGTTTTCATCCTCTTTATCATAGAAATCAGAATCAACGTATTGGACAAGTAAGGCAAGACAAGATTCAGACAAGAAGGAGGATTCCACAGAACAAGCATGCCCACCATTCAACAGTTGCATTCACATCCGATTGACATCACAATTGCTTACTTTTGTCTGGGCGCCATCTTTGGCTTAGCATTGCTGGCCGAGCCGAAGGGAGAGCCTCCTTCTCGCAGAACGCTGCTAAAATCCTGACCACCGGCTCCAGCATCTGGGCTGGCTCCCTCATAGGGTGAGCCGGCTTCGAAATTGGAACCACCCTCGGGACCTGGGTAGGATGGAGCAGCTGCTCGTCCTCGGCCCGGCTTGGGGGCTGAGCCGGCAGCAGCTGCGGCGAAGCCATCGTCGTCGTCGAAGCCACCGAAACCGAAGTCGTCCTCTTGACCACCCTGGTAGTCACCGCCACCGTAGTTGCCGTCGTAATCCTGGGCAATGGCGGCTCCGAGCAGAGCTAGCAGAATGAACTGAGAAAAGATCACCGTTAAGCTGATTGCTAATCAAGTCAAGCGACACTCACAACTTTGGTGTTGAACAGCATGTTGAACAGTTCACAGTTGAGCTTGAGAATGGACAATTGTTGAAGGTGTAGAAGCTGATGATGCACTGACTTGTCTTTCTCGCTGGGGACCGAATCTTAAATACTTCGGCGGACAAGAGTCGAGTGAACTCGGCTTACCGGTCCTCTGATTGCGGCTTGGTCACAATGCAATCTACTATTTAGTGTAAAAACGCAACCATTATCTTTGCTGTCTCTTGTGCCACAAAAATCACAAAAATCGAACGCAAAAACAAGCCAATGGTAATTGAGATTGTATTTCCCTCTCTTTCTCTCTCCTCTCTCTCCCTCTCTTGCTGACTTGAGTTCAAAGATTCAGTCAATCAAGACGGTCAATTAGTGTATTGTGGCTCACATCAATGCTTTGGTTTAGGATCATGTGCGGGAGTCTTGCTCTCTCTCCCCTCTCTTTCCCTTCGACCTGCCACACTTACTGCGGCGAAGAGAGGGAGAGAGAAATATACTTTTTCACAGTCTTGCTACTCCATTGTGTCGCCAAAGCCAGTGATTAACGAGTTGATTTAAGCTTTACACTCTGATTCACACTATTTCTCTCTCGTAGCTTTTTCTTCCTGGACAAGATAAAGAGAGAGAGAGAGAGACGTTTCTTGAGAAACGACCACTCATAAGGATTGCTCAAAAGATGATTAACTAATCACTTATATCTTGCCTTCTAATTAACCTCTCTCTAAAGTTATTGAGTTTGTCACCAATTACCGAATTTGATTAATCACTAATCAGATTGATTTGCATTTTTCCGTTGAATTTTAACGATCGAGACGAAATAATGAGAAAGAGTGATTTGCTTTAGTTTTATCAAATTCCTTTTTTAATTTGCAATTCAAATTGAATATGTCCTGATCAAAATATTAAGCTGATTGTGATCAAAGTGATGTCAATGGTTCAAGTTCGAATATTCAAATATGTTTGTATGGCCTAATTTTCGCTTCTTTCAAGAAGTGTCAATCTTTCTCTTTGAGCTTTCGCTCTCTCTCCCTTTCTCCTCTCCCTCTCCCCCTCTCAACTTTCTCTTTCAACAGCAAAGTGGAGTAAAAAAGAACGAAATTAAACTGTCCACTAATTAATTTGATCGCTTGAATCCAGTTAGCGGTTACAGTCTTTCATTGAGCAACTTGAAAGCCAAAAAATGTTACTTCTCTTCTCAGATTCCTTTTCTTCCTCTCTCCCTCCCTCTCTCGCTCTCTTTATATGTATTGGCATGGCCTAAAGGTGACCCGAATAGTGAAAATTAACCATGACAATTAGTCTACAACTGGCGAGAGGAGAGAGGAGAGGAAGGCTCCAAGGGAGGGGCAGAATTGTGATACTGCCCGGAGCCATGTATCGGAGGAGGAGAGGGAGGGGGAGAGAGGCTTCATGAACGTTTATATGGTCACATGAGGGCTCGTTTGTAATGTGCGATGAAAGCAATTTGTTGATTCAGTTCCTTAATTTTGTTATCGAGTGTGTGTGCTTTGAAAGCGATGCTATTGCACTTCATCATTATCTCTACTTGGTTGGAATCAAGACATGTGCGACCACTCACTGATTACCATTTTCTCCCTCTCTCCCCTCTCCCTCTCACTTTCTTTATCATTCCATCCTTCTCTGTCTCACTTAAAGAGAGGGAGAGAGAGAGAGGAAGGAAAAGTGCTTCAGTTATTGGACGCCTATTATTTCTTAAATCTGGTTCAATCTTGATCACGCGAGCGCAAGACAAAGCTCATGAAATCGTATTGTTATGGAAATTAAGGATCGTTTTTTAATTATGTGATAATCAAAAAGGAAAGAGCGAATGAGAAAAAGGTGAGGGGAAAAGAGAGGGAGAGCAAGGGAGAGGAAAAAGAATTTTGTCTACTACTCGAACTGTTCGCTACATTGGCCGAAAAGTTGATCTCTGTGAGGATAGGTTAAATTTTGAAAGCGAACTGATCGAGAGAAGATTGCTTCTTTTTTAGAACACTTTAGAGTTCTGAAGTTTGTTCTGAATGCGTTTGATGGTAATTGGGATGACATGGTTGTTGCTGTGGCAGTGTGGATTTTTGGGACTAAGACTGGACCGTGATCACGGAGTGGTCAGCTTAGTAGTAGCCTCGGTAGCCGAGGGCGGCGTTGTAGGCATTGCCGTATGCGATGGGAGCGGCGTAACCGGTGTGGGCCACGGAGTGTCCGTAGTGGGCAACTGGGGCAGAAGCGTAGTGGGCCAGGGGAGCAGCATGGGCCACTGGGGCAGCGGCGTAGTGAGCCAGAGGAGCGGCATGGGCCACTGGGGCGGCAGCGTAGTGGGCCAACGGAGCGGCGTGGGCGACTGGGGCAGCGGCGTACACTGGGGCAGCGTAGGCAGGGGCGGCGGCGATGACTGGGGCAGCGGCCACTACGCCGGGCTTGTTGATGACCACGGCAGCTGGGTCCTTGGGCTCCACGCCGGGCTCGTTGGACTGGATGTTGGCTCGGTAACCAGCGGCGTCGGCCACGTAGTTGACGATGCGCACTCGGCCGTCGATGTCTCGGAGACCGTATGAGCCGACCTTGTTGCCGTGCACGTCTCCGGTCTCTCGGCGGAAGGTGCCTCCGGTCGAGTGGTCCTCGTTGTAGCCGAAGGCGTAGTTGCCGACGTTCTGCAAATCGTAGCTATTTAGCTTGATTCAGTTAGAGGACACTTACGTCTTGGGTTCGGAACTGAGCCGAGGCACCGGTGTTGACGATGGCCGCATGCGGGATCAGGTTGGCCGAGGCGATGGTGGCGAGGGCAGCGAGGACGATGGCGCACTAATTGCAGTTGCTTAATTAGCTCGGCAATTTGAGGCTAGGAAGTCTTACCTTCATGTTGCTGTAGTTGAGGAGTTGTTCTAGTAAACTGAGAAAGAACTGATGACCAATTTCAAAGTGATGCGGTCTTATATAGTGGCCGAGAAAGGCGACGATGGCCAAAGGGAGAGCGGGAGAGAGGGGAAGGGAGAGGAGAGAGCGAAAGTAAAAAAGAAAGCGAAAGTGGTCTTAGCTGGGCGGCGGGCGGACTTTGATGGCCATGGTCCCGATTTTTGGTACCGCCTAGTCAGAGGCTATCCCGGTGGCGACGCCCTCAGACTGTCCGGTGAAACTGTTTCCCGCTCAAGGCCACTCATCGCCGAGTGAGAGGGAGAGAGGGAGAGGGAGCGCAGAATGATCATTAGTGCTCTGGACATTTCTATAGAGAACATCTCGTCAACGGGTTGCATCTGTCACGTGCTGTTCTTGCTGATGAAATAAAACACGCGTTGCTTTCAACTTGCAAATGTTTTCGCTTCGGGGGACATTCGCTAATTTCTGATAGTGGGCGTGAAATCGCTCTCTCCCTCTCTCTCCCCTCTCCCTCTCTTGCTCTCTCCATCAGCATCTCATCGTCCAGGAAACGTTGAACGGCTTTAAATGTCAAGCTGGGCCAAAATGTGCTCTAGCTCTCTCAGACAAGCTCGGCAGCGAACAACGGAGGAAGAAAGAGCGAAAAAGAGCGAGAGGGGAGAGGGAGAGAGGGAGAGAATATGCGTTACCTAATGATTGACAAGCGTGCATAGCTGGGCTCAACTTTATTACAATAATGGAATTCGCGAATGTGTTTCACTGTTACCGAAAAGACATGGAGGCTCTTTCTCTCTCCTCTCTCGCCTCTCGCTCTCCTTCTCTCCCTCTCTGGCATTCCGGGTTAAATTGTTGGCCAACAAGTGAAAGTGTCAAGAAAGATAGATACATTCTGATGTTGATCCTAAAACGAATTATGATTAATTACGGTCGACACGCCAAACATTCAACTGAAGCCTATTTCGACATGATTTGATTCGCCGAAATTCTAACAATTCGTCTCTCCCTCCGCTTCTCCCTCTCCCTCTTCTCCCTCTCTTGCATTCAAATTAAGTCTCTCGTCAATGCTGAAAGCATTAACGTAACACCGAATTATGCTTGATTGTTGAACGGGTTTCCCTTCATTCCTAATTGTCACACTGGCTCAGAATTGTTGGCCGAAAATTTTGGGTCCTCGAAGTGATCACTGGCTGACCTTCCTGTCGCTAAAATGGTGAAGGGGAGGGCGAAGGGAGAGGGAGAGGAGAAGGCGAGAAAATAAATCAT
The DNA here is from genome assembly GCA_022750525.1 of Halotydeus destructor. Taxonomy (NCBI): domain Eukaryota; kingdom Metazoa; phylum Arthropoda; class Arachnida; order Trombidiformes; family Penthaleidae; genus Halotydeus; species Halotydeus destructor. The sequence goes on from JAIUWE010000005.1 coordinate 251,665, forward strand.
TGACAGCTGGAATGATAATAGTAGTTCAACTATTTCAGAGACTAATTAACAGGGTGTATCCAAGGTCTCGCCTTCGCTCTCTCCCTCTCCTTCCCTCTCCTTGCGAAATTCAATCTCCTCGCTACTATTTTCGAAAATTTGGAAAGACCGCCAATTAGCCGAAGGGAGGGGAGAGATATCTCTCGGCGACAATGTCCCTCTGTTTTGCCTATGTTAGTTTTTACCGTGACGGGGAGTCAACACTCAGGTAGCTGAAGTCTCACGACATGAATGAAAAAAGAGAGAAAGGGGAAAGGAGGAGTCTTCAAGGTCTCTGCCTAACGACCGTCCGCTCAGATTGTGATCCTTTTGAAATCACGAAACCTATCGCTCTTTCCTCTCTCCCTCTCCCTCTCTCGCCCTCTCGCTGAGCGCACTCGCGCTTTTTCCAACAATATGATATTCATGTAAAACGTGAGCATGTTTGAAAAGCGTATACAAATCATATGTATGGGCTGATTGTTGTAATATGTGTTCGTATTTATTTCGGCTTAATTGACTATCGCTCTCTCTCCCTCTCCCTCTCTCCCTCTCATGCTCTCTCTCCCGCTTTTGATTGAATTGGCTGCTCTAACCTTTCTTTTTAAAATGCTAATCGGGAATCACATACAATTATTTTGTTTATTAAGTATCAGTAGAAATGTGTTTTATTCGAGCACACACATAAAAAAGGTAAATGAGCAAACAAGGTGAGTTTCAAAGAGAGCGAGAGGGGAGAGGGATGGAGAAGGGAGAGCGAGGGAGATGTTTCATCAGAATTGTTAACATTGAAAATTAGAATGCAGCGTTAGAGTGTCAAAGAGGAATGTTTTGTATGGAATTAGTGTGCTGCAATAGGTGCAGTCCATTGTTTGAGACCATCTCTCCCCTTCTCTCTCTCTCTCTCTCTCTCTCTCTCTCTCTCTCTCCTCTCCTCTCTCGTAATTGAAGGTTCGCCATAAAGTGCCCGAGGTTGTGTATTAAAAGACCGCTATTATGTGAGATGGAGAGACCAAAATGAGATGGAGTCGAAGAATAGACAGCAATCTGCGGCTAAAGGTCAAGTGAGGGAGAGAGAGAGAGAAAGAGACAAAGAGAGGGGGAGAGCGAGAGAGGGAGACGGGCAAGGATGGAGATGAGAAGCAAATCCGCATCGTTCCATTCATTCGCGTGATGACTGCTTTCTTGTCTTATAACTCTAAGTTTGCTTTCTTTTTTCGCTCTCTCTCTCCCTCCCTTTCTCCCTCTCGCTGCCGCACGCTCTCCCTCTCGCTCTCTCATTCTGTGCGAAGACAATGGCGCCGTCAGTTGGTAGCTGGTGGTTCGGCTTTTGCCATTTGTTCGCAAACTGGATCAAGGCCGTTCTCAGCAGCACTTCACAGCATTGGCCAAAAAGCAAATCAATGTTCGCGGAATTAGTCACAGTCTTCCTTTCTCCCCTCTTGCTCTTTCATGTCTCTCTCGCTCCCTCTCCCTCTCGCCTTCTCTAGATCAGCTAAGACAGAAAACAAGACTGATCGGCAATTAAGCGTCTTTCCATTCTCGTCTAATCTGGATTTTATTTTTTCAGGCAATCATCATTGTAAAGCCATTAAATTGCGTAGGTATGCTTTGCACATTAGCAGCGTGTTATGGCCCACTAGCGTCCATTTCTCTCTCCTTCTCGCTCTCCCTCTCTCTCTCTCCCTCTTTTCATCTCTCCTCAGTCTGGGCTCGTGCTTGGTACCACAACTTGAAGGAAAATATCGCGGATAATTTCAGGTGGTGGTCATCTCTTGTAAGCATATCAAGCTTTTACAGCTTTCGTCCCCTCTCTCTCTCTCCCTCTCACCTTCTCTCGAATATTGAATAATAGGTTGCTGTTTTCAGCTCTTTGTCATGTCAAGGGGTTTATTGCATAAGCATTCCATTGTTGAACTTCCTCTATTATATTCACTAAATAGTAGCACGGCTTGTAATGATCTCTCGCAACACTTTCACTCTTGGCTCTGAGAGGGAGGGAGGGAGAGCGAAAGAGGGTACAATGTCGGGTCCTTGCTTGGCGCTCCTAAATTGCATTCCTCACCTCATTTCACTCTCATCAGCGAAAGTTGATAACTACTTAAAATATGCAGCGAATAGATGTATAATATCAGAATCTAATGATAATACTATACACGAATTACTAGTCTTATTCTTTGCCTTTCTTTCTCTTACATTCACTTCAATCAACAACATGATAGCCAAGGTCATCTAAAAGCTGGTCCAACTTGACGGCTCGGTCAGCGAGTGATTTCAAATGTACATTTTCAGCCTTGAGCAGTTCTAATTCGTCATGCAATGCTTCGTTCTCGGCCAAAGTTTCCTCCAGAGCCCGGCGACGCTCTTCAGCCACTTGCTTCCAATAGTCGGCACTGGCAACCTTCTCGACCTTGGGCTCTGTAAGCCACTTGACACTCAAATCGACGCCAATGTCCAATTTACCAGCTTCAATTACTGGCTTAGCCATCAAAGCCGCTGAGCTATTTTCTTTGTCTACCAGTTCTTTAGTAGGGCGCTGGTTACTTTCTGACGGGCGTCTCACTTTAAGTCCGCCACTCTTGGCTTTCTTCATCTTCTTTCTCTGGTTGTCTCGTGCCAAACTTGATTGAGTGGCCTCAGTGCCACCAGCATCATTGCCATTGACCAAACCACCGGAGTTCACTTTGTCAGCTCGACCCATTTTCAACTATTGTCTAGGCAACTCTGTTTCCGATTCGCTGCCGGTGGCAATGCTTCTCACTCTGACTTCTCTTTTCTTCTTATTTCTGACAAACACCAAATTAACTTGTCTCGTGTTCTATCACGAATACAATTTAAACAGGGAAGCTTAAAGGGCACGATAAGACTCGATCATAAAAGTCAAATTTCTCTTCGATCTATTATGATTTAGCAAGAAAACGATGAAACGCTATCACAACCAGGCGACATTATTTTCAAACTGAACCGACGACGCCGCCAATCGAGGGACCGTTTGTCTAGTGCACATTTTTTGACTTGTTGCGCTCTGAGGCCGTTTGTGCATTGTGTACTATTTAGTTTTGGTTCATTTGAGCAATTTATTTCTATTTTTTCCGTCTCTATCTTTCGTCATCCTTCTCAGAGCAGCCTTTATGCTGACCGATTAAATCGTTGACTGCTATATTTCACGCCTTCGTGATCAGTGAGGAAGTCATTACGCGACATGAACACACTAAGAACTGCGGCTGCGGCCAGATTATGATTATTAAGTAATTAAGTATTTAATGGTATTTTCGCTTTTTTGGTTTGGTAACTCTTATCTTCGATAAGTATTGTGTCGTATTTGGCTTAGTAGCCGAAATATGGGGCATAGAAGGGCTGGGCATGCGAGTGAGCGCCATGGAAGGCACCGTGGTGGCCGTGATGACCGTGGTGACCGTGGTGGCCGTGGTAACCATGGCTCACATGGGATGGGGCAGCGTGGACAAGGTGGCCGTGAGAGTAGGCTCCGTGGTTGTACTGGGGCGCAACATGGCCGGAAGGCACGTGGGAGTGGCTGTAACCATGGTGGTCTGGTCCGTTGTAGATGGCGGCGGCGGCGTCCTTGTTGGCAGTTCCGGGCTCGTTGGTCTTGATCTTGGCACGGAATCCGTGGGCATCAGCAACGTACTCAACCACTCGGATGCGACCATCGATGTCAGCAATGCCGTACGAACCGGCCTTGTTGCCATGGGCATCACCCGACTCCTTGCGGAAGTTCTTGGCACCATGAGGGTCGACGATGTCGTAGCCGAAGGCATAGTTGCCGTGGTCCTGAAAACAAAGGGCACAATTAGAACTGGACACATGTGCTGGTCAAGTGGGCAACTTGCGTCCTGCTTTCTGAAGGTGTTGGAGTGACCACCATGAGGATGGGAAGCAAGGGCAACAGCGACGATGGCCGAGAGGACGAAGAGCTGAAAAGGCAAAGAACGGAATGAACACTGTAGGACTTCAAGTCAAGCTGGAGTAGTAGACGAGATACATCCCGAATGGTTTACGCAACACACCTTGAACATGATGCTGAACGAGTTGAAAGAAGTAGAAGTGTACTAAGAACTGTCTCAAGTTGTTGTCTGATACCATCTACGTCGAGCGGCAGACATTTTATATGAAAAGCTGCCAACCCCTATACCATGGGACAAGGTGCGGTCAAAGAAAGTGAACGGAAGCCGAATTGCCGAAAAATGTCCGGCCCACCTACGCAATGTCGCACTCGCTACGCTGTACGGGAGTGGTGCGTAGTAGACCTCTCTCCCTCTCTCGCTCGCTCTTTCGCTCTCTCCCCTTCTCTCACTGCGCTCGGCAGTGTTACAAGTAGATCAGCTCTTAGTTCTGGTTCAGCGAATCACGAGATGACTCTCTATGCACATACCATTGTACCCTTTAGCCCGTCATCATAAATGACACGTTTATAATGTAATTTTCTTTTCACTTTCGCTCCCCCTCCTCTCTCTCCCGCTCTCCCTCTCTATCCCTCTCGCTCTTCGTCTCCTTCGTTTCTATCCGGCCCCTAAATGGGTCCCAGTGAAAGGTCTACTCTATAGCCAGTTGATTTGGTTTGATTGTTGCAATGTATAAATTGAATTAGACCAGCAAGGCATTCGCGAAGGGCGCGAGATACCCACTGAAAGCACAATGAGCGCTATTTAGAAACGGTCCCTGTTTTTGTTTACCATTCGCTCCTTTCATATTTCATATTTAGTTGGCATCTGCATGAGGGACATGACCAACAATCATACATAATGCATGTTATACTTCTTTCTTACCTTTCCACTTTCTCCATTCACTGATCACATCGAACGTAAATATGTGTCTTTGATAGACGTTGAGAGCGAAAGGGAGAGAGCGAGAGGCAGAGGGGGAGAGGGGAGAAAGAGTGACCACGTTTAGGAAATTATACGGCTTTCTGTTGATTAGATCCAAATTCTTGTCAAAATTTGATATTAGCCTGTCCAATTTGCATTCAGTTCGAAATTTGCTCCCCCCTCTCTCCCTCTCCCTCACCCCTCTTTTCGATATCGAGATAATTCAGTTCCTTTCTCTAAAAGTTCGCATGAAAATGAAAGTATTTTTTGATATACATTAATTACACTTGTGAGAAAAATATACTCAATTGGCTGATCATGCAAAACAAATGTGGACTCAGATACACTTTGTATCTCTCGCTCTCTCCCTCTCGCCCTCACTTCCTCACTTCCTGTTGAAAGTCATGTGACAAAATGTATGTTTGACAATTTCTGACATATGTACTTCTCGTATATCACAAATTGGAAAGGTCATGTGTAGAAATGAGTGCACGTTAAATTCAGGTTAACAGGTGTTCATATTCATGTAATGTCAACAGCCATGAAATCTCTGCCTTTCTCTTTCTCGCCCTCTCTCCCCTTTCTCCCCCTCTCTCGCTCTCTTTTCAGCATCAATTTAAGGCCTGTACCCCTTAAATTTGGATCATTTAGCCAACTGCAATTTAAGGCTTAACCGTTTCGACTACAATTCCACTAAACTGCATCAGGTCAAAATGATTTCTTTCTCTTCCCCTCCCTTTCTCTCTCTCTCGCCCTCTCCCTCTCTGCTCTCTCCCTCTCTCGCTCACTCTCGCTTTCTGCCTCACATATCATGATGAATTGGGAATTTTCCTCATCAATTACAGACCTAATGATTCAATCTCATTGTCACGCTCTTTTTTGTCTCGGAAAAAGTTGCACGTGCTAATAGAGACATTTAAGAGCCACTGTTTCACTTGCTACACCATGTGAAACACTGAGAGGAAGAGAGGGAGAGCGAGAGAGGGAGTGAGAGAGGCAGAGTGAGAAAGCTGCTCTGGTCAACGCAATTTGTCCCTTGCTCGTTGACTTTGTGGCTTTATGTTATCTTAATTAAAATACGCGGCAATGAAATGAGAGGAAAGAGAGGGAGAGCGAGAGAGAGGGAGGCATGTTTGTTTCCTCGAAGCTGCTCACAATTAAAACAAACGGGAGCCATTAATGAAGCCACAGAATTAAGTTATTTAATTTTAGTTTTTTCTCTCACTTTCAGGTAAGTCTCTGCAATTGAGCCCGTATGATGTTGTCTCTCTCTCTCCTCTCCTCTCCTCTCCCTCTCGCCTTCTCCGATCAAAGTATTGGTTGAGCTCATGACATGATTGCCCCTACGGCCGTCATGTAGCGGTACATGCCCTACTATCAGAAAGAGCGAGAGAGAGAGGGAAAGGGAGAGAGAGAGAAAGCTTAATGGATCCGCTTGCTCGCTGTCCATCATGATACTTATCAGCCTTTTCACATTAAATACATACTTTTGACAGTAAATATATAATATTATGATTGACTTAAAGCAATTTTGCGCCTATCAAGCCAACAAAAAGAAGAGAGCGAGAGAGAGAGAGAGACAGGGCAGACCACTGCTAATTGCACTGACCTCGCGCTCGCGCTCTCCCCCCTCTCCATCTCTCTCTCCCCCTCTCTATTGAATTCAACCTCTGCATATGTGTCTGTGTCAGTATCGGAAAGGAAGAATTATATAAACATGTCGATCGGGCGCGCCCAGAAAAACTGTTAAAGAAAAAAAAATGAAAATCAAGAGCGCCGCTTCATTATGTCTGAGCGAGAGGGGAGAGAGGGGGGGGGAGAGCGGGAGAGAGAGAGAGTTTAGCAGTATTGGAGCCCACAACATGAACTTAGCAAGTCACAAGTCAATTACCAGCTTACATATTAATTAGCCAGTAGTAGCCTATTTTAGTAGCAAAATATGGAGCGTACACTTTAATTGGATTTACCTTTTCCTTTCACCGAATTCTGTCTCTTTCTCTCCCTCTCTTTTTGTCTCGCTCCCTCTCCCTCTCTTTGTCGCCATCTTTGTGTCTTACTTATTGGTATAGAATGTCTATTAAGGCAAGGAAACAATCAAAATGAAAGTGTCACTGAATGACATTGGAGTCACTCAATCGAGTTGACAATCCGAAATCCAAAGTTTTCTATCCCTCTCTCTTCCCCCTCTCTCCCTCTCGCTCTGTTGAGGTATTCTTTATAATTCTATTTCAATCTCGAAACTTTTTAAATTCAAGTCCTACTGTTACACTGATATAAGAAAACAACAATAAGAAAATGTCGAAATGTAGAAAAGTCACGCAAGAGACTTTTAATTGCGACAAACTGTGACTTGCTTTGTCGCCAAGTTGCTGTCTCTCCCTCTAGCCGTTGTTTTCGCTGCTCTCCTCTCCCTCTCGGTTGCAATGATCTAGCAAAGGCTCCCAATTAGCTGTGTGCTCTGTAACATGTTGACGTTGACTTTTCCATGGGTGATCCTGTTTCAGGTAAACGTGACCACAATTCTAGTGATCAGCTGATCTCTCTCCCTCCCTCCCTCTCTCCTCTCGCTTTCAGTTGATCACGGGCAGCCTCGCTAGGCCCGCTTCGGATGCTGACTCGCTGGTGCTTGAGAATGAACCTTCAGATTTCAAGATGGCCGAGTCTCTGGAATCAAGTTCCGTGGACACCAGTGACAAGTTCCTAGTCAGGCCAAGGTTCATCTACGCCCGAACCCGAAAGGACGCTCAGGCCACAGTGGCGCGCATGACCGTCTCGGTGTCCCCGGACGAAGTGGGCGACGATAGCGAAGAGAGCCGCATCTCGGCCGTCATGGCGGACGAAACACCTATGGAGTCTCGCCACAGCGGCAGTGTCATGGCCGAGGGACCCCGTGTCACCAGCTACCGGACAGGTGTGGCCAACTATGATGCTTCAATACCAGGGGCTCAGACACGGGCCTTCAGCTCGGTGGGCTCTGGGCCGACATATCGGCCCAGAAAGCGGCCGAGTCAACGACGGAAGCAAAAAGGCCGAGGTGCTAATGGCGCTGGCTCCGAGACCCACAAAGAGCAAGTGGAGTATCACGAAGCCGCTGGCGACATAGACCTGTCCGAGGACTCTAGTGAAGACGACGGGGACGGCTACTCGTCCGTCAGCACCATCGGTGAGTCGGACAGCGACCACGAGAGCGAAAGTGACCCCAATGACATAGACGATCACCACTACGGCCACGAGAAGAAGGAGAAGAGGAAGAAGAAGCGGCCTGCCATCTATCCGCCGCCGCATTCCCTAAAAAGCCATAACCGGAACAAGCTGTACGGCGACGGTCTGCTCATTTACCTGAAAGACTTCCATTACGGAGGCCTGGGCAGGAAATGAGGGACAGTTGACTAAAGCGCACGCAGTAAGGGTTGAATCATAATAAATAGTTTGGGTTTGATTGTGTTTGATTGCGCATGCGCTCTCTGTGCAGCGCCATCTACGGGAACTCCCGCTGACAGTCGAGCGGTCAGTGACTCAGGCCGCTGATTGATAACGACTCCAGGCAGTCTAGTTTTTTATTAATTATCTTAACGAAATGGGAAAGGCGTCAGTGACTCCACTATGATACATGAGGATCGTGAGAGGATGTTTTATTCAGTAAATTTAATTAGCAAGTGAAACTTGAAAGTCCGGCCAGAGACGATGAGACGATATAAAAAGCCCAGCGTTGAGGGTTTACTTCATCACTCTGTGTCGCATCTCTCTCATCATGATGGTCAAAGTCTTGTCAGTTATTTCAGCTCTGATTGCTGTTACTTCATGTGTTTCGATAACTCACGAGGAAGTGGAATCAGCTTTTGCTATTTGGTTTGACAATGCTTTCAAGTTCGAGCATGCTAATCAAAGTTACGACTTGATTGGTGACGCCACTCAGTATGATGAAGACTATCTACAGGGACGAAGCAATGAAACATACCCTTCGTTCAAATTGTCGCAAATCACGTTTAACGTCTACCGTCATGGTGGTCCCGGAAGGTTCTTGGTGTCCAATCGCATTGACGGCATCCATCTTGGAATCACCGAGGTTCCCATTCGAGTCCTTTACCGAGCAGTGTCTGAAGGAGACGCCGACACGCCGCCATTTGCAATCTGTGGCAGCTATGGCCGAAGGTTGACCCTTGTCACTCATAGACCGCGAGATGGTCATGCTAAACTATTACTGGACGCAGTTGTAATCAATAAGTTTGATTCTAAGAATGACTTGAACGCCGACGAGTTCAAGTTCAAGAGCTTCAAGGTGTGTTCAGACCTGCAAGAAAATCGTAAAGAGGAAATCAAATCGGCTCTGGAAATGCGCCGATTCTGGGACTATGTCCGGCCGCTAGCTGTAGAACATGTGAAAGGGACGTTCGAACGCTCGACTCGCAGTATCATCGTGACCGCTCTTCACGACTTGTTCAGCTTCTCCAACTTCGACATTGATAATTATAAAACTTCCTACTAGTTAGCTCATACTTCCTCATTTCAATGCTGATCGATGGAATTTTCAGATAAACTGACATTTTAACCAGTTTTTTGTCAAGGTAGTTTTTTGACCCCACCGTTTACACTTATATAAAAGGGACCGTTTCCGCAGTTGAAACACTTTGAGGGACAAATGTATCAATAATGGCCAAGTCGAAAAAAGTTGTTTTGCTATTTAATTGCTTCTGTCTAATTGTGGTGGAGAGTTCAATGATTAAACACGACGAAGTGGAATCAGCGCTGTATCATGTGTACACCGAGTCGACCAAGATGGACATTGCCGTGAACCGTCCGTTCGACTTGCCGCCCAATTTCACGATAGAGCGACCAACACGCCGAAATCGGTACAGTCCCACGGGCTACGACCCGGCCATCAAGCTGCTGTTCAGCAATGCGGCCTTCAATGTGACCAAGGTGGACAAGAAGCTCCGGACCGGGAGAACCCCGAACGTGACCGTGGCCAACAGGTTCGACGGCCTCAAGACCACCGTGACCAACTTTGACCCGGTGCGCATTGCCTACCGAGTGGACGTCACCAACACCGAGGCGGGCAACGAGCTGACCATCTGTGGTTCCTTCAGTCCCATTCTGACGCTGAAAATGTTTCGGCCCCGAAAGAATGACGCTGACCTGGAGCTGACCTCTCACACCAATGTGAAGGACGAAGAGGGGCCCGCCTTCCTCCATTGTTGCTCCTACGACAGGTACAAGTGCGACGCCGCCATCGAGAGCCAGATCAAGGCCGCTTCCGAATTTTGGGCCCTCTTCCAGGCCCCGGTCACGGCGTACATCAAAGACTCGTGGGCAGTTCTGGACAGAGGCCTGATCGCCAATGGCCTGAGGGACTTGATGAAATTTAACAATTATGACATTTTCAATTATCACTGAGGTGCTAATGAGTGAACACTGGTTGACATGAATTAAAAGGGAAAGTTTCTATTTTTCTACCTGAGCTTGACCTCAAGCAGTTGACCACTTCTCCGAATGACCAAATGTCAGAGTAGGTCGAGTCTGTGGAGACTTGGTCCACTTTGAGCAGCTGGAGAGTGGTCAGTATAAAAAGTGGCCGGTGGACTGCATTTTGTGTGAGTTGAGGTCTAGAGCGGTTGAAACATGTTGACCACTGTGGTAGTTGTGGTCACGCTCTTGCAGCTGTGTGTTGCCAATGTCAACTATGTGGACAACATCCTGGAGACAGCTTCGGCCGCTTGGGTCAGGGATGTCCTGAGACACCAGAGTCCCGAGAACCATCGGGTCATGGACACCAACATGACCATTGAGGTCCAGTCCACCATTGATGGCCAGCTGGTGTTCGAGATGGCCAATGCCACCATTTTCCTGAGCCCGTCGAACATGACTCCGAGTCATATCACGCTGTACAACAATTACGACGGAATAGTGCTGAGAATGTCCAGCTTGCCCTTCGAGGTCAACGTCCAAGTCGTTGGCGAGTTCCAGTTGACGCTGAACGGAAACAGCTCGAGCCACTTCTCTTGCAACATCATCACCTACAGGCCCGTCTTCCGGTTCATGTATGACCAAGTTGCCAAGGAGATAGCCATCGACCACATCCGGTTGACCGGCAGCTCGGCCACCAACCACAACGAGACACTGACCGAAGCTTTCTGGTGGCAAGAGTACACCCCATGCATTCAAGATGGCGGCCGCGGCATCCACCTGCACAAGTACACTATTTGGACCGAAATCAAGGAGCAATTAAGCCAACTGCTTACCGAGTCGTTCAAAGATGGCGACATGACCATCCTTGACGGGGCGATCCTCAGATACCTGAAGTACAGGAATTCAGCTCGAGACTAACTGTTCTAAATTGTCATTGTTTACCTTTATTATGTTGTGTGAGCGTCATTCTTGTCCATCACACCCAGCCACCGACACAAATTCTCCCTCTAATTTAGAACACTTTCGCTGACTATATAAAGCTGACTCGCTGTCTTCATTTTCACAATCAACTCGTCTCCTCTTCCTCAACAATCATGTCTAGCCAAGTTTGCCTCGCTCTCTTAGTTGCCTGTCTGGCCGCAGCTCATGCCCAGCTTCCGCTTCCGTTGCCCTTTTTGTTGGCCCAGCCACCAGTGGCGGTAGGCGGTCGTGGCCGCCAGCCGGTGCTCGCCACCGCCGAGGCCCGATCCCGGGCTGCCCTTCGCCCGTCGCCCGTGAGTGCTGCCCTGGAAGCTGCGGCCGCCTTCAAGCAGCCCATGAACCCGTACAACTTTGCCTATGATGTCCATGACGAGACCGGAAACCATCAGTACCGCAAAGAGGAAGCCACTGACGGTGTGGTGCGTGGAACTTACGGTTACACCGATGCCAATGGTCTTTACCGCTTCGTGTCCTACGTGGCCGACGGCGCTGGCTTCCGAGCCTCCATTCAGTCCAACGAGCCCGGAATGGGACAAGCTCAGGCCGCCGATGTCAAGCTGTCCGCCGAAGAGCCACCAGTTGTAGCTGCTGCCTCTGCCGTCAGCCCAGTAGCCGCCCCTGTGGTCCACCGCGTAGCCCCGGTGCAGGCCCGTCGCCAGCGACAGCGTCAGGCTGCTCCCGCCACCAGCGAGGCGACCCCTACTCCGGCCGCCGTTGCCTCGACTAGTGCCGTCGACACTGAGTCACCTCTTGCCTTTGGTCGCCTTCTTTCTCAGTAGAGTTGATTGATTTGGAACCCTTTTTTGTCTCCTTCTAACTGATGGCATTTTGAGCCGAATAAACACGATTTTATCTCAAAATTAATCTCACAACCTTCTTACTAGTTGGTGAAGTCTTTCCACAATTAAAGTTTCCTTGAACATCGCAATGGATCAAATCTGTCTTCAGAGTCTTTTAAGCCGAACATTGTCACATTAATATTTGGGCCACAATAGTCTTTCTCGGTCGACTATAGGATTAAACAGCACACTTTTCTTTCCACTTCCTTGGCGAGCCAATTATGTCATTGAGAGAAGAGAGAACGCTTTCTCTCTCTCTCTCTCTCTCTCTCTCTAACACCTACCTTTGAAATGAAATGATATGGCCTCGAGTGGAAGCATTTCTACTGAACACGTGCACGCTGAACATGCTAATGAGATGTTCGGGATACAGTGTCCAGCCAGCTGACTAACTGACTACTTGAACAGCTGACTACCGCTCCCATTTCATCTATTTGGCATTCCTTGTCTGTGACGACAGTGGCCTTGGGCGGCCAGCGCGTCGAGTGGACAGTCCGAGGGCGTTGCCTTGACTGACCATGGGCCCAATTTTTCAACGCCGCCTAATCTGGATCAAAGTCCGCCCGCCGCCCAGCTAAGACCACTTTCGCTTTTTACCTTCTCTCTCTCCCCTCTCTCGCTCTCCCCTTTAGCCATCGCCTTTATCGGCCGGTATATAAGTCCGCATCACTTTGAAATAAGTTATCAGTTCTTTCTCAGTTTACTAGAACAACTCCTCAACTACAGCAACATGAAGGTAAGACTTTCTAGCTTTAAATTGCTGAGCTAATTAAGCAACTGCAATTAGTGCGCCATCGTCCTCGCTGCCCTCGCCACCATCGCCTCGGCCAACCTGATCCCTCATGCGGCCATCGTCAACACCGGCGCCTCGGCTCAGTTCCGAACCCAAGACGTAAGTGTCCACCAACTGAATCAAGCTAAATAGCTACGATTTGCAGAACGTCGGCAACTACGCCTTCGGCTACAACGAGGACCACTCGACCGGAGGCACCTTCCGCCGAGAGACCGGAGACGTGCACGGCAACAAGGTCGGCTCATACGGTCTCCGAGACATCGACGGCCGAGTGCGCATCGTCAACTACGTGGCCGACGCCGCTGGTTACCGAGCCAACATCCAGTCCAACGAGCCCGGCGTGGAGCCCAAGGACCCAGCTGCCGTGGTCATCAACAAGCCCGGCGTAGTGGCCGCTGCCCCAGTCATCGCCGCCGCCCCTGCCTACGCTGCCCCAGTGTACGCCGCTGCCCCAGTCGCCCACGCTGCTCCATTGGCCCACTACGCTGCCGCCCCAGTGGCCCACTATGGCGCTGCCCCCATTGCCCACTACGGACACGCCATTGCCCACAACGCCTACGCCGCTCCCATCGCTTACGGAAATGCCTACAACTCAGCTCTCGGCTACCGAGGCTACTACTAAGCTGACCATTCCGTGATCACGGTCCAGTCTTAGTCCTAAATCCAAACACTGCCACAAACCATCCTTTCAACAGTTATCGCATTCGGAGCTAGCTTCAGAACTTGTTTAAAACAACCAATCCGTTCATGAATTGCTATTAAAAGTTTACAGTATAAATGCTTGTGGATCAATGAATTGATTCATATTACATAATGACTTGAGATTCAAGCTCATTCAATATGACATCAAGCGAACAATCAGAATTTCGAACGCATCTCTTTCCTTGAGCAGTCAAGGTATCTTGCACTTTGGATGTTAAGATATTAGCTATCTGCTATAGATCAGTATGGCTGTCTTGATGACTGTCTTCAGCTGTGGCTGATCACGCCCAGACCCAGCTTCCGGTCGGCCCACCCGCTGACCCTAGAGTTAGACCAACGGATGGCGCTGGCGTCGCTTTTAAGAGAGCGGCTGAAAAGTTTATACTTCACAGTAACATAACATCTTTTATCATTCATCCAACTATAGCTCTAAATATTTCCATCCCGAGTGATATCTTAACAAAACGAAGATGGTATAATTATCGAATCATGTACCTAGGCTCAAAGTTCAGAAATAAACTGTCAACTTGCCCATCAGTATCTATATATTTGCGCCTGTTTTAGCAACTGTTCCAACATGATTATGTTCAGCGTCATCGTTGCCTTTCCTTGAACTTATCGTAATAGGTAAGCAATCGGATAAAATTTAAAAAAGTACTAAAAGTTTATTGTCTTTCAAACGAGTACGTAAAATGAAAACCAGAACAATTTAGTTGTCGTTGGCTTGGTTGCGAGCACCAGGGGCTTGCAGTTTACCAGATCGGCGGCTCAAGCGAGGGGCATGCATGATCTCCAAGATGGCGGCCGGGGGCTGCTCGGCGGCCATGACCACATTGGCTGATGGAGAGCTGTTGACACCGGGCTCGTTGGACCGGATGTTGGCCTTGAAGCCGGAAGCGTCGGCCACGTAGTCGACCAGTCGGTAGAGACCGTAGGCATCGGTGTAACCGTAAGTACCGCGGACGACACCGTTGGCGTCCGACTCCTCCTTGCGGTATTGGTGGTTGCCGTTCTCGTCATGAACATCGTAGCCGAAGTTGTAGGGGTTGATTGGCTTAATCACAATCAGTCAGACAATATAGCCAACAATGAAGCGACTTACCCCATAGTTGCTGGCTGCCTCGTCAAGGATGGCCGCCGAGTCGATGAGTCCCGAGCGACTGGTGGTTGGCTGGGCCATGGCACTTCCAGCCACCAATAGGAGAACTGCTACTTGGCACTTCATCATGGTAGACAGATTTAGTCGAATTGTTGATTTAGCTGAGAGGAGAAGGAATGGAGAACTGATGATATGTGAAACGTTACACTCGGTTTATATACTCTGGCTGGCAAAGTGAGTCAGTGACCATAATCTGGTTAACCGGCTAACCGCCGCCGACTGCATTGGGTGTCAGACACTTGATGGGACAATGCTTCCCTCTCCCTCGCTCCTCTTGTTGTTGTTGTTTGGGCGAAGAGGGAGCAAAGAGAGAAGGAGAGCCAAGAATGCACCGAGACCTAATTCAAAAAGTCATGAGTGTTCATTAAGAACACTTTGTTGTCTCTTCAGTAACAAAGATTCTTTATTTGGAATTTCAGGCTATGCCTGTCTTCCTTTGCGAAGTTAACTCATTCGTGTGCTAATAACTGAATTAAGAAGGGAAAGCGAAACGCTTGTGTCATTAATCATATAAACTTTCAGAAAAATTTAAATTACTAAACGAGATTCATGATTAGCTTGATTGTGTAAATATTGTTTTGAATTGAGCAGTTTCGTGATGAACGATACTTGTATGTACAGGTAGGTTACGACGACTGATTGTTATAATTGAAAATTGCCACAATTAGAAAAGATATAAATGACATAATTATAGAAGGCGAAGCAAAGGCATTAGCTGCTGATAATCGGCACTTGAGAGTGTCAAAGCGACTTGGTTTGTCGGCCTTTAAATTGGAATAATCGCTCTCCAACAACTGGCCGTCGAAGTAAGTGATGGGGTCGTTGTAAGGATACTCGTAGCCTTGCAGACATTCGCACTTATAGCCACCGGAATCAAACTGACGGCCAAGGATGGGAACGCACCGGGACGAACGTCGGTCACACTTGTGAGTGTTCTTGAAGGCATTGTGAGCCGAGGGCTCGTCATCGCATTGCTTGATGTCCAGTTCGTGTAGCTTCATGGCCACCACGACGACACCTTTGAATTCCAGGCGCGACTGGATCTTGTCGTGACCGAAAAAGGGAACGGCGTAGTTGACTATCCAGTCCTTGTGCAAGCCATGACAGTCAAAGTAGGGTGATGTCCAGTAGCCATGCCGAAGCGATGCTGCCTTGTACTGGAGAGGATAGTGGTCGTACCGGATGTTCTGCAGTCCTGATGAGTTGAACCGGATGTTTATTTTGCTCGTGAAGGTTTCCAGGTCGTCAAAATTAGTTGCCCAGCGAAGCTGCAAGTGTTTGAAGTAATCTTTATGCAGAAAGAATTTGTTCCCTTCTCGGCGATGATGCCTGGACAGGTCATCAACAAAGAACTTGATGTCGTTTTTCTTCTTCCGGTAAGCGTACGGCGCGAAAAGAGTTTTGTTCTCAAACTGACCTCGGTCAAACAAGATGCCACAGCCGTAAATTCTATGATCACCAATAACAGTGGCTAGAGCTTCGCCAATCAGCTGATCTTCCGTCAGCGACTTGTCTGGAACGCGAAATTCAGCGAAAGCTTCCTTCGGATCCACAAGCTGCAGGAAGGCCGATATGAAGTTGGCCAAGCGTAAGGCCATTCTCGCTTGATTCTCGAGTTGTTCTTCCTTTCCAAAGGCGATGTCACCGCGGAGAGTCAATCTGTCAGGTAAAATTTGAGATATGCGGTCACAGGTCCTGGTATTCACTTCCTCTCGCATGTACTCGATGACCCAATCAGGTTCAAGAACTCGGCTCTCGTGCATTGTTGATATATTGCCAACGAGCCCGGTCAGCGTCTCGATGCGAGCCATAAGCATCTCCCTTTCCCACTGAGCGACACGCTGAACGTTCTGCGTCTTGACAGCGATATAGCCAATCTTGTCACAGTCATATCCCGCTCGGTATTCACTTTCAGTGGCCCGTTCTACCATTTCTCCCAAGTAAGGAGTCCTTACTATGTTGGGAAGCCTGAAGCCAGCTTTACAGCGACACTGGTAGCCTCCTCGTCTAAATCCGTAGCCATGTATTGGTTCGCACTCGGTGGTCGCATTCTTACAGCGCGCAGTGCCGGCAAAATAGTTTGGAGCTGGATTTCCATAGCTAATTGGGCACTGATTGATGTCAATGCGGTCAAAGTCAATCTCCATTACGGCCACAGCTACGTAAAGAGGTATCTCGATGTGCCTCCAGCCAGTGTGTCTCGGAAAGATGTCGGGTATTGGGACTGAAGCTCCATACACCCACTTATTCGAGCGACCGCAATCGTAATAAGGTCTATTCCACTTAATGGGCCCTTCTTTATCAGAAGCATCTCTGGGTCCGTGCCACACAAACGTCTCTTCGGTGCCGTTGGCGTAAGTGATCTGAGCAGTGTACGTTGTCTTGTCGTCATGTCTCTTTGACGTATCTGGCAGCCATGCTTTGTACCAATCATTTATCTTGTACTGATCATTTGTGTAATTTGATGACACTGAACCAAGTGGTATTGCACCTGCATCTAGAGCTTCCATAGTGTTCAGTGTTGATGTCCCTTGCAAATGGTATGGATCATTGAAATCGTCAGCTCTGTAAGCTCTAGGTGCAAACAGGGGCATTGTCTTGTTGAAGAATCCTTTGTATGATGGAGTGAACGCCTTGTTTGGTCCATAGTAAATCGAACTGGCATTGATATACTTATTAGCTGCAACGTCTGCTATAGTCGAAAGGAAGTAATACATGAAACCAGGCTCATGTTCGTCGGCAGCTTTCTGTAAAATAAAACTAAGAATTCGAATATTAACTTCACTGTCGACCGAATTTCAGCTTGTTTACCTGTAGAAGAAGGCACGACTCATGGCCATGTTGTGAATATGCAACAAGTTTGTCCTGTTCGGGTATATCGGGTCGATGCCGAAAGATTTGATGTCAGGCACATGGGTGACAGATGCCGTTGGCAGGAAGAGTTGATTCAGATTGACGATTTTGCAGTTCTCTGGATTAACGCGCTCCATCTTCTTTGTGACTTCATCGAAGCTGTCCCGCACCTGCCACTGGAATTGGCCGGCTACAAGGCTACTCAAGCCTACCACCAGTAAGAACACATTGCAAGGTTGGACGGACATGGCAATGAAACGATTGTGATAACCAATCAAACGGAATTTAGAATTTAGATGAAAATGTTGTGAAATTTCAGGAAGCCACCGACTTGGTCAGCGACATCATGGTAACTGAGCAACGCCCTTGGCTTTCCTCTTCTCTCATCCGCTGGCGCTCTTTCCCTCGCGATGTCAACGCTCCGTTGCCGATTGCTTGCTTAGCTGCCCTTCTTCAAACAACGGATTTAGTAATTCAGTGAACTTTTCCTTTCAAGGTCCCGGTGCAATAATGCGAACAATTAGCTCGCCGATGGAGATTGTGTTGATCAGAACGGCTTAGTTTAAGATTGCAGGAATGCAATGTTGCCTATGGCAAGTTGCCATTAGCAACTTTCCCCGCGCTGACTTAAGCGCCCTCTAGCGCCTGATTTCGCGCTCTGCAAGTCAACTTTGAATGGGTCCATGCTTAATAACACTCACTGCGTTTCATCGGTATTTCGTAATTGAACTGCTAACGGACACAGAAAAATGGTGAATACTGTTCCTGGAGAAGACAAGAAGCAAGTCACTTTACTGGAAGACACTGACGATGACGCCGAATTTTCCAATGATGAGTTTGAAGACGGAGCTACTGGGAAATCTTCACATAAGTTTAAACCGAAAGGATCTGAACCGTTCAAGGCACGTGTGATCAGTGTCATCACACCGGACGAATTCTACGCCATACACGAGAAAGATGCAGTTAAGTTTGCTGAGTTGGAAGTAGTCATTCAGAAATATTTCGAAACTGTCAGAACACATACACCAATGCTGAAGCAAAACCACCGGGCTCTTGACTACAATTCCAATTGCTTTGTATTCTCGAGTACTTTCAAAAAGTGGTGTAGAGCACAATATCTGTATCCTAGGTTGGCGCCGAAATCAAGTCAGTTGCTGACTCCTATCCAGGGAGCGCTGAATCTTCGAGCTGATGTTCGCTTACTGGATTATGGTTATACTGAAAGAGCAATGCTACTAAATGTTCGCGATGTTGGGCCTCTTATTGAACTATTCGATGAAAAGAAATGGCCGCTATTGCGTATACAGTGCTCACTTTATGGAGTCAAGTCTAAAACCACTGGTCACAGTAGCTGGCATGAGAATGAGATTGCCGAATTTAAGAAATTGATACTGAATGAAGAGTTTGTCACTTCTGTACTGTTCAGACCAAGCGAATACCAATACTGTGTCAACTTGACCTTTGTTACGCCAGGTGTTTCACTCAACGTAACAGTGGCAGAGACGCTAACATATCGCGATGTGGCCGTCCTTGCTTTGCCGCCAGAGCAAAGGAGCCAAATAATGAAGCCAGCCCAGAAATATAAAGCACCGGTGATGCCGCAGAGGAATGAAGTGGTCAGCGTAGTGTGCCTTCATGTAGAAAGCCCTGATTGTTTCTACATGTACACCATGGCTAACCAGAATAAAATCGACTCCTTGCAAGAAGAACTGAATAAGGCTTATGAAGTCAACTGTAAAATATCCAGCTTCCGATTACTCTGTCCTCGGCTTGCACAAGCTTGTGTAGCAAAGTATAGCGAAGACGAGACGTTCTACAGATCAGTAATTGTTGAAATACCAAAGGATAGGCGCGATGTGGTCAAGGTACGGTACGTTGACTTCGGCAATGAAGAGTACGTAAAAGTCAGCG
Organism: Halotydeus destructor; assembly: GCA_022750525.1. Classification (NCBI taxonomy): domain Eukaryota; kingdom Metazoa; phylum Arthropoda; class Arachnida; order Trombidiformes; family Penthaleidae; genus Halotydeus; species Halotydeus destructor. The sequence goes on from JAIUWE010000005.1 coordinate 271,153, forward strand.
CCATCTTCCTAATTGAAGACCGATTTTTACTCTCTGAAGTACTTTCCATCCCCTGTCGTCTCTGGGGACTGAAGCCAGCCAACAATAATAGTTGCTATTCCGACGAGGTTAGCTTTTGCTTTAACTGTTTTCACTATTGAACTGACTACGTTTTTCAATGTAGATCACAAAGGAGTTAGAGGATCTCATTTTGACTGATTCGGATGAACCGAAAGCTCTTCAGATGGAAGTAATTGACGTAGATGCTTCCGCTGATGTTAGTGGACAAGTATCGCTCAAGGCTCAAGTAACGCTCAAGTTATGGTTTGAAAAGGAAGCCGGAGAACGAGAGTTCTTGTCCATCAGTGAGTCATTGGTCAAGAAGAAGCTAGCCGCTCGTTCCACTGACTCGGCCTCGGTTGGCCGTTCTAGCCATGGTTTGCGAGTAGACAGTTTCCGTGTTCTGAAGGAGTTGACTGCCCGTCATCGCGCTGCCAAGGCTGGGGCAAGTGAGCGCTTGATCGAAGTAACCGTTACTCGGGTATTTTCACCTGGACAGTTTTGGGTTCGAATTCTGGAATCTGGTTTGGATGATTATTTCAGGGAAATGTCAATGCGTCTTGGAATGCACATGGAATATCTCGACGAACGGTTAAGATTGGCTCCGGTCATTGATGTAAACTTTGCCTTGAATGAGAGCGTGGCCATTTTCGACGATACGAACAAAAGTGCTGATCGAATCTGGAGGCGAGGAGAAGTCACCGAAATAAGAGACAGTGAATCAGGGGACAAACAATATCTCGTCCTTTCTGTTGACACTGGACATTTGCAGCTTCTTGCCCCAGACCGAATCCGAAAGCTACCCGAAGAGTATGCTCGAGCCTATCCATACTCTCTTGAATGTTCTGTGAGTGAATTAAAGCCAATAGGTTGCTCTGATGCGGAGTGGACAATGACGGCTAAAGAATATCTAACTGAACTTGTTACCGATAAACGTTCCAAGCTGTATATCCTACTGAAAGATCCGGAAAAGCTGGCTGATCAGACTCGTAACAACATATTCCAAGTTGATCTAGTGATCATGGACGAAGACGACAACGGACCTTTCGACCAAACCACTTACACTTATGTAACTGTAAGTGAGAAGCTCATACAAAAAGGTTTGGCCATTCCCGATAGCCCAGTGGCTCGTGAGCGCTTGGATTTATTGAATAAAGAACTGAATCTCAACAAGAGCAATGGAGGTGATGAAGATGATGTAGATGAAGCTCTACAGAATAGAGAGTTTGGCAAGGCTTTGTATCATGCGAAAATTACTAATGATTCATCAATCGATGGAGCTGTCAAAAGTCTCTCCCTTCAACAAATGTGAAAAAATATTCATTCGATTGTGTATAGTGAGCACTTTATATATCCCTATATGTGTATCTGAATTGCAGTTAGATAATTGGAACTCATTAAAACGCAGAATTTTATCGGCATGCTTGAGCTCTTTCCTTATGTGCCAAAATTCGAATGAACCGCTCTCCAGTGTTTCTCCGTCAGCTGTTTTCTCGGCGGCAAGCTCTGCGACTGATGTGCGTTTTCAACTTTGTGTTGGTTTGAGAGTATCGAAAATGTCCAACCTCGAGTATGAAGTGGACATGATAGCCGAGATTGCCGAAGAAGATGGCTTGTTAATTGCTGCCAGAGGACTTGGAATGGAGAAGTTGCTGATTGAAATGATCAAGTTGTACAGCGAGCCGAGCCATTTAGTCATTGTTGTCGGAACTTCGGCCGACGAAGAGAACTATGTTGTCGGCCAGTTGCTAGAGCAGAAAATACCTTCTAGTAAGTTGCCTAGAGTGATTAATTTCGATACCGGTGTGGCAGAAAGAAGCAAAATCTATGCAAATGGCGGGGTTCTGTTTGTCACCTCTCGTATTCTTGTCGTCGACCTGCTTGTTGAAAGGATTCCAATCGAATCAATCACTGGAATCATTGTTTATAACTGTCACAAAGTGCTGGAATCGCACCAAGAAAAGTTCATTCTGAGACTGTTTCGTTTGAAGAATAAAACTGGCTTCGTCAAAGGGCTAACCCAAACGTCGACAGTGTTTCCTCGTGGCTTCGCAACTGTTGACAAGATGATGCGAAGCTTATTTGTCAAGAAACTCTACTTGTGGCCGAGATTCAGAAGCGAAGTAGTGGACTCTTTCGAACAGCGCTCGAAGGCGGATGTAATCGAAATTAGGTTTAGTTTGAGCAAGTTAATGGAAGAAATCCAGTTTGCAGTTCTTGATCTGATATCCATGTGCCTCAAAGAGATCAACAAGTCGTCGACTGTTTCAACCTATTTTGATTCGGACGAATTTACCGTTGAGAATGCTATTCAGCCATCCTTCGGTCGTGTCATGAAAAAGAAATTTGAACCAATTTGGTTTCAGCTTCCAGGGCCAACTAAACGGCTGATCAATGACATCAAAGTTTTGAGACACATATTATTCTCGTTAACTGAAGACGACTCTGTCAGCTTCTTTAATCTAGTGGAATCAGTGCGACAAAGTGTTCGATTAGACTCGGGCGTCTCTGATTGGATTTACTGGAAACCGGCTGATACTTTGTTTGATGGCGCGAAACAGCGGTTGCAGCTCTGCAGGCCTGCGACAGCTGCTGAAAACCCGGAAGACGTTGATGCTCGAACGTTTGAAGCGAATCCTAAATGGAATGCTTTCTTTGATACTGTGAAGGAAATTAAAGAGGAAACGAAGAATAATGGTGATGTCAATGTTTTAGTGATTGCTCGTGAAGAAGGAGCAGGAAAGAAGTTGCAAGAGGTATTGGATAACGGACCTGAAAAGTTCTTGAAGACATTGTTTGTGCGATCTAAGATGGCGTTGCATGAGCAGTTCGATGACGATGATAATGTGACCGAGAAAATAGGAGGAAGGAGACAACAGATTCAGCGAGTGAACCTCAATGACTCAAAGCACTCGCTGAGTCGAATGATTGATGAATTCGACGCCTTGGTAGAACCGAAGTCGGAAGGGCTTGATATCCACTATCACCACTCTGCCGTCGATGGACATCTCAAGCTGGAGGAATATTTAAAACAAAAGAAGCCTTGGTTTATTATCATGTACGACGCAGACATGGAATCAATTAGACGGCTAGAGGTTTATCAAGCTACGCACTGTTCACCTGAGAGAGTTAAAGTGTACTTCTTCATGTTCGATGCTTCGGCGGAAGAGCAAAGGTATTTGACTTCCTTACGCAGAGAGAAAGATGCCTTCGAATTTTTGGTCAAGGAAAAGGCATCCATGGTGGTTCCTCATGAGAGAGACGGAAAGGGCGAATACCATCCCGACCTGGTCAGAGGAGAAGAGATACAAGACATGACAGGAACCAGCTCGAGCCGAAAAGGTGGCATAACTAGAAATGAAACAATCAACCAAAAAGTAATAGTTGACATGAGAGAGTTCCGCAGTGAACTACCGTCACTCTTGCACAAGCGCGGCATCGACATTGAGCCGGTGACCATTGAGATTGGCGACTACGTTCTCACTCCCGACATATGTGTAGAACGAAAGTCCATCAGCGACTTGATCAGCTCTATCAACTGCGGTCGACTCTACAGCCAGTGCAGTGTGATGACACGCCATTACAAGCGTCCCATGCTGCTAGTGGAGTTTGATGGCGACAAACCTTTCAACTTGAAGGGCAAGTTCATGGGCTTCGGCCTCAAAGGCAAACCAGGTGGCCTCGAATGTCTAGACATTATGCCCAAACTGATCCTGTTGACCATTACCTTTCCCAAGCTGAGGTGTATATGGTCACCTTCTCCGCACTTCTCGACGCAAGTGTTTGAACATTTGAAAGTTGACAAGGAGCAGCCCAATGTTGCTAAGATAGAAGAGATATCGCAACAGCTGCTGCCCGTCGCTCGCAATCCTGACCGATATGACTTGAAGGCCAAAGAATTCCTGTTGACGTTGCCTGGAGTCAACCTGATTAATGTTTACAAATTGATGAACAAGTTTACTTGTATCTACAATATTGTAACTGCAAGTCAGCAAGAATTGAGCGCAACGATGGAAAGCGACCAGTCAGCCTTAGCGTTGTACGAATCGCTTCACAAAAAATTAACCACTGTAGTTGCGAATGACATGCTGAAAGCTGAGAATGCTGCTAAATCGTCTAAAAGATTTAAACGAAAAAAGTGAATTTCAAGTTTCGAGTCCTAGAGATTTAGGTAGAACTTTTAAGGAAATCGCGCCATCTATGGATTTTGTTTTGAACAGCTGTTATTTGTTGTTGCTTTTGTCACAATGGATATGTTCTGGTTCATCACGTTTTATGGTTTATTTAAACCTGTCATCCCTGTAACTGTGAATAAGGTACTAATAAAAATCTGTGGATTTAGTAATGCTAATTTCGCTTTCAACTAGCTGTTCACTATTTTGCTTGGCAATAGTGATGGCGAGAAAAACATTCGGGACAACATTCAGCAACTCAAAATCGAGCAGAACGCCATCAATATGGTCAACGAGTTTCCCAAACACGCTAAGTTGCAAAGAAGAATCAACAAGCTGACGGAAGAACTAAAGGCACAAAGTAATTACAACAGTTCTCTCTAATCATCTCCTGATTAATTACTTTTCAGGCAGCGAGCGAAATATGACGCGGCTCAAGTTTCAGTACGGATCATCATTTGCCACTTACATCATTTTGGTAAGTGTTAAGATTGATAGCTGCATCTCACGTTCTTTCCACTTAAATCAGGGTATCATAACAATTTACCTTGTATGGTCATCACCACCCTCTGCCATATCCAAAATAGATGGTAACTTGCTTTTCCCCCTCAATCACCTTCTTAATATGGTAACGAGATCAAGCGGTAAGTCATGATCAGTGTCTCAACTAGGCTTAATACTACTCTTTAAATCTAGATGGGTTGAGTGTATCGGTTTGGCTCGCCATTTGTTTTGTCACCAGTAAGAGAATCTCGAAAGTTCTTTCCAGTTGACTTTGGTGCAAACAAAATGTTTCAAGTATGACTAAAGCAATAAGGAAATAAAGAAATTGTTCGCCAACGAATGCTGACTTGACAAGCGCGTCATCTAGAACAACAAAATCAAAAGCATTTCAGTGGGTGGGACCAAAAAAGTTCTTTGAAGAACGTGAATCTCATGGGTGTCTATCGAAAGCGTTTCTTTTCGCTGGTCGCGAATACAAATATGGGAGAGGTCAGCTTGGTGTTTTCGTCTTCTCCCTTCCTTCCTGACACATGCCTTGAATAGAAGGATAGAGAATGATGGGCTAGAACAGTTACGCCCAGCAGCCTGTTTTCAACTACGCCCAGTTGTCCATGATGTATGTCATCATGAGCGCATCCTTCTTTGTGGGTGCCGCTTCATATCTCGCCTAATTTTCTCATTGTGGCTCGTTTAGCGCATCACTCTTCACCGGCGTCTCCATGGGTGAGTTGTGAAGTTCGTGTTTGAGTAATTTATGCAGTTTGTATGTTGTCTCTCATTTAGATTCGGAATCGAAGCTCTCGAATGAAGGAACACTCAACAGCTGCAGAGGGAAAGTGATGGCTAAGACGAAGAACAAGGTGTGCCATTGGTGTCGACATGTTAGGCACACTGTCAACTATGTACAGCACTCGGTGGGACAGCACAGGTTCCAGTTTTGTTCCATCAAGTGTCTCAACCAGTTTGAGTTGAATGCCAATGAATCGCTGAATGTATCGGACAGCGACTCTTTAACCCAGAATGACAAAGCGGTCAAACGAAAGACTCAGACCAACGCTGACGCATTCAAGGATTGGCAACTGCCATTGTCTTATTGGGACGTTCTTGTCAATCATCGCTTAAACTGCTCGCATTGCAGTTGCGCCAAGACTTGCAATATAGCTGCACTGACGTTTGCTGCTTCCACCCTTCAACCGGAGAATCTTTCCTTTCGCCCTCTCTATGACACCATACCAGCACAATCGAGCAGATCTTCGCTAAATCAAAAATCGCCAAGATGTAGGAAAAAGCTTGGTACAAAACATCAGTAATCACTCCAGGAAGCACTACGCAAACGGTCCCCAAATATTTGTTTTCGTGATGGAATCGTGTTCTGAGGTCGCTTTACGTTTGACTGAAGTTCGTGACTAAACTCGCTGAGCCTTCTTTTATATTTACTACTAAAATGGAATAAAACTGAATGGATTTCTTATTATGTGATCGAGGAAAGTGTGCGAAGCTTTCATTTGAATTGTTATCTCGCCAATCAAAGCGATTGTTGCGTACATCTTCGTTCTTTTCTAAGGACTATTATGACGTTCTCGGTATAAGTCGCACTTGTTCTAGTAAAGAATTGAAAGCAAAATATTTAGAATTATGCAAAAAGTATCATCCTGACGCTATCGGCAACAAGTCTGAGAGCGAGAGGAATCGAAGCCACAAAGCAATTTCAAGAGATTCAGCAAGCGTATGAGGTTCTCAGTAAGAGCAGTGAAAGAAATCGCTACGATTTTCAACAGAGAGAATACAGAAGTAACCCAGGGAGTCGAAGCTCGGCCAGGTAAGTGTACACCTTGCTTGATTGAATGTTGCTGATCAACTCTGTGTTTGTTTAAAGCGATTTCCGTGAGCAGTACTACAGAAGGGCACAGTATTATCACAGACATGAAAAGACAAATTATCATTGGGATCCGGATGAGGAAATGCGAAGGCATCAGTCTTACAACGCCAGGAGAAGGCAATGGGAAGAAGATATCCGGAGACAAGGTGGCGGTCAACAGTCCTCGTCGGGCAATCCGTGGGGCGACTCTTTCAAGGCCAGTTGGGAACAGCCAGCCTACGGCCAGAGACGAAGTAATGTGGCCGTGGTTCGATTTTGTTTCGTTGTCATGTTCATCGGCGCTCTCCTACATCTATTCGCCTATGAACAGTCACAGCAACAGAGGGCGGAAGCCTTCAGAAGTATGGTTCTCAAAGCGAGGAAGTCGGAAGAGAGCCGTGCTGCCTCTCGTGCCGCCATGCAGGCTGACAGAGAAGCTTTTCTTGAGACGTGGGGCCGCCAACAAGAAGACTTTGAGCGAAATCACTACAAGAATGACAGGTCTTAAACTATGTGTAGTACATATATCTTTATGTTGTTATATCCAAAATATTTAGTGATTACAAAATGAAATACTATTCGATGACTGCAGCTGGCAACAACTTCGCTCTTTTAGAAGCATCCGGCTCACAGTTTTCGTCCGGTGTCAAACGTTTTACTTGTACGGGAGTTAGTGTATTTACTGTCTCTTGAGATGTTTCTAATTTCTTGTCAGTTTCCCCATCTCCAGGTGGCTTGGTGAAGTAAGAACCTATGCTCTTCGAAGGAGTACATGTAGATGGTCTCTTAGTTTTTCTAGGAATCAGGACATTCACAGGAGCAGCCTTTTTGGCTGACGGCATTGATTTAACCAACAAAGGGCTTTCTATCTGTTCTGTAATCAGCGTTCCTTCACCTTGAGCTACTGCGTCTACGACCTGTTCAACAGTTGACTTTTTGACGGGAAGCTCTTGAGAAGCAGGAGATTCACCAATTATCAGAACATCATTTTCATTGGAATTTTCGTCAGATTTCTTTTGAGCAGCTACTCGCTTCAGCATGTCACCGATGGTGACCTTCGGAGAGGATGACTTCACTGGAACTTTCGGCGAGCTGTCCGATTTAACTCTCTTTGGCACCAAAACATTGATTGCCTTTGATTTGACAAGCTTCTCAGGCTTTTCTTCAGCTATCGGCAACGCAGGTCCCTCGTAACATTTTCCCAATTCATCCTTTGCAAAGGTGATCAGTGTGGTGTAACCATCCACGGAAGTCACTAGGAGTAGACATCCATCAGCTGACCAGCTTATGTCTGTCAGATTGCAGTAGTGGATATCAGTGAGATATGAGATGGGCAGCAGCTGCTGAGAGTCGTAGATTATGACTGATTTCTGTGTGATTACAGCGAAAACAATTCTGTATGGCAGTCTGAAAAGGATATGTCACTTATAAAAGTTCTACTTTCGGCGCACTGGACGACTTACTCTAGTTGGTTCGAGCCTTCTCTCAAAGTGAACCTTTTGGGGCAAGCTTTGGCAGCGACGGTCATCTCTGAGCCAGTGGCGACGTAAGCCAGCGGACTAGATCGGGAGATATGAGGTTAAGCGAATGTAATCGGAAAAGAAGCTTACCGTGAAAGACATGCTCTTTTGAATAGATAGCAGACATTGGTGAAACTTGGAGATGTCTCCTTATCAACTGTTTTCTTCTCTGGAGACTCAATGATGCCGGAAGGCACCAAGAGAAACTCCCCACCGGAAGTGAAAGACAGCCGCCGATGGAGCGACTGAAATGTGTAGTCAAAGAACAGTCTAGTATTCTGTTTGTTGCCTTTTTCGTCTATTAACTCAGCTCGGTCTACTGTGTGCATCACTTTTAGTGTTTTAGAGTCAAAGATGCGCATACAGCGGTCAGCGCTGATGGAGGTCAACAAAAAGTTGGCCGGATCCCAGCTCACTCCTTGGACCCAGTTTTTATGAGTTGTGATTAAATGCAGTCTAGTTTGCTTGGAAACGTCCCATATATAAGCTGAATTATCAACGGAGCCGGAAATGAGATACTGTCCATCCGGCGACCAGCTGATGTCGACAACGCTTTCCAAATGTCCACGGAGGACTTTGTGCATGGACCACTGCTCAACGTTGTCTACATCATTGTCGCCAAATATATTAGGCAGTTCAGTTGCTTTCTTAGTTGATTCCTTCTCCTTGGAGTCGGGAGACGTGTCGAGGACACCTTCGAATCGCCAGATAAGGATGTCTCCGCCATCGTCGGCTGAGGCTAATAGTCCATTGTCAGATGGGCAGAACCCAACTACGTTAACGGTTTTTTCGTGCCGCATGAGGTCAGCCATGACTGATACTTGAGGTCGACCGAACGACTCTTCTCCAAAGTCCAACTCCACCTTCCAAATGATGACATGCCTGTCAGTACCAGCGGTTGCCACGCGATACCAAATTACATTTTCGCCTCTTCGATTGATACTGTTCTGAATGTCCACAGTGTACACCGGGTCCTTATTGTGCCAAGATATTTCAGGTGTATACGATTTCATTTCACTTCTTGCCTGTAACAAACAACAACACCACAAAAGCTGACTTTACCGCCAAAATTGCATGCGAGGGACCGTCTCTTCAGCACTATAGCTGTGAAAACGGTCCCTGGCTCGGAGACTAAGCACGTGTTGAAATATTTTGTGTACAACAGTTCGACAAATTATCGTCGTAATGGCCTCAGATCTTCATAAAGTCAAGTGAGTAGAATGTTGGCAAGCTTAGTTTCACTCATTTTCTCTTCAGCAAAGCGAAAACTCGCAAGGGTAAGAAGATTCAAGAACAGAGGGAACCACAGCTCGTTGAATCAACTAAATTGGCAATGTTCATCCGTGGCACTACTGCCAACGACATTGGTGTTAAACTGATGAAAGATCTGGTAAGTTGGATAGCCCTTTAACACTTGTAATTTGACATCAGTTTTCTTTAGTGTGCTATCAAGAAACCCAACTCAGTATTCTTCTCTAGAAAGAACGACTGGAGACCGTTTGAAGATCCAAGCCACATTGAGTTCTTTTCTCTGAAGAATGATGGTTCGCTGTTCATGTTTGCCTCACATTCGAAGAAGCGTCCGACGAATTTGGCCATTGGTAGGACATATGATAATCATATTTTGGATATGGTCGAGGTCGGTGTTGACAAAGTTAAGTTGATGTCGGAGTTCAAGACACCCAAAATATCAGTTGGCTGCAAACCTGTACTTTTATTCTCGGGAGAAGCTTTTGAGACTCAGCATGAGTATACTCGCCTCAAGAATTTGTTGATCGATTTCTTCGCTGGTCCAAGTACGGACTCTGTCCGATTAGCCGGACTCGAGAATGTCATCACTGTAATTGCTCACGAGGGAAAAATAATGTTCCGCCATTATCGTGTTCTGTTGAAGAAATCTGGTATGCGTTTGCCTAGAGTGGAACTTGAAGAGATAGGTCCTAGTTTTGAGATGACACTGAGACGAACTCAACTGGCTTCGGAAGACTTGTTCAAGACATCGCTCAAGCAGCCGAAGGAAAACAAACAGAAGAAGGTCAAGAATATTGAGAAGTCTCCACTGGGTACTACGTTTGCTAGAGTGCACATGGAGAGGCAAGATTATAGAAAACTGAATACAAGCCTGACAAAAGTCGCAAAAAAGCATGGCGGCAGGAAGCAATCGGAGCAAGAAGGCGATCCGTCGACAAAGCGATTTAAAAAAGATGACCAGTAAATGTAATTTCAGTTTATAAAGCCTAATTTTGCTTGAATTTGGTGATTTACATTCCTTTCATAGTAACAACATTGATATCATCTTCTACATGTTCCATAGGCTGTTCATTCGATTCATCATCAGTTAGCAGATCTTGGGAATTACTACAGAACGGATCGTCTTCTTGCTTCAATTCATCGTTGTCACAACTCGAAACTCCATTCGAGCCGTTCTTTTGCTTGCGTTCCATATCATCAATTATATTTTTTATAAACATTCGCTTTGTTCGAACCTGAGATCCCGAGAACCAATCACGGTGGTCTCTCTCCTCGAGGTTGTGCAATAATTTTGCAGGATCCTACACGCGCAACGAATTATATATTATTATAATTATAACCAAGTGTTTTCAATATAATACAACTCACCTTGAATAATTCTTCAACATAGTGTAATAGGTAGACGCCGCAATCAGAGGAATTGGGCTGTTGAGGCACTTGTGGACCATATCGAAGACATTCTAGATCAGAAGTTGAATTTCGCTTGATTCTCCACTCTTGCTGCAAATAATGTCTTAGTATCCGAGAGTCAGACATGAGTGACTTTTCGTCTCTCTGGTGAAGTGAGTCAAGGTAGACTATATGCGCCTTCGGCGAGTCTTGGTCAATCTTCGGAAAGTAAACAATGGCCAGAAACCAGTGATAGGATTGGTTCATAGGGATAACCAGAAAGTCTTTAGAGAATATGTCCAGTGACTTGGTCCACTTGTTCACTCTTGCGTGTACGCGTTCTGCCCTGTACGCGTGAAGTTGATTAAAACTGGATTAAAACTTGAAACACGGATGACTTACATTGGAAGAACAGGATTTTCATTTTTGCTTGGGGTGATTAGTTTTTTGTAGAAAAATGGACTGAAAATATGAACACGGCCAGCTAGTTCTGGATCTGCGTTACTGTGGAGATATCTGGAGAATGATAAGCAGAGACAATATAATCATCAGTGGTTATCAAGTAATGTGTTGTACTAACCCCAAGTAAAAGGAGAGTATTGTATCATTTAAGAATTCACCCGGTTTCAAACACTCTATGTCACTGTTGTAGATGTTGATGCAATCTTTTTCTTTCGTTATATACTCAAGAACTGGCTTGTCAGCCAAACTTCTCAACATTCGTTTGCTGTCCGTATTGACTTCCTTGGATAGCTGGCTACTTGTTTCGCTCACATTATCACACAAATCGATCACTTCCGGAGCACTTAAACGACCATTTCGCCGAATACTTCGTGCAAAGCTCGTTCGCGGCGATGCGATAGAGGAGGAGGGTGAGGATGAAAATCTTATCTCATTGTCACTCCCTTCACTGATAATTTTCAGGGGCAAGCTCTTCTTAGTGCTGTAGAAGGACTCGGTGGGGTTTAAAGATTTCCTAGACTTAATGGTTATCATTTCATCAGATCGGCCATTTTTCTCTGCCCTCTGAAACTCTGCTCTTGACGGGAAGTTTTTTCGTTTACTTCCTTGCAAGCCAGATTGACGAGATTGTTTCAGACTCTTATCGTACAAGGCCACTGATTTTTGATATTCCCTCTCTCCAACTTCAAGCGATACAAACTCTAGCCCTTTCCTATTATTCCTCTTGTAATTTAAGGCAAAGAATTCGCTTAGAGAGCCACCGTCTTCCGCATTCTTGGCTTTGAAATATATGGCCACTCTTCTTTTCAAGCTTCCTGTCAAAAGAGTTTTAGTGATTCGTTAAATCTACAGATAATCATGACATACCGATTCCATCATCAAAATTGAACTGTTTGCTATCAAATTCCAAGGCAGCGGCGATCTGATTAGCTGGCTTTGCTTCGACAGTGACGAACAAGTAACGATGGTTCTGATTGTCATATTCATGTGTCATCTTGACACCTTCCGTTTCACTAAAGGGCACCTTGATATCAAACATTCTCTTCTTTTTATCATCAGTATGTACTGTACACTTCTTGATCACCATACATTCAGAGAACAGCTTCACGGTTGAACAGTAAGCTTTGAAGGAGCCGAAATAAACTTTGTCGACCACCAGGCAAATGCTGCTTTCCACTTCCGCCACTTCCTTTTCCTCTCCAGCTCTTCCATCTCCAGACATTTTATTGGTAAACAGATTCATCACTGCGGAAGTGTGTAAGAAGCGATAACAGAGCCACGGTTGGCATAACCAAAAATACTACTTGCTCGGCTAATGAAAAATGCATCGACGCTTCCGAGTCAACATATGATTCAATCGCGAACAACCGGGACCGTTTCGTGAGTGCAGTGCGAGTGTCGTTGACTGGGTCAGTTAATTGCCGCATCAGCAGCGACTGAAGTAATGCGCTGCTAATGGAAATGCATCTTTGCTAGGCTATCGCTCTTTTTTGTCTAACCGTCATTTGCAGTCAGCATAAATTTGAATCAGAGAAGAGCTGATGAGAGAAAGAGAGAGAGAGGGAGAGAGATGTAAAGCAGTGCGATATGAATTACCTTAGAAACGATTTTGCGAAACTGCAATTGGTTAACTGAAGAGCCGACTTGATGCATCATTGGCTGCAGCAGGTAATTCGAAAAGCGTCAAGCGGTAGAACGACGGTTAACTTGACTGCTCTCTCCCTCTCTGCCTCTCGCTCTCTCGCGGCACTCATCCAGTCAATGTGCACCACAGCCGCTCTCGCTCTCTTAATTTCTTTCGCTTGTCAAGTTGTTCTCCGTAAACAGAGTACTGTTCGCCACAAATCTAGTCAACCTTTCTGTGATACTGATCCCTTATTTAGATTTATCTACATTAATTCATAATTAAGGTAAGTGCTCATGGAGAGGAGGGACCAGAAAAAGCGAAAGGCAGCCGGAGAGAGAGAGGAAACAATTTCAAAGTTCTATTGTCGGCCTCTTTGTAGTGATGTTGAGGACGCATGCGCACCACAGTGCTCGCTTTGTGTTCATGGTCACACATACTTTATGCTGTTTCGTGTTTTTCTTGGTCGGCTCTCTCCTCTCTCTCTCCTCTCTCCCCTCTCTCTCCCTCTTCCTTTCATACCATAAATGTTTAAAAGGCGACCAAATTAAACAGTTGCGTGGGTTGTTGTTAACGTAATGCCGTGTCCTTATTCAGTGTGCCTGCCTTTGGTCAGCTTGTCGCCAAGTGTAGACTCGGCAGAGTCGACCCGAAGACCTGGATCGGACAGGCGGCGAGCCAGACACCTTTGGCGTATGGATGGTCAAGATGGAAGACCCAGTCCGTCGACTTCGTCCTTCGGCCGTCAGAGAATGCTCAAGATCCGCTCCTCGTCAGGTCGTCAGTCGTCGGAGTCCGACTCCACCGAAGCATCTCTGAGCAGTGCAAAGAGGAAGCTGTTCACCACTGATGACGAAGATGAAGAGGAGGCCGGCGATGATGACGAAGATGAAGCGAGCCTTGCCAAGAGGAAGGCGGACAAGAGGATCGCCGAGAACATCCGCTACGCCAAGTCAGAGCTGGACCGGCAGCAGCAAGAGTCCTGCCGCACCTGGGACTTCGACTTCAAGGCGGGCCGCCCACTGGCCACGCCGTGCCACAGGTTCCAGTGGACCGAGGTGGGCACGGAGGCGGAAGTGACAGACTCCACCTCGAGTGCGGACGAGAGACACTCCTTTTTGTCGGGTACGTTACGTCAGCAAGCCTCATACTTGATGTGTTTATATACTCAACCCATTTTGTTCTTTTTTCTTCAGAGTGCACACGCAATGAGTCACCTAGCGGCGAAGGAGGAAGGGAAGGGGAAAGAGGAAGAGCACGGGATGCCAATAGCATAGTTGATGATGACAAGCCGACGGCTGGTCCGTCAGCAGCTAGAAGTCGCAACAAGAAGAAGAAAAAGAATTTATGATACCTGAGTATTACAATTATGTAACGATTATTTTGTGCTATAGCTAACAGTAATGGTGTAAGGTGTTGGTAACATGAGCTAGTCTGAAAAACTTTAATCACACTAATTAGGTTCGTTTTCGAGAGTTGATTCAGTTGATCTCTGGTTATGGTTACTTTTAACTATTTCGTTTATCAGTCAGTGTCTCTGATGCGTAACAAAAAAATTACTACTCTGCTTCTCTCTTATTTATTAATATGATACTGCAATATTTACCGTACAACTAATATTTATATCTATACATATGTTTTAATATAATTGTGTAATTAAAGTCATCGGTCAACAGGGAGTTTTCTCTTCATTCCCCTGTTTCTTCCCTGACAACAAGCAACTTTTCCGGCTCGAAAATCAGTTCTGGTTCCGGTTCCTTTTTGCTCAAAGACTTGCTGGTCTTTGAGTTCTTGGACTCGAACAGTTCAGTCGGTCCGAAAGACTCCTCGCGGCTTTTTAAATTGGCCGTCGGTTTAGTTCGGTTCTGACTCAAAGTAAGCCACAGCGCTGTCACCAGGATGGTGGCGACGACGGCCGCCAATGCGACGGCCAACCAGACCTTTCCGTTGGCCGACGAACTGGCCACAGTCTGGCCCGACGTCTCGCCCGAATACGACTGAGAGTGGGCCCGAGTGGTGGGCCGAATAGTGCGCCTGGTGTTCAACGTGACCTCCGGCTCGGGCCCGATGGTGGCGTACACGTCCCACTCGTCAGGTGGGTGGTTCATCAGAACGTCGATTCGAAGCCTTTCGAACTGTTCAGTGGTCAGGTTGCACGATTCTTTGGTGTTCCACAAGCCGACGCCCAGGGCTGACGAGCCCAAGGCTTCCTGAGCTCCGTATGGTATGTTCGATGGTAGCCACTGGCGCTGAGGCAATTTATAAAACCAGTTTGTTTTAGTGAAGTAACTGTATCCGTCGGCCAAACTAAATACGGCATCGATGTCTTTATGTAGTCCGTAGAAGTCAACAAAGTCCCTCTCTAGAGGATCAAGTATGAGTACGAGCGACCCGTTAATTGTCCGAGCGACGACATAAACGTCTTGACTGATTACGTACAGTTTGCCTTCCATCTTGTTGTACCAAAGGGCGTCCACTACTTCGAAGGGCAAGCTTTCATTCGTGACTATATTAACGTTCAGCCATTGAGTTAGGTTTAATTGCTTGCCATTGGTATACACTTGGTTATCTTGGATCAGTATTACGTTTTCACCAATAATTGCAGCTGCGTCAACTTCCGTCGGTCCTTTCAACTTATTGGCCAACGGGAAGTCTTTAATCAGTTTCCTTTTCCCATCTTCCGGACTTTTGAACGGTAGGCTTCCGGAAGCATTTATTACCCAATAGTAAGGTCCGCGAAAGATGGTCAGTGTCTTGTCTCTCTCGTCGAAAAAAGATGCGTCAATGGTGACGTTGGAGCAAAATGACAGTTCTGTTCCGCTTGCATTTATTTGATTGTGTTCAGCCAACAAGCTAATTGTGATTATAGTGGCCAGAAATCGGACCATGGTGTGTAGAAATGAGTACATTTTAGAATGTCATTCTGAAGATAATTTTTGAACAGTGGCGCGCGTTTTCTAATTCGTGTATCAACTTCAACTGGGCAGAAGCGAGAGAGAGAGAGCTAGACCCATGCTCTGAAAGCAAGCCAGCTTTACGGCGCCAAGCTTTTCGCACTGCGCAAACGGTCCCTGGCACGCTCGCCTGGCTCTTTCCTTTTCCGATCCTTGCTGCCGAAGTCACTTGGAATCAACAAAAATGGTGAGTTTTGCTTGTGTTTTGAATACTATGTCTGATTATTAACGTGCATCTGTTTAACTAACAGTCGTTAGTCGTGCCGGAGAAGTTTCAGCACATTCTTCGTGTTATGAACACCAACATCGATGGTCGCCGAAACATCATGTTTGCGTTGACTGCCATCAAAGGTGTTGGTAAACGTTTCGCCAACATTGTTTGCAAGAAGGCTGATGTCGACTTGACCAAGCGAGCTGGAGAACTCACTGAGGATGAGGTAAGTCGACTAATCAAACTGGTGGTTCTCGATTAACCTTGTTTTGTCATCTCAGGTTGAGAAATTGGTGACCATCATTGCCAATCCTCGTCAATACAAGATCCCAGATTGGTTCTTGAACAGACAGAAAGATATCAAGGATGGTAAATACAGCCAGATCACGTCCAATGCTCTCGACAACAAGCTCCGTGAGGACTTGGAGCGCTTGAAGAAGATCCGTTCTCATCGTGGTCTCCGTCATTACTGGGGTCTTCGAGTTCGTGGTCAACATACCAAGACCACCGGAAGGAGAGGAAGGACCGTCGGTGTGTCTAAGAAGAAGGGTTAATATTTATTTCTTTGTCGTACTGACGCTGAGAATAAAATACTAATCTTTTCGATATGAGAATAGATTTTATTTACGTAACTGGTTCACTTGTATAGCTACTAGCGATGCCCGTCAAGCCTTCTTTCAAAACGGAGGGCTCTGACTGCCCTTGGTCATATTTAGGCCGTACCAAGTACCCCTGAGCGAACCTTGATATTCTAGAATGTCTCCACACATATCGCTGGGCTTCTCGGTTAGAGAACTTTCGTCTTGAAGCACATCCGATGCTGTTTCGTTCCAAATGATGTTTCCATATTCTCTACGTAGTCCTAAGGCAATTTCAAATTCGTGTAAGGTGACCAAAGGAACATTTGTGTGTATAGATTGGATTAGTTTGGCACAATTGCAAGCCGTCACGATGACGAATGCGTCAAGTTCGCCAAAGTTTCCTATTTTACACTCGTCAACAAACTGAACAAGTGATATCATTTGAGTCTTGATTGAAGTTTTATTGGATATTTCCCTGACTAGGCTCACAGTGCTAGCAACGTCCTGCAGTGTGTTTGAAAAAACTATACCAACTTGTCGAGCTTCTTTTACTTTCTCAATGACAGATATCCTTTTCATCAACTCCTTGGAGCATGTTATGACTCGGCTAGTTAGGGAAGCGGGTTCTATCTCTGTCAACTCCGTAGGGCTGTTCACTCTGAAGAACAAATTTGAGCAAGTTCCAATCCAGACTACTGATTCATACGATTTGAGTGGTCTGGGCAGACTGAAGTGTCCGAATATGTTGCCGGAGTAGTCGGTAGCCACGATGCTGTCTAAGTTTGAGGAAAATGACCAATTCTCACAAGATTTGTGTATTCTTGCTACATTTTCAGTCAAATGTGACAGCTTCTGATTCAATTGAGATACTATACGCGCGTAACAAACATCATAGAGTATCAACTGGTTCGGCTTTTCGTGCAAGATTTGATCAACTTGATTGCATACTTGTTCTACAGACACTTGACTTGACTGATCAAAGATGAACAGAACGGGTACCAATCCGAGGGTAGGCTTGGTATTAGGTAAGCAAGAGTCTCCAAAGCATATTATCGCGTCCACTGCGTTAGAACTGGACAAGTGCAATGGACTCACGTAGTCGACACTGCACGAAGGTGACAGGATGACGAACAGTTCTATGTCATCTTGCTCAGCTTGTAGACTTCTGACAATGTCAACAGAATATGGAAGGTCAGCTTGCTTCAGCTGCAGGGCTACCCTTTTGAATTGGTGGTCAGCAATCCAAGTAGAACATTCGGCCAAGTCGAATACGGGAGCTTCTCTTCGACATTCCATGCTGCTGACTTGTTTTGAAAGAGCGCCGTACGGCTGAGACGCAGTCGCTAGCTGGCGCTGCGAACGGAAAGAGGCTAGTGATGGGCAGCCGTGTCGTTTTTGTCGGTTTCAGTTTTCATATAGATCCAGTTTTGAGCAAGCTGTTAACACAGATAAGATCACTCGCACTACTCTTTATAGAGACGATAAATGTAATCCGGTAGTAATCTAGCTTTCGGCTATTTAATTGCATTGATATGACCTACACATGTGAATGACAGAAAGTATGATATGACTGGCTGGGATTTATCATCCCATAGCAGCGACGTCCGGAGACCAGGAACCAGGTGACGATGAGTGATGACTTGTTCTATTCTTGTTCATGTACTTTTTCTGCCTCGCCCTCGAGTTCTGGAACCAAACTTGGGTCACTCGCTTCGACAGGCCGGTCAGGGCTGCTATGCGCTCCAAGTCCTGGCCATCGGGGTTCGAGTCGATCTGGAAGTTGGCTTGCAAGATCTGCAACTGCTCTTCCGTGAAGGTGGTCCTCACTCGCTTCGTCTTGCCCGTCTTGACCGTGGTGGAGCCCGTGGAAGAGCCTTCCTCATTGCTACTGGAATCACCGCACTCACCTATTTTCAGGTGGAAGGGGAGAGAGGGAGAGGAGGAAGCGGAAGCAATCAAGCAACGAGCGGCTTGAGTCAAGTACAGTCTTACCGTCTTTGGTTATGCCGAAGTGCAGTCGGCACAAGAGCTTGCTGGCCTGGTCGCCGTCCACGTCGTGGTCTATGGTGAACTGTTCCCCGGTGGACAGTTGCCGATGGCACAGGTCACACGCGAAGCAGGCCAGATGGTAGACATTGTTGGGACCAGCCCGGCGGACCCAGTCGGTGGCGGCGATGGTTCGATGGCACTTGCAGCACTTGACCAGCTCCTTGATCATCTTGACATAGTCGTCTCTGCATAGAATTCGGCCGTTCTTGAGATAACATGACCTCTTCTCTCCGAGCAGATCGTCGCACTCTGAACATCTGAGAGGGAGAGGGAGAGAGCGATAGACACCGGAAGAGGAGCACAGAGAGGGAGGCGGAGAGATATAGGGTCAAGTTTGTTCAGGCAGACAAGGGCTTGCTTACCGAAGACAATGTAGATGCCACTCGTGGTGACCTGAGACTGAGGCGATGAGAGGAGACGAGGCCAGGGATGTGCTGCAACCATAGCACACCTTAGACATTGGAGGACAGAGGGAGAGCCAGAGAGCGGCGGAGAGACGAGAGGGAGAGGGAAAGGCAGCGAGAGGGAGACACGGAGCGAGAGAGTGCAGTTAATAGAATTTTAGAGTTGACCGGCTTTTTCTCATGCTACACTAAACTGGTCATGTTGAGCCCCTCCACGGAAACCATTGACTTCTCGCGTAAAGTTTTGTCCCATTGTCAAGGGGAAAATTTATGGACAGAGCGAGAGGAGAGAGAGAGAGAGGAAAGAGCGAAGGGGAGAGGGGAGAGGGAAGAGAGAAGGAGCGAAGTGTGATATTGTTCAGGCGCCAAGTTGGACGTGTTTTGCAAGGCGACAAAAAGGCTCGAAGTGGCAACTGTCGCTGCTCTTCTCATGCTGCGTGACCGAGCTCGGTCTTGTTCGCCGGCAGACAGCCCATCTCGCCCCGCGGGAGCCCCTTGTCGCTGGCCTCGTGACAATGGCCAGCCAGAACACAAGAGCCGGAGGGGAGAAACCGGGGGGTAGCCAGTTCGAGTGGTCTCGCTTTAAGTGACTACAAAAGTGAACTTGTGTAGTGGAGTTCATCGAGTAGTCAACTCCACTTGGGCGCCGCTCTTGTTCCGTCAAGACAACAAGGGCTGCAGAGGGGAGAGAGAGACCGAGAGGGAGAAGGGGAGAGGGGCCCTTTTGTTCTGGTTGTTCCCGCGGTCCGCTGCTCGTTGGACACAGTGGGCCAAGTAAAGAGCAACAATTTGCTCTTGTCGCCATCACGCCAGGACACTATTCGGATTTCTCCCCCTTCTCCTCCTCACGCTCTCTCTCTCTCTCTCTCTCTCTCTCTCTTTCCCGCTCTCTCCTCTCTCAGCCGCGGAAGCTTTAGAAAGCGAAGAGATGCGATAATGATAATGAAAGAAGCGTCGAGTAGCCGACGATGACACTTACCCACTTGGCCATATCGGACACCATCGCAGTCGCTTGATCACTCTGCGGCTAGACGAGCAGCACTAGCCAAAGACGGCCAACTTGTAACCAGCTACCTCAGAGCAAGACCTAGAGGAGAGAGGGAGAGAGAGAGAGGGACCCTCTCTGGTCTTGGAACTCGCGTTCGCTGTACGTGCGCGATGCAAGCCACGCCTCCTGAAGTTTTCCCTCCAATGGACATAAGTTGATTATCATAGGAGAACAGTGAACAGTTCAAAGTCGCAAGAGTTCTTCTCTCGGTCTCTTCTCCCTCTCGCCTTCTCTCCCCGTCTCTCTCTCCCCCTCTCGGTCTCCGCTTGCTTGCAAATCGAGTTAGCCATTGGTGTGCTTCGTTAGACGCACCAGCGGCTCAAAGCGCGAGCTTAACGAACCAAAGCACCGACTCTGGGCTTGTTCAACATGCGGGCCGGAAAAGGAAGAGGCAACTCGTGCTGCAAATCAGAGTCACTGGGCGAGAGGGAGCGGGAGGGAGGGAGAGAGAGACCACCTGCATCAGTGATGAGCTGCTTATTGGGCATGAGAGGCAAACCGCATCTTGGCTCTCTCTCTCCCTCTCCCTCCTCTGCCTTGGTCTCTCATCGCCCATATAAAATTAGTCAGCACTTGATTCGTCGGCCATGTAAAATTAGACTGTGTTCAGCGCCAAGCACAAAAAGCCACAGCGGGATCTCTCTTTTCTCTCTTCCCTCTCTTCCCTCTCTCCTCTCCCTCTCCTGAACTGTTCTTCCCCTAGACGCGTCAAATTACCGTGAATAACAGTCTAGTGTATTTGCATCCTCTCGCATCTCTCTCTCTCTCCCTCTCTCGCCTCTATTTCCTGAGCGGCAGTCTCTTCGGTTCCTTTCACTGAGCTTGTCCGTACTTTTGTTTCCGAACTGTTCTATGTTCGTGGACATGTCCGATTCGAACCATTGCGAGTTAAGCCAATTAGTACGTGTTGAACGAGTCGCTCTATTGATAAAAGGCTCCGGGTCTGTAACAGTCAGTAATCCGAGAGGGAGAGCAAGAACTGGAGACGAGAAGGAGAGCAGAGGAGAGAGGGAGGGAGAGAGAGAGAGATGTATTTGCACAACAATTGCAAACAAGAAGAGTTGTGTCCTCGGTGCACATTTGATTGCCTTTAATCCAGTTTGTCATATGTGCTCAACTTGTTAATAATCAAGCAACGTTTCTGAAATATTCCTGTTTTATACGTCGCATTCGTAACGGCATATGTTTTTCACTAAAAATTCCACTTGAGTGAGTCTCAGTCTTATTTGATTACAAATTACGTAACTGAGAAGCGAATTCAACAGAACATCTACACCAGACAGATTTCATCGCTGATTTCAAGATACTGGGACCGGATAAACTTTCTATACAACTGAGGACAAGAATATATTTGCTTCTCCATATTACAAAAAAAATCTTGCCATATGTCGCGAAAGAGCGACTCGTATATTTTCAAACTATTCTACTCTTGAGTGTGAGTAAAAAGACTATTACCCAACAGTAGTGCAGAAATAAGTACAGCCAGCTACCGCTAGCTGGCGCCAAGGGACGAGCGGTTTAAACCGAAAAGCCGAAGAGACACGGACTAGGTTCCACGCAGTCAGAGTATTCACTTTTAACAAAGTCTTTCCAGTTGTGTTTGCAATTTGCGCCGTTTACGACTTAATCAACTTGATCATCTAATTAGCCAAACTGTCCTTATTGTCCTCCTCGTTTTCGTCTCTGTCAGAACTCGCTGGTGCACTTGGAGCAAGTAGCAGTAACATGGCAGTTGCAAATGGTGGCTCGGTGTCGGACGGCGAGAGCGGCTTCGCCCACCTGGACTTGACAGGGAAGATCATAATCAAGGCCCAGCTCGGCAATGACATTCGCCGGATGCCCATTCACAATGACGAGATAACGTTCGATGAGTTGCTCCTGATGATGCAGCGAGTCTTCAAAGGCAAACTGCAAGCCTCTGACGAAGTGACCATCAAGTACAAAGACGAAGACTCTGATTTGATTACCATTGGCGATAATAATGACTTGGCTTTCGCCATTCAGTGTAGTAGGATCCTCAAAATCACTCTATTCGTGAACCAGGAACCGTTGCCTCTTGAGCCTAGTGAAGTTGTCACCATCAAGAAACATCTACAAGACATTAGAGACAAGTCTAATTATCTGCTTGATAAACTCTATGTAAAGTATAATGCAGGCACATTGACTAGTGCAGAGAGCACAGCCATCGAAGCCACTCTTGCTGAAGCTCAAGCTGGTGATGATGCAAGTCCCTCGGCTAGTGTCCCGTCGAAGAAGGTTGAAACGCCGAAAGAATTTGACCCGTTGGTTGAGAAGAGAGAGGAAGACCGTCCTCCATCAGGAGCGAGTAACATAAGCCTGAGTTCTAATCAGCCGAGCCGGGAACATATTGACGAAAAGACTGCTTCGAATACTGGACCATCAGCAGGCTCGCATCCAAGTGTCAACCAGCAGCCGCAACAGCAGCTGAACCCTTACGGAATGAATCAGCCCCCAGTGGCTTTGCCGCAACAGCCATCGTTGCAACAAAAACTACCTGTTCAACCCCAAGTATATCCGGGCCAGGTTGGACCGCCGCCTGTGATGCAGCAAGCAAGCAACTTTTCGAGCCAACCGAACGGACCACCTCAGCCCCAACAGCAGCTCCAGAGTGGACCTGGTCAGCACCCACATGGACCAGGTGGCTTTCCAGGACAGCCGGGCCAGTTTCCTCCAATGAGCCAACAGCAATTCAACGCTGCTACTGGTCCAGGAGGCTTCCAGCCGCCGGGTCCTCCTAACCAACAGCAGTATGGACAACAGCAGTTAGCTCCTGGTCAACCAAGGCCATTTCAGCCGCCGGCCGGCCAGCCTGGTTATCCTTACGGACAGCCTCAACATCCGGGCATGTTCAACCAGAGACCAACAGAAAATGCGCCTCCTCCATCAAGCCAAAGTCAAGGCTACTCTGGACCACCGCCACCACAGATGCAGCACCAGGGTTTCCCTGGCCAGCCTGGTCTGGGAGGACCGGGACAGCCACCCAATTCTCTTCAAGGACAAGGCATGCCACCTCCGACCAGTGGCCAAATGCAGGGACCGCCCCAAGGCTCGCAACCAGGGATGACAGGACCTCCTCCGACTGGACCACCGTCAGGGGGTTTTAGTGGTCCACCGCCGACAGGACCACCTTCAGGTGGCTTCAATGGGCCGCCACCAGTGGGGCCACCACCGTCCGGTGGATTTAATGCTCCACCCGGTGCTAACCCCTTTGCCAGGAATGCCCCTGTGAGACCGGGCAACTATCGTTACCCTGCAGCGCCACCTTCATTCGGACAACAGCCACAGTAGTTTCTTTGAATACATGTGAATATATATTATTTGGCCAGAAAACATTTTTAAGCTATAACATAATTAGGCAAACACTGTTCTGTTTAGAAAAATAAAACTCAACAATCCCGAATGTGTCACACTTGTGAAGTTTTTTGCATAAATTTTTAAGAAAGAACACCAAATTTCAACACGCTAATTTCAAACAGTGATAAAAACAAATTGTTTGTTATGTAATTCCCTCTCTAAGGAATCTTGATAAATGGGCAGTATAGACAGGGACACTAACGATGCTTTCGCTCATCTTGGTCAAGCTGTCTGCCTCTAACCAAACCAAATCGGGTCAGCTAGGCGCCTTGGCGAACTGTCCGTAAGTCAGTTCGTAGTTGTTGATGCGGCAAATTTGCATTTCGTTCTGCTTGTAGTCCAAGAAATGCCAATCAGCTTTGTTAGTTCCGGCCACCGAAGCCTGTAAGGATGACAGACATGATTTAGATTACTGTGATAGAAACAGAGCGACATACCTCGTTGGACAGTAAGGTGAGAATGAAGTTTCCCGGGTTGAAAGCCTTCAAGAGCTTGATGACTAGGTCGCGATAAGAGTTCAATGGAACGTTTGTCTCAAAAGAGACGTACGAAAAGCCAGCTTCGGGAGTGATGTGCATTGTCATGTAATAACCCTAGGAACCAAACAGATGAGTTTTAATCAAACTAGTTACGGTTTACTTACTCCTTTGATGTAAGCGTTCATCGAATAGCCACAAGGTTCGAAGAGGAACTCATCAATGATGGCACCAGGGATAAGTTTGTCGATGCCAGATTTCATGGTGGCCTCGACGCCAGAGCCAGAAAATTCTTGGTGGAAAATTTGCATAGCCTTGGCATCCAAATTTTGCATGATGACCTCCAGCGTTTGGTCAGGGGCAGTCACGCCATATGCTGGTGTCGCTGGACTGAGAGTGTAGAAGTACCAGTGGTCACGGTTGACTCGGCCCAAGCAGTAAGCGGCTCCATCTGAATCAAAAAACAAGAGTTGATTATGTAACCAAACTGTGACGCATTTCATGGCTCGTAATCACCTTCAAAAAAGGAGTCGAGCAATTTCACTTCCGAATCGAAATTGCTGTGCGGCTCCGGCTGCATTTCTGGCCGGACAAAGTTCTTGCGTGAGTAGAACACATCCAGGACATCGTCGAAGCCAGCTACTTCTTTGGCCACGTAAAGCAACGGCTCAAGGCAATTAAGTAGACAGGTTGATCCACAAGTTTTTATGATGAAGCGATTCCTCGATACGAACATGCTGCTCTCGCTGTCAAATCGGGAAAAGCAAACATTACTCAGTTACAAAGTCTAGACAGCTTAAAGAGGATGTCTCTCCACTAACAATTCAAATAAAGTATGCGACCTCTGAGCGTTCTCAACTATCATTAACTAATCACGTGCACGAATTCAATGCCACGTGAACACTGAGTGACACGAACAGTTCTATTGCCTGGACTAACCTGAGAACGTAAGAGTCGAGTCCTTCGTTGCTCTTGAATGAGATCACCTCGCACTTGACCAATTTCAAGATGGAGTCCCAGGCATTGCGGGGCACCAGCCTCAGGTCTCCGGCCACCACTGGCTCCTCGTCGCTGGCATTGGCGAACCACACTTCCAACAGCTTCTCGGCCCCTTCGAAGAAGCCACTATAGTTGGCCTGAACATTCATCTTCGGTTTCGAACTGTTCTCTTGCTTGATCACTGGAATGATTAGATGTAAGACAGTTACTTGAATTGCAAACTACGCTCAGCGTCTCTTCGCGTCCTCTGCGATCTGGCGAATAACGTGTATTTATATCGTAGGCCTCGAACCTTGTACTGGATGCTTGACGTTAATGTCGAGACCAAAATAGAACATACACTGAGAAGTGCGAGAAACGGCAGAGAGGGAGATACGTGAGGCTATGACTGCGCCGGCTGAGAAGTTAGAGTCGAATGCAGTGCCAACTGCCGAGAAGCAGCTCTCAGACTGTCGCTTGCTTGCTTGTGCGCAAGACTGGCTTGTGCTAGTAGATCATCTGTTACAGCTGTGCCGGCTTCTACTGTTTGAGCGCTACTTTCAAAATACTTCTCATTGATAACAGTGCCGGGGGAACTGTATGGCGGAGTTGTGTAAATTGGTTTCATTATCAGGAGATTACTACTGGAAGTGTTGAGAGATTGTTTACTTACATAACTTATATAGGCGCCTCTTCGATAGCTGAACAACTAGGGTGGACTTTACCTGAGCGCCTGTTGGGAGAAGAATAAGACAAGCAACCCCCCCCCCCACCCCTGGTGAGGAAACCGAAATCTGACAATGACGTCCACGACGACCAGAGGAACCTTCCCACTTGCGTGAATCTCATTAAAAACAAGCAATACTCCGAAGCAGCACCAGTTGAAAATGGCGGCCGCCTAGAGCCCAAAGTGGACTCCATGATGCGAAAAGAGGTACCGCAAAAGTAGGCGGGGTTCTGGACTTTTCTTGGAACAAGATCGAATGAAATTTTAATTTTACTTATACTGGAATTTGATGGAAGGAAGAATGGGCAGAGTGAAAACTCGGGAAAATGTAAGGAATTCGAGAAAATAACGTCTCGGAACATAGGAGTGCGGAGCTTCGCGCCACATTTCATCAGTCGTTGCAATCTTCATACAGGGCGATGTCGTCGTCCATGGAGTCTTCAGTGGTGTGAGGATCGTGAGCTTATTTCTGCTCAACAAAGTTTCGGCAGAGTGTTCAATGAACTCTTTGATCGTGACTGCGATGCTGGCGAGGGCACAATTCCCGCCAACGACGAATTTTTAGAGGAAGCGAAATCGATGCATTCATCAGAGTCGGAATAGAATTATAGATATCATGGGGTAGATGAAGTCCCCTCGAGTCTCTCATATGGGTGCCATTACACTGGGAAAGTTGCTATTAGAAGCCGCTTCTAGACGCCGCGAGGATTCAGCACTTTCAGGTTAGAAAACGGTGATCACTACAGATTGAAGATTGTTCCTATCACCTCCACTCCGACATTCATCACCATGAGTTTGGAATATATTTTCCTCGCCTTGATTTCGTTGTCACTGATTAACATGGCCGAGGCACCGTATGAGTTTTGCCCTGTTAAACAGAGTTTCAATTCATCAGTAAAGCTTCTACAAATGTCTCACCTTTCTCCAGACACAGAAATGACCCCGTGGACGATGACACCTATTTCTGGTTGGGCCAATTCTTCGCCTCATCAGAACGCTCGTCATCAAGCTAACACCACCTGAATTTCCTCATCATAAGATGTCAATGAGATTTGTCATCTTTCAACACCTCAAGGGAATTGATGATTGAAGATTGTTCCTATCACCTCCACTCCAGCATTCATCACCATGAGTTTGGAATATATTTTCCTCGCCTTGATTTCGTTGTCACTGATTAACATGGCCGAGGCACCGTATGAGTTTCGCTCGGTTAAACAGAGTTTCAATCCATCAGTAAAGCTTCTACAAATGTCTCACCTTTCTCCAGACACAGAAATGACCCCGTGGACGATGACACCTATTTCTGGTTGGGCCAACTCTTCGCCTCATCAGAACGCTCGTCATCAAGCTAACACCACCGAATTTCCTTATCATAAGATGTCAATGAGATTTGTCATGTTTCAACAACTGAATGGAGTTGATGATTGAAGATTGTTCCATCACCTCCACTCCGACATTCATCACCATGAGTTTGGAATATATTTTCCTCGCCTCAATTTTGTTGTCACTGATTGACACGGCCGAGGAACCGTATGAGTTTCCTTCGGTTGAACAGTGTTTCAATTCATCAGTAAAGCTTCTACAGATGTCTCACCTTTCTCCAGACACAGAAATGACCCCGTGGACGATAACACTTATTTCTGGTTGGGTCAATTCTTCGCCTCATCAGAACGCTCGTCATCAAGCTAACACCACCGAATTTCCTCATCATAAGATGTCAAAGAGATTTGTCATCTTTCGGAGGCTTAGGATGATTGAAGAGGGTCGTTGTAAGCGACATATATTTGAGCACCAAAGACCCTCGCGATCGATACATCGGCAAAATGAGGGACCGTCTCCCAGTACGGCCGTTTCACAACTAAAATGCAATGTTGTAACTAACAAAAAAATTTCCACCAAACTGCTCCCTCTCGCTCTGGAACTGGTTTCACCGTACAGTTTCAGAGAGTACTTTTCGGGAAAAAGAGTTAGACGAGAGGGAGAGAAGAGAGGAATAGGTAAGAGAGAGCGCGGGAGAGGTAGAAAAATTAAGGCGTTACGCGCAGAAAAAAGTTGTGATTCAGCTTGGTAGAGCCAAAGTCACCCAGCAGGAGGCGCGCACTCTCCAGACGGTCCCTGGAGAGTGTTTCCTTTTCCGCCCACCTGGAGACGAGGAAATTTCCTTTGTTGTCAAAAATAGGTGAGGTATTGTTGAGTGAGTGAATATAACATTACTTATTTGATTTTCAACCATTGCAGGCTACCATTTGAACCTGGACCCATCAGACTATTCTAGAAGAGCTCAGCTGACAAGTCGCGCGATCGGGTGGATTGGCATCCATTTGCAATTGCTTCGAGAGTTGGTTACCACTGCTCGAAGATTAAAACAAGATCACTTAGCCGTCCGCCATCTCAGTTTTCTGTTGCATTCCTTGTTTGAATTTTTGACTCCAAGTCAGAGGCAAGATTTTGCTAGTCAGTTGTCGCATCTTACATCAAAAAATATTGAAGGAGTTCCGGCGCCACTACTGTAAGTAAATATGAACTAAGTATGGCCGAACCAGATTGTATCTAATCAACACTCTTACATTTTGATTTAGGTCTCACAAGAACAATTGCATCTATATACTAATACTCTAGAGTGCTCTCGCTTAACTGTCGCAATTCTTGACTGATTTGAGCGGATGAGGTCTTAAAATAAAGGTATGCCAAATACGCGTCGAGTTGAGAAGGAAAATTTTGAACTTCTGTACTAGAACTCCGAGTGTGCAGTTGTCACTTTGCCACACCGGAAGTGATGAAAGACAAAACACTTGACTTGAACACGAAAGAGGAAGAGAATCGCTTGAATCGTTTTCAATTGAAGGTGTATGAAACTCGAATATCACAGCTGACGAAAGAACTTGACTCTGTGAATCAACTATTGCGTCACTACTTCAATGAGGACCAGCTGAAGAAGATGAAAGGACAACTGAAGCCGTCACACTCGACTCATTGGTCAGTTGAAACGCTGACTAAAGCGGTCGATGTTTACAACATGGTTACAAGCGACATCATTTACGAGAAATTTGCCAAGTACTTGTTTCTACCGAGTGCAAGAACCATTAGGAGACACTTAGCGGATATAAGAGAAATAAGAGAAACTGCAGTCAGCAAAAAGATGGCTTCAAACCGAACTGTTACAAAGGTGTTGGTTAAAAGTACAGATATTGGTAACCTTACAACTCAAGGATCGATTTCGACGCCTTTCATACCTACCGCACTTGACAGATTCGGATGGCAAGTGAATAAGAAACTGCGAATTGTTTACGGGTCTGAGACGGTACAAGTTCTACTTGTTCCGTTCGATCTCGTGAGACATTCTAATTTTCCTCCCCGGCCGAAGAATGGTGATGTGCCAGCAAAGCCGGAAGAACCAATCACTCCAAGTGCGACAAGTCAACAGTGCACTAGATCAACCGAACAGCATTCGGGACGAGTGCAGTATGCAATTCTTCGCAGTGAACAGACATCCGACGAAAGCGGTCAGTGCTATAACCTTGCTGACCAGTGGAGTTCCCTTCGAACCTCACCCCTCTTCACTAGTACTTGTACTCGACTGTGGACAGCTTTCAGTCATCTTATCTGGTTTCCCTCGTGGGCATGGCAAGTTGGAGATTTTGGGAAACAAGACTGAGGTGTTTGGAGTCAAGAGCAAATGTTACCTCAAAGATATTCCATTGTTGGGCAGAACCAAGTTGCCTCCCAGTTACCAGATTGAAGTTGTCCTTCGCTTGCCGTTGCTCTCCGTATCATGTCCAAATATGCAACAGTCGTCACTTATCAACCCTTATCTGGACCGGTTGGCAATCAGTGTACCTCAAGCTACTCTTTGCAGCTCTTCATGGGTCAATGCAAGTCTGTCAAGATTCAGCTGTCAAATATAACCGCCGGAAACATTCCTCTGGGAGAGATAACAGTCAAAACTGTTACGAAATTAAAGAAAGTAGATGAAGATGCTTTCATTTCCTTCGGTTGTGATATCAAAGAACAATTTCCTCTTGTTGAAGGAGAAACTTTAGACTTCATAGTAGACTTTTATGGCTTTGGAGATTTCGTTTTAGAACCACTCAGGAAAACCTTGAAATTCTAGTCCCACTAGCCAATCAAGCTCTCCGGCTCTGGACATACCTTCGCACTCGAAAAAGCAGCCACGGCAACTGGGCACTGTGTTAGCCAACTTCATCTCAGATCTTCAATCATCATCGAACGTCAGTGCTGTCAAACTCGCCAAAAATGCTAAATCAAACAACGAGGGTGATGTTTCTAGTCACAATTTCTCAAGTCGGGTAAGTTTAGACTGTCTTCATACGATTATGAACTGATGAAATCTTTAGACAATCGAAGTTCAAATCGATTGATGTTCCACGTACTAGTCATCTTTGTCATCCATACCTGGCTTTTCTCTGTCCTTCCGGCGGTTACTGAACGGTATATTCCAGCAAAACCGTCCTCAATAGGTTCTAATTTCCTCTCTTACAGAAAGTTTACCGACGTGATGCCGCGAATAAGTCCTCCTAGCCAATCGTCTCTGATCAGTGATTTGCAAAAGACTAATTATCAGATGGACTTGAAGATCACTTGGCATATAACGAGACACAAACTGTCGAAAACGCAGAACATGGACTTGAGCGTCTACCGTAGCTACGACCTTGAAATGAGTGAAGCACTGAAAACACATTTTGTAGCGGTTCTGAATGGCACAAGCAACCAGTCGGTCATTCTGCCCGCCATCATGCCTAATTTCATTCGCGTGCCAGATAAGGGAGAACCTGAACGAGCGAAGCAACTGGACATTGGTGGTTCTGGCTATCGAGATATCACTGTGACGCTGAAGAAAGGGCAACTGGAAAAAGGAGCTGCCTCGGTCCAGTGGTGGGAAGTCAATGACCTTTGCGCCGATGACCCCTTCGGCTTCCTTAAGGAGAAACTGGAAGACCGATGCAATTACGTTATATTCATTCTGTTCAACGACCGCATATTCTCGGGTGCTTTGCAATTTATCTCCGGCTATGGGTAAGTTTTCGTATTTGTAAACTGCTTTGACCTTTTCTGTCCATTTCAGAATTCTTGGACTCTACACTACATTCGTGTTCCTCATGTCAAGAATAATCAAGGGCTGCTTCGACGATGTGTCATTCAAGGTCCTCTATACGCAGATGCCCAACGTTGATAGAGTTCTGCAATTGTGTCTTGACATCCATTAATATAAATCAAACAACGAGGGTGATGTTTCTAGTCACGATTTCTCAAGTCGGGTAAGTTTAGACTATCTTCATACGATTATGAACTGATGAAATCTTTAGACAATCGAAGTTCAAATCGAATCTTCCGGCCGAGGGCCAAGCTGTTCCGGTTCATAAACCTCTTCCAATTGTGTTGACACCTCAACACAAACCGAACAAGATTGTCCCTGCCACCCAATTACCTGCGATGACGGGGGCAGGCAAGTGTTGATGATGACAAGCAATCAAGTGCAATTCAGTGTAAAAGTGAACAAATTGAAGTCGAATTACGGCAACAAGTGGAAAAGCTGCTGGAAGAGAAAGGGTCATTAACTGAACAAGTGCTAGAATTGGAGGAGGCAGAAAATGATTCAAGGTCATTATCACAGAAATTACAATGCCAAGTCAATCAGCTGTGCGATCAAATGGACAACTTGAAGAGCGCCCTTCACGATGCCAGGTCCACCAATGAGAAGCAATCTGCACGCGTTCGAATGCTGGAAGCTGGTGAGCGAACACTGATGAGACACTTTGATGAAGTCAAAACCTTGATGGAAAAGAATGCCGAGAACAGTGCAGACAGCGTTTCCAGGCATTTAGCGGCGGCGGAAAAAGTTGACTCGGTAATTACGAATAAAATCAACGAGATAGCCAGACGATTGCAGAACTACAGTCAGCAGCTGAAAACTAAATGTCCAGACAGTTCGAACGGTCAGTTCAAAGTTGACGAGGACCTGCAGCTGTTCATATCACCAAGTGAAATGGCCGACTCGGTGTCCAGCTTTGAACCTTCATCAATGGTTCACATTTGCAAGGCGAAGACCAAAGACCTGACCGTTGTGCTGCCTTTGTGCGAAACGGCCAAAGCCAAAAAGATTGACGTCATGATGGTCAGTCCGGGCGGCACTGTTCACAAGGTGACTTCCGGTGACCAGTTTTCGGACACTGTCAACATCATGGACAAGTTGACTGCTCTGGAAGCCAATGAGCGTCAGCTGAGAGACCAGTTGCTGAACTTGGAGTGGATTAACAAACAGTTCATCCAGGAACTAGAACTGCACGAGTCGCTTCTTTCTCAGAAACAGTCGAATATGAACGAAGACTATATTGCTCTGGAGGAGACAATTAAGAACTTGGAACATACGCTTGATATTGTGCAAGACAGGAAGATGACTCTCGAGTCTGAACAGTCCAAAGTGCGCCAAGCCATGGACAAGCGTCGAACTGAGACGAGGCCAGTTCGGCCGCCTAGGATTCGCTCTCGCAGGTTGTCCATAGATGGTGCCGTTGACATGGTTCAGCGAGAAGACTCCACCAGGTCATTGACCGCTTGCCGCATTGAACTGTTCAACCCCACGCTGGACAATGTTCTTGTCGAACTTGAAGAAAAGGAAGACCAACTGTGCAATCAGTTTGAACAAATCCACAATGAAGAGCTTGAACTGTAAAGGTCATTGGCTGATAAAAGGTGTGAACTAGAACATTTTCGTTCTCGCAGATCCAAATCAACGAAAGACTTGGAACAGAAAAAGAACAGGTAGCTATAGATATTTCTCACCGCTACATCTAATTCTATTTTTATTTAGAGAGTAAGCAACAAGAATTTAACGCCTCATACGCGTGAGAAGTACGGACACTTCGACCGCCATTTCCTTGAGGCGGTCGTTGCCCCTCAGCATGGAGTCGCGGAGTTTCTCGAGGGCCCCGCGCTCAATCTCCCTGACCCATTCGGAGTCGTTCTCCAGCCAAGGCTGAATTTCGTCTCCCTCGAATGGGTCGAGCGACCAATCGTCGTCTTGGTCCTCCTCGACCGCCTCGACCTGGAGGGCTTTTCTCGGCCCGACGGCGCTCTTCGGTCCGACGGCCCTCCTGGGGCCGCTTACACTCTTCGGGCCGACGGCCCTCCTAGCGCCGACCACACTCCTCGGCCCGACCCTGGTCCTCGGTTTGGCCACAGTGGCAACCGGCATTTCCGGTTCGGTTTCCGCTTCGGAGAAGAGCTCCATGAAGTCGTCCCCGCTCGAGTCGCTGGACTCGTCGGGGGCGACTCCATGGAGCTCTTCGGTGGCGTAGGCGTCGTTAGGCTCGGCTTGCCCCACTACATGGTGACATAAAGGGCACTGGACGCTATCGTCGTAGTTACGAGGCTGACGAGGCCGAAGTTCACGTTTTTTTCAGTGGCCAACTGCAGCACGATTTCGTTTGGGTCCCAACCAGCCATGGTGTCACAGTGTAAGTAAGTGTAAAAAAAATGAAAAAAACCTTTTTCTTATATACGCTCTCTCTCTCCCTACCTGTAGCCCCCTCTGCGCCCGAATGGAATGGCTCGCCCTGGCTAACTTTAATTACAGGTGCACGAGGGGAGGGCTGATTGATGGAGCCGTCAGGGCAGAGGGGGCATAATTTATGGACTCCTCGCAGAGGGGGGGGGGGATTGATTAACCTGTCAGAGGGGGGGGGGAATAATCGATGGGCCTGTCAGAGGGGGTCCATAATTTATGGACCCTTTAGAGGGGGGGTCAGAATTTATAGACCTGTCAGAAGGGGGGGGGGGTTAGAATTGATGGCTTGTCAGAGGGGGGAGAGGAGATTCATAGGTGTCCTGGGGCAGATATAGGGAAGTCAAGCCGGGTCAGAGGGTGGAGAAGGGAGAGAAGAGGGTCGCTCGAGGGGTTTTGGGATTGAGGTTAATCGTTGTAGGTAATTAAACCTGCACAGA